>CM044433.1:59860169-59919247 GCA_024363595.1 Xenopus borealis
ATGCAAAAGAATAAGAAATCAGGAAGGGGGCAAATAGTTTTTCACACCACTGTATAGTAGTTCAGAACTTGGCCTAGAATCAAATGCAGTTGTATAAAGCAAATATAGCAATGCTGAAAATTCTGTGAAATAATGCTGTATTGTGGGGGGGGTCCAGATTTGGTATTCTGGTTATACCAATCCTATGCACGCATTGTTTTAAACTGTGTGAATCGGTTTCTAGCCTATACACTTACTTCTCTTGCACTCTTTTGCACTAAAAGATGCATTTCCAGTTACAAACAGAAATTAATATTATGAGTCCCCCTTGGTAAAGAGTCACCGGAGGCAGGGTTACAAACTGCCCTTGATCATGTGAACTCTACCCAACTATTTATCATCGTTCTAAAATCAGAGCAGAAAAAAACAAATACTGGTACCCTGGAATGGACAACCAGATATATTAAATCACTGGCCATACAAAATTCCATCATATTGGTGCTATTTTATCACTGGTATCTGGTTTCTCAACTTTTTTTTTTTTTTCTTTTTTTTAATTTATTAATCTTTTTTTATTTTCAGGAAAAAAGAGATTAACAATGTTTTTACAGGAATAGGCAGATTTCCCTCTTATTCCTGTGATACATATTAAATTCAAAACCTTGTGGTCAATACTTGACCATTCATATTTTTCTTTTAAGTGAGGGTTGAGATAGTGGGGTTAGAGGAAAGAAAGTTTGGAGGGGGAGGGAAGAAAGGGGTAGGAGGGAAGGAAAAAACAGTACTGGGTATAAGGATGCTAACAAAACTTGACCCACATCCTGTGGTAGTTTGTTTCAAGGTAGAAATTGGATAGGAGTCTATTTAGTCCAGGTAGAGTGTTCTTTGAGGCTATGTTAGTCAAGGGGTTTGTATGCTTCTGTAAACCATCCAAGCGTTCCATATTTTATTAAATCGTTTTTGCTTTCCTGTGCAAGAGCAAGTAAGTCTCTCCAGAACCAGGACATTGTCCAGTTTAGTTTTTACAGATGGTAGGTCTAGGGTCGGTGACTTCCACACTTTACCAATATATTGTCAGCAGCAAAACAAACAATTGGCAATCAGCATTCTTACGTATTTGTTCCCACCGGTCGTGCGTTTATTGAGTAATGCTTCTGATGGATCATTTCTTAGTGTGAGGCCCGTAACATTAGTTATTAAAGGAAAACTATACCCCCAAAATGAATACCTGAGCAACAGATAGTTTATATCAAAGTGGCATATTAAAGAATCTTACCAAACTGGAATATATGTTTAAGTAAATGTTGCCCTTTTATATCACTTGCCTTGAACCACCATGGAGTTTTTGATTATGTCCCATGTTTCGTGGTCAAAGCAGACCCGTGGGTCTCTTTCCCATCTTTGCACACATTGTAGCTTTTTAATGTCTGTTTGGTGGACCATGTGATCGTACAGGGTTGAGACTGCCTTTTTTTTGGGGAATAATGCGGAGGCACATAAGTTCGAAGGCCGTTAGGTGTGAAAAAGTACACTCTTTCCATATTGATTTAATATAGTGGAGTATTTGCAGGTATCTGTATATTTCCTGGTCAGGAATGTTGTATTGATCTTTCAGCTGTTCTCAGATCAGAGAGAACTGTTTAGTGAGGGTGTAAATTGTGTCCAAATGTTTTAGTTTCCACCATGAAAAGTCGCCTAGAGATTGAACTGGAATGAAGTATGGGTTGGATATCACACTTGAGGCCGGTTTGTGTGAGGAGACAAGTTTAAGTTTAGCTCCAAATTTCCTCCATAGCCTGAGAGAGCGAGTGACAATTGGATTGGAATGTCCTTGCGGTATTGCATATGAAGTCCACAATATGTTACGCACAAGTAGTTCACACATATTCAATAGATATTCAAATTAAATTTGCAAAGTTTGAAGGTTTGGTCTAAATTCAGCAACATATAGTTATTAGCATAAAACTGTAACTGAATGTTAACATTATCGTGGTGGATTGCTGGCAAACCTGAAATCGAAGGGAAACAACACTTGAAATCAGAATTTGACTGCTGTAAATCATCAAGCCACAAGGTGGCAATGTGACATTCATTTCTAGTGGGGTTAGAAAGCTGCACAGGCTAAGGCCATAAATTACACAGCAAGCCTGCCATCATCATCACCATCATCCCAGTGCTTGGAGGAGATTCAGAAAGGTCTGCTTCAATTCCCTCTCTTTTGGTAAGGTCAGGATTGGGTACTTTAAGCCTGTGCAAATGCTTTTAGCCCTGTGGCTTTAAATTATCAAAGATGACATGTGACCCCTGCCTTGCCTCTCATGAGATCAGACACAAGATTTATAAATATTTAAGAAGGTCAGTAGTGGCCCTAAACAACAGGATATTGGGAAATATAGCAGTAGATTCAAGAAAAAAATGTGTGGGTGAAGAGGGGTTTATTCAGAAAATTGGATCACCAAAGCATAAACTATTAACATCAAGGGAGAAGCCACAGCAAAATAAATATGAAATCCTCAGAACAAAAAGCTAATGTGAAGCATAGTGATGCAGCGGTGTTAGGCCTATGCCCTCAGGTATAACTAAAACTACCAGCATCCTGCACGAGGGCTATGAGAATTACAAATCAGTGCTATGATCTTCAAAAAACAATACAAAGCAAATGTAAGGGTATGGGATCCATAATTCAGGTTACACAGAAAGCTCCAAATTACTGAAAGACCATGTTGCACAGACTATTATAAACAAATAATTACTTTTTTTAAATTATTTCCTTTTTCTCTGTAATAATAAATCAGTACCTTGTACTTGATTCCTATGGAGATAATTAATCCCCATTGGAGGCAGAACAATTCTACTGGGTTTATTTAACGTTTAAAAGATTATGATTAAGGTGACCCAAATTAGTTACACACTCCTTATCCAAAAACGCAATGTCCTGAGCATTCTGGATCATAGGTCCCTTACTTTTATTTTACTCCATGCAAGCAAACTTTGTATCAGCACTTAATGATTCTCTTTGACTTCAATCAAATTGCAATGTTTTCTCATGTAAGTTAGGAATACAAGCCATGCCTGCTATGTTTTGATTTATTTGTTCAACAGTAAAACTATTTTCTTTTTACCAAACCTCGGTTAAGGTGCTGAATAAAATCTCATAAAATGGCATTCTACAGTGCCACCATGAGTTTATATAGAAAGTAAGCAATAAGGCAGTGACATACTATGGAGAAATACCGTGAGGCCATGGACTGGCTCAGAGTCTTTGCACACTGTTCCCCCAGTACATAAAGACTCACTATGAACTTCAGGTGTTAATGGCACCTATGGGGTCTCATTGGTGCATTCACCTGTGACAGTGACTTCAGTGCTTGTCTACTCTCTTCACAGTGGCAGAACATCTCCCATAGCTATTCGATTGTGTTTAGGTATGGCAATAAAAGGGGACAAGGATATGGAATGGAGAGATAAATATGGTCTTCTTTTGTCTGTGCAATGTTAGTGGTACTATGGTCAGACAGGGGCGTACCTACAGAAGAAGCAGACCATGCAACTGCAGGGGGCCCCAGGAGGTATTGGGGTCCTATGTGGCCCTAATTCATGTATAATTTTAGTAACTGTTGGTAAAACAGGTCTAACCTCTATACATTTTGGGGGCCTGAAAAATTTGTTGCAGAGATCAGTAACTGGTCGCAGACAGAGGTGCACTGTCAGACTAGCTTTAGAAGGATATATGTCTTAGTTATAAATGCAGTGTTCTGACTTCTTGTGTTTTGACCAGTTGTTTTTAAGGATACAGTTTAAGTATTGGGTTCATGGAAACATTTTTTTTGTTTTTCATCACATTCAGATCAGAAGTGAAAACCTGACTTGTTATTTACAAATGGTGCAACAGAACAGGTCAAATATGGATGTATTTCATGGTTTTGGTGCAGGAAAAGACGAGAAATAAATGTACATTTTTAAAATAAAACCCAATGTCTCCTATTACAAAAATCCATTTTGCAATACTAAATCTTTGATAAATAATTGAGTAAAATGAGATTTTAGACAAAATATTTTGTGCAGTACCCACTTAAAATGAACGCGTTTATCGATGAGAAAAAGAGAGAAGCACACAGATGGGTTAAGGTAACAGTGGTGGAGAAAACAGATAATAATGAATTGAACAGAGAAGCAAAAGAAGAGTGAATGGGAGCCTGTCGTAAATCTCTGTCACTGTCAAAGACAGATTGTGAGCAAAACAAGAAGGAAGGAGGGGGTATAACAGGCAGGGAATGTAAAAGATCAGACACAGTATATGTAGATATACAGCAAGAGTGAAAATGTAATCTGAGTTAACACCTTTGTTTTTGTCAGTTGAAATATTTCCCCATCCTGGGTGCTCTTCAGATTCCGTATTTACGATTCAGTATTTTGTCTAAGAGATTTGTTCCGGTAGCATCTGGATAACATTTCCCTTCCATTTTGACATATCTGCAGTTAAACCACTTTTTCACTATATGTATTATTAAATGCATGTCATTAAAAAGACAGTACGGGGCAAATTTACTATTATTCCCCAAAAATAATTTGTTTCTATTCGATTAGCATTTGATTTTCGAATGTTATTCGAATAGTTCTAAGCTACCTTTTATTCGATATTTGACGATCGAATACAAATCTATTCGACTGAACGAATAAATCATTCGACTGAACGAATAAATCATTCGACTGAACGAATGAATGATTCGAACGATCGAACACTTCGATCGTAGGAATCCTATTCGATCAGGACTTCGTCTCAGAAGCCTATGGGAGTGCTCGAAGAAACTTAAAAAATAAAATCCTTCGCTGATCGAATATTCGTCCTTTCGACTCTATTCAAATGTATTCGAATGTATTCGATCGTTCGACCATTCCCTATTCGATGATCGAATATGCCAAAATTCACATAATCGACCAAACAAAGAAATCCTACGTTCAAAATTTGATCGAACTTCGAATCCTTCACGTGAATATAGTAAATCGGCCCCTACATGTTGGTGGACTTAACTGAACAATTAAAAAGTATTCACTGGGAAATAAAATTGGCCCTGTGTTTTGGGCCAAACTCTTCCTATCTGCTCATGTATCAATTACTATCCTTTTATACAGAACTTGTTCTTTAATTCCACAGGCACACACCATTATTCTAGGGCAGGTTTAGCTGATCCCCCAACCCTGAATTTGTATATTTTGGATAATTACATTTTCCTTTTTTTTTTCAACATGATTTCCATTATTCAGAGAATATGAATGATAACACAAAAACGGTTTTCACTCATGGTTAGTGGTTGGCTGACGCCATTTACTGTCAAACAACTGTGTTTACTCTTCTTAAAACAGAATCTCTACACAAACTTCCCAAATGACCCAGATTAAAAGTTTACATACCCTGGTGATTTGGCCTGATAACATGCACACAACTTGACACAAAAGGGTTAGAATGGCTATTAAAGGTAACCATCTTCACCTGTGATCTGTTTGCTTGTAATTAGTGGGTGTTTATAAAAAGCCAATGACTTTCTGGACTCCTGATGGACCCTTGAATCTTTCATCCAGTGCCGCACTGATGTTTTTTGGATTCTAAGTCATGCGGAAAGCAAAAGGATCTGTGGGAAAGGGTAGTTGAACTGTATAAAACAGGAAAGGGATATAAGAAATTATCAATGGAATGGAGAATGCCTTTTTCAACAGCAGTGTTCAAACTGTAATTAAGAAGTGGAAAATTAAGGGTTCTGTTGAAACCAAACCACAGTCAGGTAGACCAATTAGTATTTCATCCACAACTGCCAGAAAAATTGTTTGGGATGCAAGGAAACCCAACAAATAACCAGGTGAAATACAATAATCCAAAACACAAGGTCAAGTCAACCCGTCATTGGCTACAGCAAAATAAAGTGAAGGTTCTGGAGTGACCATCTCAGTCTACTGATCTCAACATCATTGAGCCACTCTGGGGAGACCTCAAACATGCAGTTCACGCAAGACAGTCCAAGAATTTAAGGGAACTGAAGGCTTTTTGCCAGGAAGAATGAGCAGCTTTAACGTCTGAGAAGATAAAGAGCCTCATCCACAACTACCACAAAAGACTTCAAGCTGTCATTGATGTTAAAGGGGGAAATGCACAGTATTGGTAGAACTGGGGTATGAAAACTTTTGAGCAGGGTCATCTGGGTAGTTTGTGTAGTGGTTACGATTTAAAAAGAGTAAACACAGTTGCCTGACAATAAATGGCTTCAGCCAGCCACTAATCATGAGTGAAAGAACTTTTTTTGTGGTATCATTCATATTCTCTAAAAAATGGTTAAGAAATCATAAATTCTGCCAGGGTATGTAAACTTATGAGCGCAACTGTTGGTTTGTCTCTCTAAACATATTTACAAACCTCTGCCAGCATAATGACCCAAAATAGCTTTTTTAATGGATATATTTGTATTACCATCTAGCCCCAGAATATGTAGATTATGTATTTGTTTCAAATGATGAAAAAAGAAGATCCAACAATTGCCTAGTCATAGACACCTTTAAACTTACATAAAATAAAAGCCTGCTTTACCCCCTATAATAAAGTGATATACAAAATAAAGAGTGGATTGCAATAGTGCAATGATGTATACTCATGCAGACAGGGTTGACTTCCTTTGTATGTGTGAGCGGTCAATATTATCAATACCTGTACAAATAGAGTATCTTCAATTCATTCAAGAGAAATGGCACAGCTTCCTTTGGTGCTACACCTTGAGCAGGAGCAGCATGCATGAATCACAATACAGTGGAATAATGATTGATTCTTTGTTATGAGATCACCACAGGACTGCATAAGATACTTGTAAGCTATCAGCAAGTGTATTGACAGCAATCAAGGAGTAAGACAAGTCACAACTGTCTGTGAGCAATTGATTTTCTTTAAGGTGATGCTATTTGCTTTGTTTAATACATGTACATTCATTTGAATGTCTTGGTTTTGAAGCTGCCCACAACTCAAGTGTCCCAGCATTTCATTTTCATGCCGAATTGCTCATACACCAATTAAACCAACACCACTCTCTCTGGTTACCATATTTCTTTCTGATACACTATTTTAATATGCTGTTTCGTCTTTTCCACATAAACTGTATTATGCTTTACTTTAAAGCTGCACGATGGTTCAAATAATAAAAAAATCAAACCAATGGGAACCGTCATACTAAAATGAATTTAAAGGTGAACAGCCAGTTAAAGAATTACAGACTGCCAAATATGTCCATGGCCAACTATGCATTAGGAATTGCTGGTTAAATAGCACACATACAGCCTAAAAATTCTCTTTAGATCTCATCCGTGCAAGATACTGGAACATCTTGGGGGTAAGAGCTGGAGAGCAGTGAAGCAAAGAATTTATAATGGTTAGGTCAAGAAAGAAGAGCAAAAGAGCCCTTCTAAATGCAAGAAATGAAGTGTCTTCTTAAAAAATTAAGTACTCAAATGCCTCAAGCCACACACACTTTAACACTACCTTAAAACTTTGCAAAACTAAAGGCCTTAATCTCTTAAGGAGTTATGTGAGGAGACTGCAATGCATCAAAAACCACTTACATAATAATTTAATAATAATTTGTAGCCATATATCCAAACTTGCAGTACGACCGAGTCAATCTTTTTAATTCTTACCAGTGAAAGATTCTGGAACATTGCTTCTGAGGGGGTAGGACTTGGAGAGCAGTTTTGTGAAAAAAAACCCCCCCACATAAATGGCCCAATGCACAATAGGTGGGCACCCTACCCAGGCACCAAACTGTTTTTCTGATTTAAGGGGTAACTATTCTTTTCTTAAAGCAGGGTGCTGCAGTACCTGGGTGACAATGATAATCTGGTCATAGAGAAATAATTTCAGGAGGATACCTTTTTACAACAATAATGGTTTGTCCTACTCAGTCAAATATAAGCAGAAAACGAAGGCTCCCTTGATTATGTTTTACTGGCCATCTATTGAAAAAACAATTGAATGTAAGCCTTTTTGTAAATTGGACATGTTTTCCTAATCATCAACAGAAGATAAAGCAAATATTTTACATGGATGGAATTATGTGTAATCAAACCATAATGCTTCATTTCTAGAAAGAGTTGGAAGATAATGAACATCTCAAAGCATTTTCAGTGCTGCATGAAATATGATCTTTGCAATCTGTGCTATATTGGTTCTGTATACAGTCCCAATAAAGGTGTTCATTTGCAAGGGGAGCACAATACATATGCAGAAAGGAGCAAAATGAATTTTATTTTGCTCTTGAGACCGTCTTTTTTGTCCTCTCTGTAATTCCAGCAGAGGGGACCTCTCGCCTCCTGCCTGAGTGCTGCATGCCATCTTTAATGATGATGTATGGCTGTCCTTTTCTGCCGCTCTACTGGGGGGTCAAACATGTAACACTGCCAGGCTGGGTATCAACAATCGAATTATAAACCGTGTCAATCTGAGTTAATGCAAAGCTGTAATCCTCTTTAACAAGAGATCAAATCAGGGCCATGAGTTATGTTCAGTCTGTAATCTGATAAGAAACAGAGCAAGCCTCTAATAAAAGAGTAATGAGAGACCTTAATGATGCTGTTAAAAGGTAGCACCAGTTAAAATATTGCTCTTGTTCCAACGATTAGATCAATGTTGCATATTTGAAGTTGTCGCACCTGTCAGAATAAGCTTTGCCTTCATAGATGATAGAGAATCTTTAAGAAATTTATGCCAGTTAACTCACTGGAAACAAAAGACAAAAACAGAAGAGCTCAGCAACCAAGCAGATGTTTTACGTTCTCAAAATAATGTCTCTATTCCTTTATATATATCATTTATATCTCCATGTATATACCTGAATTACAGTCCGGCTTGACTCTTCCTTTCCCCAATTAACCTTCCATTATAACTGCATATTCCCTTACTTTTGGCAAATGGCTCTGTTGAAAGAGCACTGCTTTTCTTTTAATGTCTCCTCAAAGTCCTCTTTTTCAGTCTTCCCTTGCTGCTGGAGTGGTGCTTGACATTACTGTTTAGCCTACCCTTTTGCTTATTCTATTAGAATGATTTGGAGAAAGACGACTCCCTCTCATTCTGTCCTAACACAACAAAACAAAACAAAGGCCCTTGTCCTACCTATTTTGCAGCTTCTTGTTTAGTGATTGCTCATAGCCCCTCATCTTGTACTACCTGATTTTTACACATATTCTGCAATGTTCAGTTTATCATCAGCCTCGATCTTTAGCCCCTTTCATTTCTTTGAAGGTATCTTGTTTATTCTTCTAAATCTCCCTTTCTAGTAAACATTTTCCTCTACATTATGACAATTGTGTCTTTGTCCATCCTCACAGTTACCATGTTGCATGCAACTCTCTTTCTTTGTTTTTCTTTAAAGCCTCAATCATTTCCTTTCACACTACAAGGTTAACATCCCAGTCAGGCAAAGGCAAACTTGGGAGTAGGTGCATATTTGACAGTATATAGCACTGTATGTTTGGTTTGCATCAGTCAAGGTTTGTTAAAAAAAACAAAAAAAAACAAAACAAATTAACACGGTTTAGGACAACTGCCGTTAAATTATAATATACTAATTATTATTTGTTACTATTTGTGGCTGAAAATTAGTATTAATGAAAATCCTGACATTACAGGTTTAATGTGCATATACATTTGTCTATTATAAAAACTTACTAACATTTTTTGACTCAATGAAACAAGCAGATTTCAATATACATATTAAACCTGATCCAACAAAATTATAATACAGAACAAATGTAAATTAAACACATGTAAATTATAGATTAATTTTATAAAGTAATAATACGCACAATTGTGTAATCCAATAAGCAATATAAATGAAGAATGAATTTGTTTACTAAAGGGATGCACAAAATGGGGTGATTGTTCTGTTCCCAAAATTAGTAACACTATAAATCATCCGAGATCCTAGATTCATCTTGGGCTGTCCTGCATATTTAGGATCTACCCACAGTTGGGACTGTGGTTTAGCTACTTCAAGAGTGCCCATACTTTACTACTGTGAGGTCTACTTTTAGTGATGTTGTCCCATTATGATCTACATCCATAAAAGCATTGTTAGCATTATGTTCCATGGAAAAATATTATTTAAATATTATATTGATTTATGAGAGAATTGATATTGCTATATTTACCAAATAACACTTTCTTATGTAACCATAACATAATAAATATCTGAATGAAAAGCATGAAATAAGAGGGTCACATAGGCAAGCTGTTTGTTGGCAGAGTCTTGAGATCTACTGATCACCAGCTAAAGGTCTACTGTTAGATCCCAATCTACCTTTTGGGCACCCCTGAGCTAGTTTGCGGTTTAGGATATTTGTCTTGTTGTTGAAGGCACCTCTACAAGTTCAGTGTTTCCTGTGCCACAGCCTGCCTAAGTTGGGGGTTGACAGGTTATCCTAATGGCCATTGCGGCCTAATGAAGTAATCAGGACAAGGGCCCTTGAATACACAAACACATGGTTGTTTAAACATTGTTCTGATGTTTTAAAGCGCATGAATAAACTGTAATGTGTGTTAACATTGTTTGTTACTAGCACCCATGCAGACAAGTGCAAGTGCCCCTCTGTTGGGACTATATATTATACACATATATATTTAAAAACTACTGTTGTGAGCTCTGTCTTCTTATATTTGAACTATTAACACATTGGACAGAATAAGTACATGTGGGCATGTACCCCACTGATTTTTTTTTTTGGAAACATTTTACAACCTGCTCATTTCCATAAGAAAAAAAAAAAACCATTTTTGCCCATACATTTGTCTCTGGAATTACACCTGCTATTTGTTAGAAACTTGTTTTAAATCCAAAAGAAAATCTACAATTTATTATTTTAATAACTCTGCTGTAGAATATAAAAATGCCCTACATGCATTTATGCGCGATTAGTCTGAACTTTGATCTTGTTTAAAAGTTGATATTTTAATTTACAAAATATCTGAAGGTTTCCATTTGCAGAGCTTTTGGGAGAAGGTCATGAATAGTTGGTCTGTTTATATTCAGTGCAGCCTTAAATATGGAGTAGGTGTTTCCCATGGCGGTTATTATTATTAACATGTATTGCTATAGCGCCAACATATTTCGTAGCACTGAGCGGTTAGAAAATGGCTGAAAAAGCGAGAACAGATATAAAAAACAAACTAGTAATTCAAATGAATAATTCCCCGATATTTTCCTACAACACGTTTTTTACGGACAGTATTCTAGAAGGCCTAACCATATACTTATACAGATATTGGATTCATTATTTCGGAAACCCATTATCCAAAAACGTTTTTCTCTGTGATAATAAAACAATGCCTTGTATGTGATCCTAATGGAGCGAAATTAATCCATATTGGTGGCAAAACAACTGGTTTGGGTTCATTTGATATTTAATTGATTATTAGCAAACATAAGGTATGGAGATCAAAATTCAGAAAGGTCCTTTATCTGGAAAGTCCCAGGTTGCAAGCATTTTGGATAATAGATCCTATGAAAATAATCCTGAAAATCTATAAAGATAATTTTTGTTGAATCAGAACAAAACTCTATTTTTGCTTTTAAGGAAAAAGTTTTGCTCTTTTGCTTCCAAATAGACAGTCTACACTAATATGAACTTGAATGTTTGAAATATACTGTTGAGGTCAAATCACCTTAAAATGGCTTTACCTTTGTCAATAATAGATGAAGGCATATAATTATTGGAGGCTACAAAGGCTGGTGCTAGGGTAAGATAGATTTCAAAATATTTTTAGATTCCATACTTTGAAGGGGGCATGGAAGCACAGTTGTAGGTAGGTGGTTGCTACCTTACAGCAACCAGGAATTTGCATACACAACTCATGATTCCTATAATTGCTCCAGCGTCCTTCCAAACATATACAGGCAGATAAGGGGAACCTGATGAACCCAAAACTAACTTGCATATTTAAGATCACTAAGAAGTACTGTAAACTGAAAAAAAGCTGAATATGTTAACTTTCCATAATGATATGTTACATATCTTGTTAATGATAATGCTAACAATAATCTCCAGGTTAACACAAATGCATAAAATGGAACTTGGAAATTGTGTCAATTCCAAACTTGCTTTTACATGAACTTCAAATATCCAGCACAATACTGCACTAAGTGTAATGAGGTATAATTAGTCTACAAAAACCTTACCAACAGAAAAGCATTCACAAAAAAATTCTTAAATTGAAAACACAAAAAAAAACTGTATTTTAACCTGGTTAATACAAAATATTAAAGTGCCACAACAAAAAAGTTATTTAAAAAAAAAAAAAACATAAAAAAATTCTATTTAAAAAATCAACCCCAAAATGAATACCAACTGAATTCATACTTGAAACCTCAGGAGTAATATGTTTTTCTTTTCTCTGAATTAGCTCTTCAACTAGCAGGGTTGTCCTTGGGCACTCATGAGAGGTTTAGGATAAACCTGGCAGCCAGATGGATGTGTGTGCATGGATACACATAGTGAGCAGTAGTAGAATGCTGCTCAACAGAGGCAGGCATGTCGGATGCTACTGTAATCACTTTCAGCAGGGATGCCTAGAATTTCTCTACAGTTGTTATTCATTTGTAGCTCTAAGGAATGAAGCAGCAGAGTATGCACATTTAGTGCTTTGGCTTCACTGCATCTGACATTCTCAAATATTTAACTGGCACCATAATGTGCAGAAAGGTGTACTTGATTCTCCAGGGTACTATGTGATTCTAGCCACATATTTCTCATATGTTTGTGATACCACATACCTGCAAATACATTACTGCCTACAGAGAAACTGAACAACATTACTTAGCAGAATAAATGGCTAGCACTGCTAGGACCTGCTTGTGTTTGAATAGGATACTGAAGGCTTAAAAAAGGTGTAGACTTGAATGAAGTGTTATATCAGTCTCTGTTGGATGTTTTGACTTAGACCTACTATTTTAGTTTTTCTGAAAGTAGGCTAATTTTTTGCATTTTTAGGCAGTCATCAATACCTTTCATATGGTAGAGAACCCAAAATGTCACTAACATTATTTTTGTTACCTCATGTCCACTGTGTTTTAGAAATGTATAAAAAAGATTTATTAATACAAATATATAATCTTGTCTACATCCATTCCGGTAGAGGAAATACTGAAAGAACTCAAAAAAAAAAAGATTCTTCTACAGACTGCATTTCCTTGGCAAATATGAAGAGATTTAAGCTCCACCTGCACATTTAAATCAGTGGGGCTCATTTATAAACTTTGTGCAGGGCAGATTGGTTTGCACAGTGAATAGCTGAATAACAGTGTGCAGAATTGCAATTTTTTTTCACAATGCAAATGTCTATAAGAGCTTTTAAATAAGTCAAATTGCGAATATTTATGTGCACCCTCTGCATTTGAATTACACCACAACTTTGGTGGCAGAGAAAATATTTGCAAAAGTTTCCAAATTGAGAATTTAATTTACTATCAAGACTATTATCGTGCACACAACATAGTGGGCACACTCATGTAAACACCCGTCTCATTTGTGAAAATTTATTCACAATGTGAATTCGCAAATAACTGAAAGACAGGCAGAGCAGTGCAATATATTAGTGTCCATGAAAAAGCAGGGGCGATACAAACATTTGGGAATATATGTGCGCTGAAATCAAGCGCAGTTATTAAATTATGTCCCCAACTGGAGATAGACATTTTGGAGAAGACTCCATTATGCTACAGTGAAATGCCTACACCAGTTATGATTATCAGAAGTCCCATAGACATTCCAGCTATACTCTATAGCATGTAAAGGGTTAGCATAGTTATATGATTGGCTTAATGTGCGTTAATAAATTCACCACATCAATATTTAAAACTAAGGTAATTTTTGTTATTATGACAGATTTTGTATTCACACAATGTAGCATTGACTATGTAGGCTCTACATATTAACTTGTAGCAGTTAATATTCGCTACAATATTTAGTTCCATTTACCGCAATAAAGGTAAAAATGCTAGCAATGCCATACAAGTCAGCTATCCCTGACAGCAGTAATCTCCTTTTCTCTATTCCCTAATGGCACTTACAGGGTTAACTACATTGTTCTGCTGAAGGCAAGCTGCAATTAATCAGAGGTGGCACATGCACACACTGTTTGACTTTGCTCTGCTGCAGGAAGGCTTCCTATATTATAAAATACCTGTCATAAATAATACACATACAATAAATATAAACCAATGCTAAATTGGTAATTGAAATACATTTAATCCACAAGGTTTAAAAAAAAAAAAAAAAAAAAGCACATAAGCAGCAGAAATCCAACCCAATGCTGCAACACTGCAAGTTAGCTGGGACTGGAGCCAGACATAACCGTAATAGGAATCAACGGCTTACCTGTTATACATTGAGTGTTGCAAGTGTGCATGTACAACTATACACACACAGATAAACACACAGACTTTCATAGTGAGAACAATCACATGTGCATTTCTATTCCAGTTTCAACAAAACATAGCCTATGAAACCTCCATAATTGGCCAAAATGTTGGATAAGCTTCTTAAACTACAGTGCAGCCAAATAAACCTGTGGACAAAAAATTGTTACATTATGTTGCCAAGGATTACTAATAATACTATTTGTGTGACACAGACAGGGATATTCTGAGACACTTTGCAACTGGTTTTCATTTTTTATGGTTTTTTGAATCATTTAGCTTTATATTCAGAAGCTCTCCAGTTTGCAATTTCATTGCACCAAAACATTTGCTGGAATGGAGGAATAAAACAAAATGCATACTGCTACTGTTTTATGAAGTTGCATAGGGCTTTGGTGTTGAATTCATTTTTTATTTAAAAAAAAAAACAAAAAACTGTTTCCCCCTGACATTAATCTTGGTCCAAATATAAAACTTGGGAGATGTCCAGGTACATTACAACAAAGCATAGAGAAAGAGAAATTAACTTGGATAATGCTGACAGCTGCAATAAGCATTCTTACAAGGCTCTGGAAATTGGAATCATTTAGGAATGTGGAAACTTGATGGAGGGTGTTAAGGACATATGCAGTATAATAGAGTTATGCCTTGAGTGAAGACTGAATCACAAATATTCGAAATGTGACTACTGTAACATGCAGAGGTGTATATATATATATATATATATATATATATATATATATATATATATCAGGAAGAATAAATGAATGCAAAGAAAACAAAAGCAGAGTTAATAATAGCTTCTTATACCAAATGGACTAATTTGCTTACAGATATAACCATGAAAATGCAAGTGCTGTTGTGTGTGTGCATGAGTGAGGAGTAGGTCATATGCCAGTTGTATGTGCATAGACCTGCACACAAAAAATGCCAATGCTTTGAGCAGATGTTTGTTAAAGAGGAGACAATGTTTCTCCCCAGCTCCTGAACCACTGCAAGACTTACACAGCTGCTTCTCACAAATGGCCTTAGCCAGTAGGTAACATTCCTCTCTGCACAAGATGATTGGCAAACTGGATGGGACAGAAGTTGTAGGCAACTGTGGCAAAGCAGCCTAATTACTTCTCTGCCTTTTGGCGAAGAGTGTAGTATCTTGACCAAGGTGGGTAGGGTGCATCTAGCCGAGGGTGCATCCCTGTGAATCCATCTGCCGAGGGACAGAGACAGCTATGTGTCCCAGGCCTTGCAAACCTTGGGGTGCCTGAAACCACTGGGTTAGAGTTCACCCATGGCATTGGCACTTAACACAGTGTGCTCTTATGCTCAATAGCCATTGGGTGGGAGCTAAGAATTTTTTTTATACCAACCGATAGGCTGGGGCAGCATACTGACTTTTTATGGATTTTACCCTACCCCTTATTTATTTTTTATAGCACTTATGCACATCAGGTTCCTTCTCCCAATGAACCCAGCCCTGAATGGGCGCAAAGACGACAGACACATTGGTGTCCTTTCCCTCCGGGGATATAAAAAAAAGGACCCTTAAGCTTTGCGGCAAAAGGAACCTGAAAACCCCTTTCCCCGCCTGTGCCTTTTGCGGGGGGGGGGGTTGGTTTGGGATAAAGGGTTCCACCCTAGCCTTTGGACAAAGGTTGCGCATTTTGGCCAGATACCTGGATTCCCTCTGCATGTGAGTGTGTACTTTTCTTGTTACACTTGAAGCACACTCGAGCTAAACAAAAAAAGCAGACTCATACTATATGCTTGCTCTGTTATCAATAGCCAATACAGAGATTGACCCACTCACTGGCCCTGGTACTCAAGTCTCAAAAAAGGACATCAAGTTAGATTAGTGATGCTAGAGGCTGCAAATTGCAATCTTTTATAACTGACCGGACAGGGTCTGCAAACTTCAAGTGTTGTGCTAGGCCTATTTATTTATGTCAGTCTTCAATTGTTTCACAAGCAAACTAATCACTAGTCTTGTAATTACCTAATTCACCCAACCCTCTTTATCAGCTGGTCAGCAATACCTGAGGCAACATTTCTGGTCAATCTATATGTGGGTTTGCTTTGCTACTGGCAAACTCTGCTGCCCAGCTGACTACTTTGTTGAACCAAAAAAAAAGCTTATGGGTTGCAACAGCAATACACAAACTAGCCTTACGTATGCTTCTGCAAATACTTTTCAAAAAAAATCTTTCCTAAAAAGAATCTTTTCCAAGTACTTTATTTTACGATTGTACTACAAAATTGTGTACAAAAGGGACAGACATTAAAGGAATAGTTCCGTGTAAAAATTAAAACTGGATAAATAGATAGGATGTGCAAAATAAAAAAAGTTTCCAATATAGTTAATCAGGGAAAAATGCAAACTATAAAGGCTGGAGTGACTGGATGTCTAATATAATAGCCAGAATCCAACTTCCTGCTTTTCAGCTCTTTGAGTTAGTCAGCGACTTGAAGAGGGGCCACATGGGACATAACTGTTCAGTGATTTTACAATTGATCCTCAGCATGCAGCTCAGATTCAAAAGCAACAGTTATGGCCCGTGTGGCTCTCCCTCAAGTCACTGATTGGTTACTGCCTGGTCACCAGGGTAACCAGTCCAAGAGAGCTGAAAAGCAGGAAGTTGGATTCTGGCTATTATATTAGACATCCAGCAACTCCAGCCTAAATACATTACATTTTTGGCTAACTAACTATATTAAAAACATTTTTTATTTTGCACAGCCTATCCATTTACACAGTTTTTATTTTTACACTGAACAATTCCTTTAAGGGGTAGATTTATGAAATTCACGTGAAATTATCAAAGTTCGATCGAATACCGATCGTACAAATTTTTTGTATATTCGGATATTCTAATTTGGCCTCTTTGATCATCGAATACCGAATAGATCGAGTGATCGGATATTCGATCGTTCGATGAACGGCGGAATCAAAATTTTAAAATTGTTCGACTGCCTACTTTGTCAGATTGAACCTACCGAATTGTAATAGAAGCCTATGGGAAACCCCCCCATAGGCTTCTGAAACTAAGTCCTGCTCGAATACCATTCGTACGATCGAAGCGTTTGAAATTTTAAGTTTTTTTTTCGTGAAATCAAACGATCGGTATCTGATCATACGAATTCATCGAGAAATCGAATATCAAGCAAAATTATAGCCTAAAACAATTCGATGAGCATTCCATGGTCGAATGCTTATCAAATTTCGAGGAAGATCGAGCCAATTTTGGGGAATAGTAAATTTGCCCCTAACAAAACAAATATCCACCCACTGCTATCAACCCACAGCAATCAATAAGATGTTTGCATTTAAACAAGTAACCAGTAAATGCCACCTGCTGTTTTTTTTTATAGGACTAGATCTGTAGCAAACTTTGCACCTTTTAATAAATAACTCCATAAATTTTTCATATCATCAGCCTTTCTTGGTTACACAAGTTTTGAACTTTTTTCTAGCTAGATATAAGATAATTTATGAAGAAGGAAATACTTTTATAAATAATCAGGTTAATAGTCCTGGTATCACTGCTGGTGATCTCTGACATGTAACACCTGTTCAGTTCCCCATGAGGCTTCTTCATAACCCAAAGAAATCTTTCGGCTATTTCTGTGACAGTTTCGGAAATGTGGGTAACTAATTATTCCGTAACTGTTTTGATTTGTTTATGTATGTTTATTACAAAAAAAAAAAAAAAGAAATTTTATTTATAAATATATACAATTTTTTTTTGCAGCAATTTACTTATGCATATAAATTAGTCAAGTAAGTTCTAATGTGCAGGGCTTTGTTTCTTCTTTATAATTCAGTGTTTGTATTTAATAGGTATAGACATTTAATAGACACAATTTTACTGTGCTGCAGAATATGCTGGAGCTTTATAAGTAATAATAATAATAATATTAAAATACTAGCTTTTATGCCTCTGTTTTCAGGATATAAAAGAAAACTTAATTGCTTACACTTGCATATCTTTACCAGACAATCTCCTACAACTTGGAAATGGCCAGCTTTATGGTTAACAGATTAATTTACAGATCTTGCAAGGTGTCTTGGTGATCACAGAAATGTTAAGTCAGCTAGATAGCTAGGACAGATGTACAAAGAAAGCTTTGCTATGACATTAGAGACAAATAGTTAACTGATAAGAAATAGCAGAAGCAGTGACAGTTTGAAGAACAAGTCAATATCATGCTGTCATGAAGCTATTTGATAAACATAATTAGTCTATTACTCACCTGGCATCATCATTCATTGCGCTGTGGTCAATAGGAGCCATGAAGCTTACCAACTTGCTGTGAACATGATACCTGCATTAAAGTAATACTGTTAGCCACAAATATGTAGGAAACATCCAAAACAGCAATACGAACATCAATGGTTGTACAATAAATTTTAAAATGAACATTAGGAGCAGCTTAATTTCACTTTCTAATTTCTTATTGCTTTTCAGTTGTAATTTTATTTCATTTTAAGCAAATCCTGAAAGGGGTTGTGTACAATTCTATGCAACTTTCCACTACCCATTGAATCAATTTTTGTATTGGTTTTTCAGCTATTTATAAATGTAATTGCAAATGAGAGCAGTATTTATCTCTTTCGTTTCATAGTAACATAGTAAGTTAGGCTGAAAAAAAGACTTGCGTCCATCAAGTTCAACCTTTTTTTTTTTTTTTCTTATTTTTAATTTTAGCTGCCTAACTGCTAGTTGATCCAGAGGAAGGCAAAAAAAACCCATCCTAAGCCTCTCCAATTTGCCTCAGAGGGGGGAAAAAATTCCTTCCTGACTCCAAAAAGGCAATCGGACTAGTCCCTGGATCAACTTGCATAATGAACTATCTTCCATAACCCTGTATTCCCTCACTTGCTAAAAATCCATCCAGCCCCTTCTTAAAGCTATCTAATGTATCAGCCAGTACAACAGTTTCAGGGAGAGAATTCCACATCTTCACAGCTCTCACTGTAAAAAACCCCTTCCGAATATTTAGGCGGAACCTCTTTTCCTCTAAACGGAATGGGTGACCTCGTGTCATCTGGAAAGACCTACTGGTGAATAAAACATTAGAGAGATTATTATATGATCCCCTTATATATTTATACATAGTTATCATATCACCCCTTAAGCGCCTCTTCTCCAGCGTAAACATCCCCAATTTGGCCAGTCTTTCCTCATAGCTAAGATTTTCCATACCTTTTACCAGCTTAGTTGCCCTTCTCTGTACCCTCTCTAATACAATAATGTCCTTTTTGAGTGAGGGAGACCAAAACTGTACGGCATATTCTAGATGTGGCCTTACAAGTGCTCTATAAAGTGGAAGAATGACCCCCTCCTCCCGTGACTCTATGCCCCTTTTAATACAGCTCAGGACCTTATTGGCCCTTGATGCCGCTGACTGGCATTGCTTGCTACAGCCAAGTTTATCATCTACAAGGACTCCAAGGTCCTTTTCCATAATGGATTTGCCTAGTGCAGTCCCATTAAGGGTATAAGTAGCTTGAATATTTTTACATCCCAGGTGCATGACTTTACATTTATCAATATTGAATCTCATTTGCCACTTATCTGCCCAGATTGCCAGTTTGTCAAGATCCTGTTGCAAGGAGGCCACATCCTGGATGGAATTAATTGGGCTGGATAGTTTTGTGTCATCCGCAAACACTGATACATTACTTACAACTCCCTCCCCTAAGTCATTAATGAACAAGTTAAATAAAAGAGGACCCAACACCGAGCCCTGAGGGACCCCACTAAGAACCTTACTCCAAGTAGAGAATGTACCATTAACAACCACCCTCTGTACCCGATCCTGTAGCCAGTTCCCTATCCATGTGCAAATGACTTCATTAAGCCCAACAGACCTTAGTTTAGAAAGCAGTCGTTTGTGGGGCACGGTATCAAACGCTTTGGCAAAATCCAAATATATCACATCTACTGCCCCCCCACTGTCCAGCATCTTACTTACCTCTTCATAAAAAGCAATCAAATTTGTCTGGCATGACCTATCCTTCATAAAGCCATGCTGATTGCTGCTCATAATGCCATTCCCTAGGACAAAATTTTCAATGTGATCCCTTAACAAGCCTTCAAATAATTTTCCCACCACAGATGTCAAACTTACTGGCCTATAATTGCCAGGCTGAGATCGTAATCCCTTTTTAAATATTGGGATGACATCAGCTTTCCTCCAATCCATAGGCACCATACCAGATGAAAGTGAATCTGAGAAAATCAGAAATAGGGGATGGTCTAAAACTGAACTAAGCTCTCTTAGAACCCGTGGATGTATACCATCAGGCCCTGGCGCCTTGTTTACATTAATTTTTATTAAAGCTTTATGAATCATATCCTGAGTCAGCCACTGACTAGATTGAGCTGAGTCAGTGCATCTATGAAGCGAGTCTGGGAACTCAGACTCTATTGTATACACTGAAGAAAAAAACTGATTTAGCACATTAGCCTTTTCTGTATCGGTTACAACCATACTGGTACCATTATTTAATGGAGCAACACTCTCAACGTGCATCTTTTTACTATTAATATATTTAAAAAACTTTTTAGGGTTACTTTTCGCCTGCACCGAAATTAATTCTTCATTTATCTGTGATACAGCAAGCGAGTGTGGGAGCTGCTTAGCGAGTGCTGCATGTAATCTAAGTGTTGCATGTGAATTAAGTGTTCAGCAGCGTTAAAAACCTTAAGGCGTTTAAAACTCAAAAGGCGTTTGTGAGGAATTGCATTTGGGAGACTGTAAGTACCCAGTGTAAATATGAGTGCAAGTGGGTTTGCTGGGATCACTCAGTGTGTGTCTTGTCACATGTATGTGGTGTTGGAGCAGCAGTTCCATGCAGTATTTACATGTGAAAGATGTCGGTGGGTTTTCATCTTGGAATCTGAGCTGCAGACTCTAAGGGGTGAACTTGCAGCACTGAGGGTGACAGCGGCAAACGAGGGGGAGGAAAGGAGGCTCAAAGAGCAACCACTAGCAGGGGCTAGTGGAGTGGGGGGAGGAGAAGGGACAGTGGAGGCTAATGAGGGAGGAAGGTTTGTGACAGTCAGGAGGGGAAGTAGGGGGCAGAAGCGTAGGGGGGCTGGTCCACAACTTGTCCAAAACAACAAATTCGCCGTTTTGGCTGAAGATGCTGGGGAGGAAAGTTCTGAACTGGCGTGTATGGAGCAGGCTGACTCTCAGAGCACCTTGGGAGACAGTGGCTCTAATACGGGTGGTGGGGGGAGTGCAAGGAAGGAAAGGCAGGTTCTAGTTATAGGGGATTCAATTATTAGAAAGGTGGATAGGGTAATCTGCCGTAAGGCCCCTACATGCCGAACAGTCTGCTGCCTGCCTGGTGCTAGGGTTCGACATGTGGAGGAGCGAGTGGACAGATTATTGGGAGGGGCTGGGGAAGACCCAGCAGTCTTGGTACACATAGGTACCAATGACCAAGTTAGAAGAGGTGGTGAAGTCCTCAAGAACGATTTTAAAAAACTAGGTGTAAAGTTGAGGGCGAGGACTTCCAAGGTAATTTTCTCAGAGATATTACCTGTGCCACGAGCAACGCTAGGAAGGCAGCGGGAGCTTAGGGAGATTAATGCGTGGCTGAGAGATTGGTGTAGGGAGGAGGGTTTTGGGTTTTTGGAGAACTGGGCTGATTTCTCAGTCGGCTACAGGCTCTTTGCTAGGGATGGGCTGCACCTCAATGATGATGGTGCCGCTGTTTTGGGGGAGAAGATGGCTAGAAGGTTGGAGGAGATTTTAAACTAGGCGAGCGGGGGGAGGGTTCTATAATAGGTACAGGGGAAGACAGGTTAGATGAGATAGTGGGCAAAGGAAGGGAAAATGGGGGAGGAGATTTGGTTGGGGGTACTGTTGAGGACAAGGAGGACTACATGGCATATGTTCAACATGGTACCAGTATTAAATGTATGTTTACAAATGCAAGGAGTCTGACTGCTAAAATGGGAGAGCTGGAGGTGCTTGTGATGGGGGGAAAATATGATGTGATTGGTGTGGCCGAATCATGGATGAATGAGTCGCATGACTGGGCAGTTAATATCAGCGGCTATACTTTGTTTCGGAGGGACAGAGGCAATAGAAAAGGAGGAGGGGTATGTCTGTATGTTAGGCAGGATTTAAAAGCTTATATAAAGGAGGAGGTTATGCTAGACAATGAAGGGGCAGAAGTCTTATGGGTAGAATTCTTCACTAATTGTAAAGAGTCCAGCAAATTAATTGTAGGGGTATGCTATAGACCCCCTAATGTAAGTGAGGAGGAGGAGGCTAAGCTCCTGACACAAATAGAAAAAGCTGCTAGTTTGGGAAAAGTATTGATAATGGGGGATTTTAATTACCCAGATATTGACTGGAGCAACAGTACTGCCGGATCAATTAATGGGAATAAATTTATAAACTTGTTGCATGACAATTTTATGGCACAGGTTGTTGAGGAGCCTACTAGAAAAAATGCTATTCTGGATCTAGTGATCTCAAATGACCCAGAACTTATAGCAAATGTGCAAGTCATTGAACCCCTGGGTAATAGTGACCATAATGTTATTTCATTTAATGTCTGGTGCAAAAAACAAATATATACTGGGGTAACAAAAACCATGAATTTTGGAAAAGCTAATTTTAGTGCCTTTAGGGCTGCCCTTCAGAGTATTGATTGGGGCATTATGTTTTCAGCTAAAACCACAGAACAGAAATGGTTGTCATTTAAAATGATATTAAATCATTACTGATCGGATTCAAATCAATGGATCAGGAGCACTGAGAAGATCGGATTCTCTCAGCCTGCAAAAGTATGCAGCCAGAGCTGGAGACTTCAGCCTGTGTGCCCATAGCCTAAGGGTAATGTGAAATGTCCCTTATATACCTTGTTAAAGCTTTTGTATAACAAATGTCAAACTAACAGGCCCTAATTACCTCAGCTAAAAACTGGATTATTTGCTTGTTTTGGATAAGGAAACACATAAGAAAATTGCCAATCTCTTGGTTTAATGCCAGAAATGAAAGAATTATTGGTATGAATAAAGACTATCTACGGTTTCATATGTTTATTCTGTTAAAGGTCAATAAAGGCCACAGTAAGGCGTTTTATTTTACATATTCTGTCAAAACAAACAGTAAAGTTCAATGACTTTAGGATCCTACAATTTGCACTGCAAAATCAGCTACACATCAGCTACACATCACATTTTCACAAAACAGTTTAATTTTAGTGTTCTTTATTTTTCTAATCTATGCTTGCCTATTTTGTGACGGAGATGATCAATAATTATTTCCAACAGTTGTTATGTGGTTATACAAGCATAAGTATTATACTTCTATGTTAACATCTACTTCACATGCAAGTGAAATGCATTATGCATGTCCAGCATATAGACTCCCAAAGGGGCATTAAATCTTGTTAGGAAAGTAATTCCCTTTAAGTAATAGTAATACATGAGCCAGTACACTTATTACCTGTCAATTTTCAGATAATTAAATTCAACCATAATTAAAACAAGGTCTAAAATAGTTTGCTTGCCACTAAGGTTTGTTTTTAAGAACAGCTTTCTCAATTTTTCTAATTCATTCAATGTATGTTCATGTCCAAACCAATAATGGGTTGTAAATTCAACTCCATAGCTTTTCATTTTGACTGCTTAAAAATACAGCCCACGAAGGCATTCTTAAATCCCAGGTCTGCAATAAGCTACAACATACAACATATATAATAAAAATACAGTTACCAGACATTGCTATATGCCCATTTTTGCACAAATGACACCCAAACAAGCTCATTTTAACTTTAGGGTCTGACAAGATTTCCAGTTAAACTACGCAAGTCACAAATTTTGGGTAAAAATGTAAATAGCACTACAGTTTACAGGAGAATCACACCAACATATGTGCAGTGTGACTAAGTGGCTTGCACAAATTAGCTTGGGATAGAAGACTGGGCTAAGGGGGGCATGGGCTTTTTGTACAAAAGGCTAGGCAAAGCTGTGATACCGACATGTTTATTGAGAGTAACGTGTCACTATCACTTCAATTTAAAAGAATGCTATAGACCTATGATTTCAAGCACTCCATGAATCTGAACTAAAACAAATTCAAAATATTAATTAAAAATTAATACTGACTCTACAAAGCCACTTTGGTGGAAACCAATGATTAATACAATTTTAGAAGTTGAGACCATACAATGTGCCCAACCTACTACTGGTATGCTGATCAGGCAACAAAACTGGCAATAGAATACCTCCACAGAGTGGTGAGAATGATTGGCCAGATTGAAACTTTGACATTTATAGGCATTAAACGGTTCAGTAGACCCCTGGCATTCATATTTAGGATGCTCTATGGCGATTTTCAGATATGCCATAAAAAGCGTTATGTTTAGCATAGCTTTGCAGTTCGGTAGTTTGCAGCAGAAAGATCTCATTACATGCTTTAGATTTGTTAGAATGTATACTTTAAGAAAATATATGGTTTTCTAGCATCTCCACACTGTTAGGGGTGCATAATACACATGCCGGGCGCTTATATTATAGCAGTCATTGAGGCTCAATTATAAAAGAGTGGGCAAATTTGCATCAGTGCAGCAACTAATAGCAACCAACCAATGATTAACTTTTTTTTCCAGCCAGCTGCAGGTTGAACACTGAAAGCAATCATCTGACTGGTTGCCATGGGTTACTGCAAATTTGCAGAGTGTTTATAAATAACCTCACTGTGTCATGAGTGAAAATTCATAAATAATATTTTGATTTGGGGTTGTCTGTGTGCCACATGGTTTGGTAAATCTTGCATAATGGGCATCAAGCTATTCAGTAGACCTGTGGTGTTCATATTTAGGATGCTTTATGCTGGGAAGTTATGAAATGTGGGGTATATAATAGGGTAAAAAGCAAGCTTTGCAATGATTTTTTGAAATTACATAAAAACCAAAAAGTTTAGGGTAGCATTGCTGCTTGGTGCATTTTCCCATTATAGATTTGGCAGAATATGTATTTTCTGAAAATGACTTACTTGTTTGCTACTTTTCCCACGCAGACTTCATTTTGGGGGTCTTTATGCTAGATATTTTGGTAATCCTATACACAATGGGCATCAAACTGTTTGGACACGTGTCAATCATATTTAGGTTGTTTTTCTGGGTACGTAATGATACATTGGCGATATCATGCTGGAAAGTTGAAGCAATTTTCAGGTATTTCACCCAGACCGACAAATACTTTGAAGTAATTTTCAGGTATTTCACTCAGACTGACAAATTTAGGAAATTAGGTAGAATGTGCGGTTTTAGAGGGTAAACATATATTTGTGTTTTTATTCAACAAAAAATGCAGTCAAAGATCATGCAGTATGTTCTGCAAATATACACATGTATTTGCTGCAGCAATGGAAAGAACGTTTAGGAAAAAAATTATGACTGATGCACAATGGAATCCATAATCTTTTGAGTGGGACATTGTTTTTTTGCACAAACAGTGAACTTTGACCATCAGGAGGATGCATCTTGCATCACAGTCTGTGCATAAATAGCTTTCATAATTGCAATGGGACAGATATAAAAATGAAGTATAAGAATACAAAATCTAAGATGACAAATGCATGGAGCTTGCAGATATAATCCTTAGTCACATTACATGGTCTCTCTGAAATGAAATACAGGGCAGCAGTGTTTCAGTGCGAAATATAAAACACAACTATATAATTTACAGTATTGGCAGAATTCTTTCCTCTGAGGTATAACACAGACACAACCTTGAGTGAAGACTTTAACTGCTAAGTCCTAAAATGCAACCCTATTTCTGCATCATTATTTGCTGCTTGTAGCAAATTTCAAATGAACAGTAAAATCATCCTTTTTTAAAAAAAAAAAAAATGAAAGGCCAAATATTTATCACTTTGATTTCTACCATTGCATTTCTTTTACAGAAGCTTAGAACCTGCTGCTTTCTAGAACAGCTTAAGTAAAAATCTCCTCTGCTGCAGAGAAAAAGTTATAACATGACACACATAATATACTTATATGGATTCTTCTAGTTAACTTGCAAATATTGGCCATTTAGCGGTCTTAAGAGATCGAGTAGTATTTCATGGATTAGTAGGCAATTCCTTTAGTTATCCTCCTGACCTGTATTATGAACCTTTGCAGGTACCAGCAAGGGATTATATTTGGTAATTCTGCATAGAAGCAAAGGCCTACAAAGCAATTACAAAATATATGACAAAGATTGAAAATTTGACACTGACTCGTCGATGCATTTTTGTAAGTAAGGTAGAATACCACCCTTAAAACTTCTAACAGCAGAAGATTGTTACTCTCAGATTGTAATTGAACATTTTGTTCACCTCTCTGCTGCTGCTGATCTGGGCCAGTCTGCTCAATTGTTATCTAAAGCTGGGTAATAAGATTGCCATGGTCAGGCCTTGATCTCAGACGGAATGAGAATAGTCCATGTCGCACACACAGAGATGGGTTGCATTATTTCAAAAGCTTTATGAGAGTGTGACTCAGTCGTGTGATGTTGTCAGCCGCTTTTGACTGAATCATGAATACATCCAATTATGTGTGATGCTGACAGAAAAGAATATTGATAGCCAATAATTACAGGCTTTTCAGGCCAACAAAGCAGCTCTTTCCTCTTTTAATAAATTATCCTAGAACATCAATCTTAAAAATTACTATGCCACAACTGACCCAGACTGACTTGCATGACATTCTCTCTGATGCCTTTGCAACCAAATGATTATAGTGGGCTTATTCTACTGTTTATTGCAAAATGGTAAAAATACTGTATAAGAAAACAAAAAAATCATACTGCAAAAAGATTATCCTGGCCGAGTTCAAATTAAGAACTGAAATAAGAGCAATGAGTGTAAAAATAGCAGCCAAGAATGTAAATACTGTATTAAAAAAGAAAAATTGTGTCATTATACAGGAGGTTAATACTTTCATAGGTTTAATGGCTAAACATAAAATGTTTTAGAATGAATGAGAAGAGATGGCTCTGCAAGGATAATAAAATAGGGTCATGGACCTGGAGTAGAGGACAGCTTTGATATCTATGCCAGGAATTAATTTCCTAGAGCCAAATTCATATATACATATTTTTTTTTTCCTTAGGGTTCGGATTTGGTTCAGTATTTGGCCGAATATTTTGGTTTGGTATTTGACTGAACACTGAACCAAATTTGAACCCTCATTTGCATACTGAAATGAGACAGTTGCATCATTTATAATGAAAAACGGTCACATTAAATTCTCCAGTGCTGTAACTTCACATAACAAAGGATTTGTATTCAGCTGAAACCTGAGGAGCCTATTTATCAAAATTTAATTTTTTTTTAAATTTTCAGGTTTTTTTTTACCACATTAAAGGAAAAGTAAATGTTTTTCTTTTTCTATCTGTAAATTTCCTGGTGCTGCACTGTCTGGTCTCTGCTCTGTCACAGTATGCAAATGATCTCCAGGACTAGTCACAGAGATAAGGTCAGCTCAGTAAGCTAAGGGGCGGGACTTCACTCTGCACCAGGAAGAAGGGGAAACAAGCTGCTGATAACAAAGAAACCAGAGCAGACTTGCAGCAGGGACTAAGGTACATTAATCTGGGGGGCTGTTTAGAGCAAATTTACAGATAGAAAAAAAAACGTTTACTTGTTCTTTAAAAAAAAATCATCACAGTCTGCTTAATTTATGTAAATGATTTGAATATAAAAAAGCAAGAATGAATTAAAATGCAGAACAAACCCAAAGACATCAAAAATTTGACAAGCTCCCCTTGACTTCAACATGACCTCATCATGGCATACTTTGAGATTTTTCTCATGCTTTTTACATTTCACAGTGAAAATTCTTGTGGTCTTAAACCATTCTTCACATTCAACATTTATAGAAATTTTTAATTGTGAAAAAATACAAAAATGAATAAATGGGTCACTAGGTGTTCAGCCAAGTCCTTTATGTGGGAACGTGCAATTTAAAAGCAATGGCAGAAACGTGTTTTCATTTGCAACATACAGTGATTTGAAATACAATCAAGTTAAATGGGTAGTTAACTTTTAAATTAACTTTTAGTATGTTTATAGTTTTTTAATTATTTGCCTTCTTCTTCTGACTCTTTCCAGCTTTTAAATGGGGGTCACGGTCCCCCATGTAAAAAACAAATGCACTGTTATGCAATAGCAATGGTTGCTAGGGTAATGTGGACTCTATCAACCAGACTGCTGAAACTGCAAACTGGAGAGCTGCTGAATAAAAAGCTAAATAACTAAAAAAATAAAAAAAAACACAAAAACCAATTCCAAATTATCTCAGAATATCACTCTCTACATCATACCAACAGTTCATTTAAAGGTGTGCAATCCCTTAAACCTATATGTATCGGAGTGTGTATCTTTAAAAAGTCATAGAAATTACTCTTGCTGAACCTGCCTGTCAACAATAGCTCAATGTGTATGGCTTGTGCTAAACATAGATTAGCCTATTGTTTCAATTACAAAATATATTTTTCTTTTATTTCTTGCACTAAACAGGGGAACATCTGAAAATGAAAGTAAAGTCATATTCTACTTCCTGTCCCTAAGATCAAACACGTAGGTCCATTGAGATTCCCTCTGTATAAACAAAGCCCTCCCTTCCGCCAGCTGCAGCTTATTTGGATGTGTGATAAAAAGCAACTCATTATGTGGATGGCTTCTCAGTGGACTTATGGTTTGTTTGTCACCTTGACAGGAAAGTGTGATTTTGCATCTATTTTCAAATATTGCCCTGTCTAGTGCAAAAAAAAAATTCACCCTAAAATTTGAAAAAAGGTGCTTACTGCAAGTTTAAGCATGTTTTTATCATATCTCGCTTGCAAGAAACTTACCTATAAAGCACAGGGACAACCTACATAGCACACATTTTTCTGTGCACCTGTTACCAGCAAATTTAAAATTTCCAGAAAATCTCAGAATATACAGCTGAACAGTGGATGCCTTTTCTATCATTCAAGACATAGCTCTATCGTTTATTTAAAAAATATTAACTAGGCTCAGGTGCTATTAAAATAATTAAAATGCATAGTTTTGTACAAAGGGACAACTTAAAAGTACACAACTATTCAACTTTTTTGGCACTGTGACCACAATTGTACCTCTAAATGGGAGATTATTTGACTTCTGCAGTCTGTCACTTACATTACCAAGGGGTGCAGTTAACAAGAGTGTCATTTAATTAGAAATGAAAAAAGAAAAAGCACAGCAATGTAAAATTAATAGTCAATCTTAGGGAAGCTGACAAATATGAACTTACCTAATTTTTCGTCCTTTGCTTGCCTTGGTGTCCACTTTTTTCTTGATCTTGCTCCTTAGTTTCTGGATTGCTAACCACTGCCTAACAATGAAAATGCAGTTCAATTAGACTCAATAAATAGGACAGGTATGGGCTCACTTATCTGGAAACACATTATTCGGAAAGCTAGGTATTACAGGAAGGCCAATTTTAAAGGGAAACTGTCATGGGAAAACATGTTTTTTTTTTTAAACACATCAGTTAATAGTGCTACTCCAGTAGACTTCTGCACTGAAAACCATTTCTCAAAAGAGCAAACGGATTTTTTTATATTCAGTTTTGAAATTTGACATGGGGCTAGACATTTTGTCAATTTCCCAGCTGCCCCAAGTCATGTGACTTGTGCCAGCACTTTAGGAGGGAATTGCTTTCTGGCAGGCTGTTGTTTTTCCATCTCAATGTAACTGAATAGTACGCAGTGGGACATGGGTTTTACCATTGAGTTCTGTTCTTAGATATACTAGGCAGCTGTTATCTTGTGTTAGGGAGCTGTTATCTGGTTACCTTCTCATTGTTCTTTTGTTAGGCTGCTGGGGGGGGGGGGTGATATCAGTCCAACTTGCAGTACAGCAGTAAAGAGTGATTGAAGATTATCACAGCGCAAGTCACATGACCAGGGGCTGCTGGGAAATTGACAAAATGTCTAGCCCCATGTCAGATTTCAAAATGAAATATGAAAAAATCTGTTTCAATGCAGAATGGATTTCAATGCAGAATTCTTCTGCAACAGCACAATAAACTGATGCATTTTGAAAAAAAAAATTTTTTCCCATGACAGGTTCCCTTTAAGCAAATAATTCTAATTTAGAATTCTGTAGAATACTAAAACAATACCATTTACTTGATTGTAATTAAGCAGCACAGGTTCATATTGGTGGCAAAACCTATTGGGGTTATTTAATTGTTTAATCATTTTTAGCAGAATTAATCTAATGCATTATGCTTCATTTTAAAGGTCGGTATAACCCCTTCTTCAACAGTTCAATGAAAGGGGTGTGTACTAAACATGCTGAATTTAATTCATTAAAGGGATAACAAAATGTGTTTTAATACAAGTTAATAGTGTTCCTCACACACAATTTTCTACTGAAATTGAGTTTTGAAAGATCAGTTTTTTTATTTATTTATATATAAAATTACGACATCAAGAAAGCCATACTTCTATTTTTCCAGGATTCCCTCAGTCTTCTAAGTTGTGCTGTCAAAAGCTGCAGACTTTCTGCTGCTGTTCAAATGGATGTCAGTCCCCCTGTTCCTCCACACACATACTAGCTGATATAAACAGAGCCTTGTCTATGCAACGTGGCCTCGAGGCAAGATAACAGCTCTCCTTGACACATCACGTGAAGGATTTAGGTGCCTGAACTAATAAGAGCTCCATGTTTCACGAACATCACATGCTGGTGGAGAAACAGACCTATTCTAATGTATGGAAATATAGCCCAAATTAGCCTGCTGTCCCCAATTCATTTTAAGACTAATGTCACATGGGTTGGTTTCTCTTATGGCCTATATAAAATAACAGAGAAAAGTCAATCCCGCCACTTTCTGCTCCCTGAATTTGCGAATGATGACAGGCATGAGATCAGCAGGGGAGTTTTGGAAACCCAGATTTTCGCCACACAAGGTAATCCACTGGGCCCTGCCAATCGGTGCACAAAGAGTGCATTTTGGTGTAAATAAGAATTCTTTAACGCTTTTGATCGGACAGGTTTATCCCATACCTCCAAGAAAATATATAAAGTCCCAGGTTTAATTGTATTCGCTGTCTTTAGCCAGCTTTTACTTGTATCCACTCAAGTCCAAAACACCTATAACAGAAGCTAGCGCCAAAGGCACATGACAAGACAAACAAATATATAGGGTACTATTGTTTGGTATATAACACCCCTTTTGTGCTCAAAGGATGTTACTTAATTCACCACACTATGTGTGGACCCTCCCTCAAAACCACCATAGGCAATATAAAAGAGAGAATTTTATGTCTAAACTCTCCTTAAAATAAACTTTCCAGATGGGTACTCACAAACAGAGTATATTCAAACGCATGTAAGAAATCTCCTCGACATTGTAGCCGCCTCCCACGAGAGGAGACTTGCGGCGTCTGGATTATCTTTCCGGTAGGAGTCAAGGCGCTTGATGTTAACAGTGCTGCAAGACATTTAGAAAACGAATCGGAACTGCGGGACCGTCTGAGAAAATCGCCATAGTTGGACGCTCGTATTGGGAGGCATGCTATGATATCGAGGAGATTTTCCTCAGTGATACGGACACTAAAAAATTACTTTTTAACATATGGATGTATATTAAATGTTCATTTGTTGCAGAGAGGTTTGTTTTTGTATATAATTGTTAGTTGAAGTTCCTAAGTCTGACTCTCTGACACTCTTTGCCAACCTGACTGTCCCATCTCAGCATGTTAGTTACAGTTTCTAATGCGAACGGACTCCTGCTGCACAAATATGGCAGCCCCCTCAGAGGAACAAACGGGGCAAAAGACCGATAATGTAAAAGCATCATGCAAATAATTTATGGCAAAGTTAGCTTTCAAAGCCAATATTATAATAGATGTAAAAAATCAATATCTTTTTAAAGGAAAACTACACGCCAAAAAAGAATACTTGAGCAACAGTTTATATCAAATTAAGTGACATTAAAGAATCTTACCAAATTAGAATATATATTTAAGTAAATATTGTCCTTTTACATCTCTTGCCTTGAACCATCATTTCGTGATGGTCTGTGTGCTGACTCAGATCACCTGACCAGAAATATTTCAACTGTAACAGGAAGAAGTGTGGAAGCAAAAGACAACTCTGTCTGATAATTGGCTCATGTGAGATAACTTTATAGTTTGTTTGGTATGTTTGTATGCACTGTTGAATCATACGATCCCAGGAGGCTCTTATTTTTTAAAAAGGATATTTTCTATTTACGATTACCCAATGGCACATGCTACTAAAAATGTATATTATTTATGAAAATGGTTTATTTACATGAAGCAGAGCATTACATGCAATATGCAATATCTTTTTATAGAGACCTACATTGTTTGGGGGGTATAGTTTTCCTATAATTTGGTGAAAAATCATTCGACTTTGATATTCGAAGTCGAAGGATTTCAATTCGATGGTCGAATTTAGAAGTATTTCCCACTTGGAAATTCGACCTTTAGTAAATCAGCCCCATAGTGCGATGAATTAGGTAACATCCTTTAAGTATAAAATGAGTGTTATATACAGATGCAGCCATTTGGATTTGTGTGTTAAATGCGTCATGACACAGGGCTAATTGAAGAAACCGTTATCTAAAGTTATCTTAACTCATTTAATGCATTTAACCTTTTCATTAGCATACCAAAGCACCATTGTTAACAATGATGAACACTTTAATTAGATGGGATGCTGTGATGCAATTTTCTGTGTTAAATGAGACAAGTGTAAATTCTGAGTTTAGTAATTCTGTGTCAAACACACAATCCAAAGTGGCTTCATCTGTACCAAACAATATTTTCCAATATCTGTCAGCATAAGGAAATTCAGGGAACAGAAGTCAGTATATCAGCTTTTCCAACCTATGTGCCATTAGTCTAATGTGCTAAATTTGGCACAATTGGAGTTTCCACTGCTGTTGCTGCTGCTATCCAGGGAACTGACACTTCTGATAACATCAAATGAAAACTGCTCTGGTAGACATTGCCCATTTTGAAGATGACAAGTGGTCCATAAAGAGACAATATTCTTATTTTGAAATTGGAATTTCATCTCTACTGCAGAGAGCATGATTACAGAAACTTGTACAGTTAAGGCCATGCATACACTTACAAATAATGATACAGTTACAGACACCACAAATACATTAAATACAGCAAGTGACAGTGGGATCTTTAGCCATAAACACATACAATTACATACAGTAACAAATAATGGGTCCTGACCACCCTGAACCCCACCTTTACCTTCCAAAAACTAGTTTACATGAAGGCTAGACTGTTGAGAGCAAGGATCTTGAAGCCAACCAATTCAATATAATGAACCAAAAAGCATTCTTAAACATTGGGAAATAATCGGTCTCTAATAAACTGCCATCTAAAGTAATCTAAAATTATTCAATACAGGTATGGGATCTATTATCCAGAAAGTTTTGAATTATGGAAAGGCCATCTCCCATAGACTCCATTATAATCAATTAATCCAATAAAAAAAAAAAATGATTTCCTTTTCCTGTGTAATAATAAAACAGTAGCGTATACTTTATCCCAACTAAGATAATTAATTTTTATTGGAAGCAAAAACAGCCTATTGGATTTATTTAATGTTTACTTGATATTCTAGTAGAGTTGGGTATTAAGATCCAAATTATGCAAAGACTAGTTATCCAGAAAGCACAAGGTCCCAAGCATTCTGGATAATAGGTCCGATACCTGTACTTTCAAATGTATTTAAAGACAAACAAGAGAATGTATGAAAATGGAACAGTGAGGATACTGCTGTCTTAATTAATGCTCTCAATAATGATATATGGTTAATCAATAAAGGCTATAACTACTGCCCTTTACAATGGCAAGGAATGTCAAAGGCTCCTTATATGAACAAGCCCTAACAGATATTTAGCACACTATAACGCACAAGGCAGATGAAACAATGGGATTTTAGCAGATATTTGACATGCCAGGATTTTTATCAACCGCTAGTGATCATACTTTCATAGATTTTATATGGCATTAATTGGTATTTTATAGAGATTTAGAAAACCAATATGCACAAAAAACAAAACAAAAAGCAGTCAGAAGAAACAAACAAAACTTGATGTTACAAGATCAAAACAATGAAATCTACACATCAGAAACCCATCTAGCAAAATCCAATTACTACAATCTTAATATAATCTTAATTGCTCTAATCTATTTTACAGAAAACCCTGACAAACATACAGTATATTCTCACTAAACAAATGTAATGGATTTGTTACTCAAATAAAGCCAGATAATTATCCTTTGAATCTCTGACTATTAAGTGCACTTATCCTCATACCAGGATAACGTCCATTAAAGTTTTATTTATACCATTTCAGATGGATTTGAAATTATTATTGACAACTATATTTAGGCACCTTGACTTTACTTTTCTGTTGCAGTAAATGTGCTATCTTTACTGACCCAAACACCCCAGTAAGACAGAATTCCCTGGAATCAAATATCTAAATATTCAAACAATTACTGCTGGTCAAAAAATTCCCATTTAACAAGACAATGCTAGGAAATTGTTAAAGGAGAACTAAAGCTTAAAGGAAAACTATAACCCCTGAACAATGTAGGTCTCTATAAAAAGATATTGCATAAAACAGCTCATATGTAAACCCTGCTTCATGAATATTAACCATTTTCATAATAATATATTTTCTAGTTGTATGTGCCATTGAGTAATCATAAATAGAAAATTGCCATTTTAAAAAACAAGGACCACCTCCTGGGATTTCTGGTCAGGTGATCTCTGAGGCAGCAAAGAGACCATCATGAAATGGTGGTTCAAGGCAAGAGATGTAAAAGGGCAATATTTACTAAAATATATATTCTAGTTTGGCAAGATTCTTTAATGTCAATTAATTTGATATAAACTATCTGTTGCTCAACTATTAATTTTGGGGGTAAAAATGTCCTTTAACTAAATAAGAAGGCTAGAAATGTTGTACATTATGTTTTGGGCTTCTGTATCAGCCAAAAACAACCACATGCCTTTAGCAAGCATCCGTTTCCAAGGATGCCCTTGCAGCTCCCCATCTTCTTTTCTGCTGATTCAATGCACATACTCTGTGCTGCTGTCACTTACTGAGCTTAGGGACACACTCACAATATACAGTACACATAGGATATCAATATAACAATATAAGTCTGATTAGTAATTATAATCAGGCTTGTAACATCAGCTTATATTACAGGCCAACCTTATTTTCTGCTTGATAATTAGTGACTAACCCTAACAGCTTCTCAACAGCTGCTCAGAGCCCACTGAGCATGTGAGTGTCACAGACAATTTCCAAAATACTGACCCTCTGTGACAAGTTTGACGTCCTGGATCAATGCTGCTATTGAGAAGCTGAAACTTAAACGAGAATTCAACCCTGCTGGTGCTAAATCCCCCCCCCGCCCCCCCAGCTATTGCCCCTAACGTGTAAATTACTACAAAGCGCAGGTACCCTTGTGGAAGGTGCCGCGCCGTTTTCTTCTTTGTCCCGACGGCATTTGCACATGCGCCCGAAGTTCAAGAAGTTTTATCGGAAAACTTTGTGAAACTTCGGGCGCATGCGCAGTAGTACCAACCAGCAAATGCGTCCAACTGCGTATGGGCTGCGAACGATGTCTGGACAACGAAGAAGAAAGTGCGGCAGAATATGGCACCTGTAAAACTTCCAGAAGGGGACCTGTGCTTTGGGGTAATTTACAAGTTCGAGGCAATAACCTGGGTGGTGGGGGGGAATTTTAGCACCACAGGATTCAATCTTCAAAAGGCTGGTGCACCAAGTACAGTATATAAAATATTGTATTTTAAACCATATTCATTTAAAGTAACTACATACTGCAATACTAGGGTCTGCATGTTTTTGTCTGATAAATAAAAGTTCTGATATCATCTGTTCATATGGCTGGCCATGACTGATGCAATTGAGATTCAGTAATCGTGGCTCATTTAATTGTGCTTGGCCTCTGAGCTTTCATGCTTTCTTTGTTTTATTGCCTGCATTGTGTAAAAGACAGAGACTGCTGGCGGCAGTTCATCAGACAACATGCCTAACTCTTACCTTCCCATTGCCACTTGATCATTTGGATCTAGAGAGCTGGTCTTGCGCTCAATCACTTCTCGCAGCAACTGTAAAACATAAAGGAACATAGATTTAATGAAAATAACAAAAAATATAAAGATGGGCAAAGAGAAGCAAAACAATAGATAAACAACATATATTATTATATAGATCAGACATTATAAAGATATGTACAAGGATAACAGGAGAAATTGTACACACACTAACACAGAATATTTTTTTAGCCAACGGTAAAAGTGTTCAGAGGGTGCAACTGGCTGGTTTGCCTAGGGCACAAGAATGTCTAGTTCTTAGTTCATTCACCTGGACTTTCTTTAAGCACTGCAAATGGAGCCTGTGACCGGAGCTGGACTAATTTTTCACAAGGCTGAGAAGATGGCACTCATTCATAGACAGCAGACTAAAGAGGACCATACAGAGAGATATCAGCTTGTTTGCCGATGTCAAACGAGCAGATCTCTCCCCAATATGACCACCTTGAGGTGGATGCTATGAGAATGATCATATTGTGGGCCCTAGGACAACGGGGAGTCAAATTGAGGAACCACATCAAGAAACAGATGCGGTCCGTGATCTGACCGGCTTTTTAGCCCTGCCTGATCGACATCTGCCCGATTTTCAGCCAGATATAGATCAAGGAAACCTGTTGGAGTGGCCCATACATGGGCCATTAAGCTGCCGGCTTGGTCTGTTGGCAGCTTTTATCAGCCCGTGTATGGCCACCTTTACACTGTTTCACTGTACCCTCCTATAACTTAAGCTGGCCATAGAAGGAACAATTACGATCTTTCTCGGAAAGATTGTTCGTTTCAACACACACGTGTAGAGCTGAATCATCAGATATACAGGTAGAAACAATAGAATTCTACCTGTATCGGACGATTCAGCACTTACAATGGCCAATGTTAAGGGTGCCTTCAAAGGCATCCAATCAAAATTTTCCATCCAGCCCTACCAACCAGCCAATATCTAAATCTTCTGACAATATCAGTCGGCTCATTTCCCACCATACACACACCGAATATTGTATGAAAATTTGTTTTGTATGATATTATCTGTGCGTCTATGGCCACCTTTACTCCAAGCCCTCACTCCCTCCCTATTGTAAACTGTCCCCACTTCAAAACACCCAAGAAATTGTTAAACATCTCCCTAAATCATGTTTGAGGAAGACTGTCAGCAACTGGAATGAGACTTGGAGGGTCTTCCAGTAAACAGAGGCCCGACTAGTGCACTTTAAACTCCTGAAGCAGTCCTCGAGCTACATCAATATTTGATGTACATGAGGAAATTAGTATTATATTAAAACTGACAAACATTCAAAATGTATTACTGCCCAGCCAGCAATACCCTTCCAAGATCCTTCCTCATTAACAAGCACCTGGAACTGCAGATGACCCCAGTCCTTAAAAACAAGTGCAGACAACTGCACAAAAATAATATGGGCCACTATGGCAACCACTGTAAACCAAGGGATTACAAAACTAATTAGAAATTAAGTACACCAAAAAGGTTTGTAGAACAAGATATAATACTGTACATTATGGCAGGAATTCTCTCACACCAATGAGAATGGGGGTTATTTTGAAAATAAAAACTGAATAGGAATTTTATTTCTTCAAGGTCAACTATTTTGATCTTAAAGAAAAACTATACCCCCCCTCCCCAATAATGTAGTTCTCCATAAAATTGCATAAAACAACGCATATGTAAAACTCTGCTTCAGGTAAATAAACCATTTTCAAAATAATATACTTTTTTAGTAGTATGTGCCATTGGGTAACATTGGTGACAGTCTCCTGGGATCTTAAGATTCAACGGTGCACACAAACATACCAACCAAACTATAAAGTTAGGTCACACGAGCCAATTAACAGACAGAGTTGTGTCTTTTACTTCCACACTTCTTCCTATTACAGTTGAAATATTTCTGCTCAGGCGATCTCTGAGACAGCACACAGACCATGACGAAAAGGTGGTTCAAGGCAAGAGATGTAACAGCAATATTTACTTAAATCTAATTGGTAAGATTCTTAACTATGCTACTTAATTTGATATAAGCAATCTGTTGATCAAGTATTAATTTTGGGGGTATAGTTTTCCTTTAAGTTATGAATCTTTCTACAAATGTCTCCCTTTGCAAAATGGAGGCTTCCGATGAAAAGCAGACATGCCTGGAGACATTGGGTTAGAGTTAATAATTTTAAATGTTTGCCTTCAGACACTACCTTGGGAAAAAGAACACTGCTGTTCTGCCAAACAACTTGTAAGGTAACCTGAAAGATTTCACATTATTTTCAGTAAAGATTTATTTCTTTTTTTCCCTTTGCTCTGAAGAAATAAAAATGAGAGGCTGTGTCTCTGTGTGTCAAAATGTCCTCACAATTTACTGCAGTGCTTGACTTAGGAAACCGTGACACTGTATTTTTTCAATTTCTGTAAGCATTGTTATAGCGAAATCCTGAAAATTGCAAGCCATAGATGAAATTGAAATATTAAATGACAATATCTTTATCGGCTGACATAGGAAACTAAAACTACTTACTTATCCATTTTTTAAAGAAAGGATATAAAAATGTTTTTTATAGTTACTTCTACACCTATCTGGCACAAATATATATACATACATATCTATAAAAATATCTATTTGAAAATTCTGTGCCTCAGAAGAGAAAAGTTAGCTATTGCCTGATTTTGTTTCGAGCTTGTCTTTCTTTTACTTAATATTCCATAATAACCATATTCTTCCATTCTTTTCCTATATTGTTATTAATACATTCTTGTCTTTTCAATAATATAAACCAGTATTTAATATACAATGTACTACTCTTTACAATACATTTTGAGATATATTGCATATTAAAGGAGCAGTTCTCCTTTAACTAAACTTTTTGTGTATACTTGGGGGTAGGTTCCAATCTTCCCTAGCAACCAGACAGTGGTTTTAATGTGGGGCTATGGAATACAAATAGGAAAGGACTTCAAAAGAGTAGTGCCACTGACTGATTACAATAGAAATGGGTTAAAAAGAAGAACCCAATCAAACTTGTTTTTATCAATCTGCAAAAAGATCTGATTGGTTGGTATGGGTAACTGCACTGTAAGAACTGTAGTACCTAGGTTAGCAAGTCAGCCTCTAGGATTAAAATACATCAAATAATTAATAGCAGAACCCCACCCCCTTCTTTTTAATTAAATAGAAAAGCTCTGCCATGCATATTTGTTTATATGAAAAAAGGTGAGACAATCACTTGTTGAAAGGGGGTATTTCAATTAACGTAAAAAAAATATATAAAAATAAAATTTAAATCCACTGTGATTTTCATTTTCTATGACAATAAAAAATCACTTTTAATGTGGGGAGTACTTTTTATAGGAATGGTCTGATACGATGATACGAAGCTGAACATTAGAACCACACATTCTTGTCATTTTCTCAGCCTTGAGAATTATAAACAAACACTTTGGTGGTTATTTATTAAGTTTCGTGTATCGTTCGCCACGAAAATTCAAATTTATTTGAAAATTTTTTCGAGATTCATTATACCCCGTCACTGGAAATAGCTTGAACCTGAAAATACACCATCTAAAAATTGTCAAGGTCATGTAGAAGTCAATGGCAGAGTTCCCTTTAACCATGTGAAGATGTTGAAAGCCTTCATGTTGTTCGAGTTGTTTTAGGAGGGTTTTGCACGAAAACGGATGATTTTTTTTTTTTTAACAGAAAAATCGATCAATTCAAGTTTTCCAACTCACTCACTGAATTGAGTTTCTGAGAAAAAAAATGGATCGAGTTTGTTCAAATTCAAATCAAATCAGATTTTTCGCATCTGTAAAATTCGCCCGAGTTTTACATATTCAAAAATTACCCCCAGTTGAGGAAAATTAACTCTTAATATTAATGCGAGTTAAATAATTACATGAATTCGGAATTTCGACCCTTAATAAATCTGCCTCCCCATGTTAACTTTTCACAATACTCATTTGGCCCTGTTAAGTATATGACTACTGTAAAACAGTTGTTTGTATCATCAAAGAGAAATGCAGTTTTTCTCTTTGATGCGGGTTTGCATGCTTAAAACTGAACAATAAAGAAGTTGAAACAAAGTGATTTTAGATAAAATATAACATCCTCTCCCAACTTTGTCTCTGAACATCATGCCAGTGGCTTTGATCAAAACATCAGAAGATCACAAGGAAAAACATCAACAGAATGGACATCGGAAAGGCAAAAGAAAATTTACAGTTACATTTTCTTTTGAGGCCTATCTCAGCTTAAATCAAATGTAATTAACATATAAATACTTACTGTAAAATAGGTGCACTTGTGTTAATTTGCATGTGTAAAGCCCAGAATTAAATGCAAAATTCAGTTAAACCAAAAATGATAAAATGTTTTTAAATAATACAATTTGCATTCAATATTAGTGAATGTTCTTAGCAGAGGAAGCAGACGTCAACCTATTAAACACTGTACAACAGTAGCAATGGCATGCATGTATTTCAGAACTATGGTCAGCTCCACATCACATTAATGGGGAAATAAGTAATGCATTCCTTGTTTGACAGCACACAGGGCACAGTGGTAACTCCCATTCACTTTGAAGGGGGGAGATTTTAAGCATTTTTGATAACACATTGTGCTTATTTTCTATTGGTCCGTTTAAGCCAGTGGAGAAGCACCTGAAATTGCCTTTGCTGTCACACACTGACATGAATAGGAAACATGACAATACACGTATAAGGACAGCAATAACAGATGTAAAATCTAGCAACGTAACATTACAAGGTTGGTTACCCAAGTGTAAAAACAAGAGGCACCACATTTACCAGTAAAAGATATGGACACTTTGGGCATATTTAACAAAATATGAGATTAGAGTTTACCACAGAAAAAGTCACCCACTTCCTAAGGGATTTCTAGAAGCAAATTTATCAAAATGTTTCACCCATTAATAAAATCCCATAGGAATGAATAAAAAGTGGTTGGTTTTCTGCAGTAATCTCTAATCGCCCATTTTGATAAATGTGCACCTTAATGAATCTGTAATATAATTGTTTAAAGCAGTAAGTTTAAAAACATCCTGGGAACAAATGTGGTTTTTGGAAAAAAAAAAAACACACGTAACCAACAGATATTCAGGTCACTAATATGTACTGATTTTTGTAAACAATATTTAAAAAAAAATACAACACACTGAGGGCCACTAAATGTAAACTAGCATTAATGTGGATCAATGCAGCTACACATGTTCAGAATACCATATATCAATAGTATATTATAAAACTGTGGCAAAGGGGTGATTTACTTTCATAAATAACTTTAAGGATGCTATAGAATGGCTAATTCTAAGCAACTTTTAATTGGCTTTTTTTTTGTTATTTGCCGCCTTCTGAAAAAAGAAATATCTGTAAGGCTACAGACATATTTCTACTGCTAATTTTTACTACTCATTTCTATTCAAGCCCTCTTCTATTCATATTCCAGTCTCCTATTCAAATCAATCCATGGTTGCTAGGGAAATTTGGTCCCTATCTACTAGGGATGCACCGAATCCACTATTTTGAATTCGGCCGAACCCCCGAATCCTTCGAAAACGATTCGGCCCGATTACTGAACCAAACCCTAATTTGCATATGCATATTGGGTGGAAAGGGGAAAACATTTTTTCAAATTAGGTTTCGGATTCGGTTTGGCCGGGCAGAAGGATTCGGCTGAAACCAGCTGAAAACCGCAGAATCCTGGCCAAATCCGGAACCGAATTCTGGATTCGGTGCATCCCTACTAGCAACCAGATTGCTAAAACTGCAAACTGGAGAGCTGCTGGATAAAAAGCTAAACAACTCAAAAACCACAAACAAAGTTTTTTTTAAACCAACTGCAAATTATCTCTGAATATCTTTCAATTGTTTTTAAAATTGATTTAAAGGTGAACAAGTCCTTTAAAAAGCAGGCACCCACACAAACAACTTTATTGAGCAACATCTGAATATTTAAACTTAGGCTACAAAAATACAAATTGTTGCAAACTAGTTTAAGCACAGGGAACATATTAAATACTATTCCAATACTACGATAAGATTTGGTTTTACAGTAGCTATTTTAAAATATTGTATTTATGTGTGTGAATAGAATGGTGCTGGGTGCTAACAATTGAACTGATGCATTTACTAATTTACTGTCATAGCATCTAAATTCTTTAATATACCGCATGGGCAGAGAGACCGCAAATTAAGTAGATGCTGTTTAACATCTTGACAAGTATTTCTTCCATGGAATTAGCTGAACATTACTAACATGATGGGGAGAATGAAATTAAACATATTAGAAAATCTTATCTGTACAGTGTACAATGTTTTTTACCCTTTTTAAATTGAAAGTAACCTTAAACACTGTATGTCCAATCTCTGCAATGCACAAGCCCATCTTCCATAAAGGAAAATAATAAATATATATATTAACATATATATATATATAACAAGACTGTACATAATTTTTGCTTTTATGATTTGCCACCTTTAAGAATACATTCAGTAAGGCAGTGTTTGCTTATCAAAGACACAGCTCAAATTTATGAAACCTCAAGGTTTGCATTTGCAGACATCAATTGCAGAAAAAGCCAAATGGGTTTTATTGTCCCAAAATACAGCGCTTGTCAAAAATAAAACCTTCACTAGGTTTTAGATGGTAAGATTTAGATTTTTGGCAAAAACCTGTTCAAAGCTGCATTTATTCAGATCTGCTTATATGATTGATCATAGCATCATGTAAATGCATGTGAAAAACCATCCCAAGCAATAGCCATTAGTTTAGTCGTTATTTTTTCCTTAAGACCACTGTTTGACTGCAAGTTGTGTTCTTACTTGTATTTTCTCAGCAAAATAAGTATTCTAAAATGGCTTTTCTTAATTGCCCAGCACATGGATATGGGCGGACAGAAAGTGGACTAAGATATCTTACAACAACACCACCACTACAAAATGCATCAGGCAGTAGACATGCAATATAAACAAATCAATTTTCTGGCTACATTTTATGCCTTTTCAATCACAACAGTTATCTCCAGTATAATTCCTTAATTTTTTACTGGTGCAAGGTTCTTGAATGTATATAATAACTACACTACTTACATTCTAGCATAGATAGGTAATATGAATTATATGTTAAAATGTATCCCCAACCAGTAGCTCACGAGCAACATGTTGCTCTACAACCCTTTGGATGTTGCTCCCAGTGGCCTCAAAGCAGGTGCTTATTTTTGAATTACTGGCTTAGAGGCAAGTTTTGGTTGCATTAAAAACAGATGTCCTACCAAATATTTTCTCCTGTAGGCTGCCAGTCAGTATAGGGGTTACCAAAAAGCCAATCAGAGCTCTTATTTGACATCCAATAACTTTTTCATGCTTGTGTTGCTCTCCAACTCTTTTTTAAATTTAAATGTGGCTCACGAGCAAAAAAAGGTTGGGGACCCCTGACTTAATGGATACATGGAAAATGGAGTCCTGAAAAGAGGCATGGTAGGTAAGCATATGGCAAGAGTAAGAAAAGATTCCTATGGTTTTCAGTTCTAAATGGATTTTTTTACTGGATAAAGTTTGTTCGGGTTTTATAATGTTTCTGCTTCCCATTTTCATCTTCCCTGCTTCCATGTTGTGAAGAAGACCATGGAGATTATTTAGAGAGATATTGGATTCAAGTGCAAGAGGATTAAGGGGTGATAGAGCTTGCACATCAAAATGGGAAGTTAGGGGATGTGTAGAAGACAAGAAGAGTGTGACATTGTGCCTCCCCCTGCGCTTCATGAATACAGCATTGCTGAATACAAGCAGCACTATGTTAATTTCATTTAATTCCTTAACTCTGAAGAGCACAAGGTAAATTTGAAATATGTGAATATGAAAGTGGATAAGATGAAAATCCCTAAAATTTAGTCTCCACATGGCAGTTGAAGGCTAGAAAGTATAAATCTCATCTATTGCCCAACAGCGAGTGCAGATACACACAACTTAGGTAATAGCAGATATTAAAAGAATTCTTGGGTGCTTATGAAAGGAAGGCTTCTGAAAGAGAGGAGCAACATTTAAAATGATGTTTTGGATAAGCATTCCCCAGATAATATCTGAATTTAGTTGGACAGATGCATGGTATTATTTCACAGTGCTGAAGGGCACAATGTATTTCTGAAGCAATGGCAATATCCAGACTGTGTAATGTTCTCAAGTTTTAAGCCATTCTTCTCGCCAGATTTACCTATTATCTTAACAGCAATTTGTTACTTGTGACTGTTTTGAGTGGTTGCTTGAAGGCTCTTATAGGTGATGCTTCTCTCAGCCATCTCAAAGAGAGACTTAGTGCTGTCTATCTTAATAATTCTTCCAGCAGTAGAGAGCAAGTCGTTTTTATTTACTTAAAAAAAAAAAAAAAATAGCAAGGAGAGAGGTACTATGCAGCTGTTCCCACTGCGCTATATAAATAAATGATGATGAGAACATGGGACTCAATTAATAAGGGGTATTTCACATGAAAGAAAGTTATTCAAAGTAACTTCCCAATATACATCAATTACAATTTTGCAACAAGTACATTTGTTAACGTTAAAGCAGTATTTGTTAATCCCTTTCTGTTTTCTAATCATTAGAAGTCTCACAGGGCCTCGTAGTGACATAGAGAGGTCTGTGAACTTGACAGACATATATGTGCCTGTATACACACAGCTGTCTGCTCAGAGGGCTGTAATATTGCTGCCATTGCACGGTTACTGGACTGTTATTGCTACTGAAAGCAATTTTGATCATTGTGGAAGAAAAACTGCCTGCTGATGTTGGCTGAAATAGAAGCCATTTTTAAAGAGACTTTTGCAGACCTGACACTTAAGTCCCCCATAGAAGCAAAGATTTTCTTTGACAAATGGAACAAATGATTGTTCATCTACCGTTCTTTCTCCCGACGTCAGTTGATTGGGTAGGGTAAAATTGTTTTATCTCTAAACAACGAACATTGATGGGACAGACAGATTGCGATTGTTTACATTTAAAAGGGGGCGTGACGTGACATCAAAAGGGGCGTGATGTGTTGTCAACGGGGGCGGAGCCACGCGAAGGATCGGCTGAAGACGCGAGAAAGGTAAGTTTTTATTAGATTTAAGGCAAGGGCCATTTTTAAGGGGTATTTCAAATTTACCGGCAGCAACATTGCCGGTAAATTTTTAATACCGGCCCCGGCCTTGGCTGGTGTTTTACCGGCTAGGCCGGTAAAATACCGGCTGGGTGGCAACCCTAGGTGAGGGGTAGCGAGACTTGGGTACTGGACGGGGGGGGGGGGGGGGGGGGGGGGAGTGAAAATGAAGAGGAATGTGAAGAAAGTGATGGCAGGCAGCTGCTGCAGGAGACATGTGCCATGAAGAAAGCATGAAAAATATACAGGTACCTAGCCCCCTAAAAGTCCTGCAGAGAAAGATAAAAAAAAAAAAGGAGAGACACCAGCAATAAAGTATGGCATTGTGTAAAAAGTAAAGACACACAGAAACTGTAGATTATAATGAATAATGTACCCCCCACTGAAAATTTATAAAGATATTAATAATCACCTCGGAGTTATGTGACCTGTATAAAAGCACTCGGCCTGCGGCCTCGTGCTTTTATATGGTCACATAACTCCTCGGTAACATAATATCTTTATAAATTACAGTAGGGGGTACATTATCCACTATATATATCTATATATAAAATAAACTTAAGGACCTCCAATGTTCTCCCAGTTGCCAGATAACGTAGTGTTGCTAGGAGTCTCTGTTCTGGCAAGATGGTCTGCCTCATACACATATTTTGTTTTTTTATGGCTGTTTGAAGTGTTAAAAATTTGAGTCAGACATCCCTAGGTAGCTTCTGAAATCATCTGGATTATTTTCTTTCACAAATCCTGTCATGATACAGGCCTGTAATAGCTAATAAAACAGGCCAGGGTCTCATGAAGTCTTAGCTAAATCAGACACATAGCAGGCTTCTCTTCACTAAGGTCTGGAGTTAGCCATTTGTAACAGGATCACAACCTCTTATGCCCTTCTCCAAGCCCTGGCTGATAAGAGCCATAAAATAAGAGGAGGTAGAACTTAAAGTTCACACAAAGGCTTCTCACAGGTGAAGGGAAGGTCACAAATAACACAACCATAAACATATTTATCCTCACAGAACCCAGACCTGTTGTACCAACAGTGTTAAAATATTAGCTTTCAGATGAGTCCAAACATGACTAGGTTTGGTACTCTGTGTATCAGATGTAAATATCGGGGCAGGGGCAGGTCACACAGTATTGATGTTTAGTATCTATGGAATCCAGGAGAGAATTCATAACCAATGAATATAATATCATATCTCTCCTATGTTCCTATAGGGAGTTATGATCATTGTATTCTTGGTCCAGTTCCATCTCACAAGAGGTCATAAAAAACTCAGTCTGTGTCCTGCTAGGCCACACCCCCTTACATTCCTGAGGGAGGGGGAGTGTGCAGTTACCTTATGCCCTGAAATCACTGATAAATAGTAAGCTCTTATGACTAAGATTGGGATTTACTTTGGAGGACCAATTGCGATTGGAAGTTATCCCGTTTGTTTCCCCTTGCCTCCAGGACCAGGAATTCTATATCTTGAAGCTAAGTATAGGTTTTCCATGTTTTCCCTTTTTATTATATAACGGTTTGTTTTATTGATTGTATGTCTCTTTTTGTAACATCATTTTGTTAACTGCACTGTTATACCTTTTATAATATTAAAAATATATAACTTAATAAGATTGTCTTTGGTGCTCTAAAAGAACCTAGCCTGAAAGAGAGTAAGTGAGCCTTAACCCTCTGCATGCTGAATGGGAATGCTAGTCTGTATGTATGCTAGTTAACCATTTGAGTGCTGGTAGGAAGTGTGTGTTTGAATTAACCCCTTCACTACTAGAATACCTGGTTTCTCTCAACACCAGTGTGAAGTGGCAGCAAGTTTTGTGTGTTTGTGGGTGTTGGTTGGTGTTTGGGGTGCTGTTATGCTTGTCTAACCTGTGTGCAAGGTGGGTGAGAGACTGAGTGAGTGACCCCTGACAGCCACACCTGAAGTCACGTGCGGTTGGGAGTACCGTGTCCGTGACAAGTCCCATATGTGAAAAGTTATTGAGCTTTTCTTCTTCTTTATGGAGGTTAATAGCAGTATAGCTAGTGCAGCCCCTCTGATATCATCCATAAATATGCTCATCTTCACAAACGATCAGTGAAAGAGATCAGAATATTCCCAATGGATTCCTCGCATCAAATGAATGCAACACAGAGGAATGTTCATTGAAAATCAGAAAAGCATAAATGTCATATCTTCTGCCGGTTCTGGGCTGCTACTGGACAATATCACTTGAAATGGTTGTTCACGCTGACGGACAAATTGTAGCTGTAAACAATCGTTTCACCAATATCTTCGGTTGTTCAATTAAAAAAAATCTTATCGAAATCTGCAGGTCTAGGGAGCTTTACTCTGAGTGAACCTGCCACAATGACGAATAATTGACATAGGTTGTATTTTTTTTGTTGTTGTTGCTGCATCCTTGAGAGTCTATGAAAGTTAAAGCCTTACTCTCTGTCTATCTGTAACTTTCTAATTCATTGCCCATAAACCCTTTTTCAGTGATCTATTTGTATATATAATGTGCCTTTTCAATGTTCATTTGTATTTTGCCTGACGAAGGGGCCTGTGTGCTCCGAAAGCTTGCAATTGTTACTTATTCAGTTAGCCAATAAAAGGTATCACCAAACTTTACATTTTATACATTTTTTTCGAATGGCTAACACGGTACTACATCTCAACAACAACATGCATTTTAGTTTTCATGGACTGAAGCCTGCTTGATTGTTCTGCACCACATGTTAATTCTTGAGGGGGAACCGGCTGATCATGAAAGGTGGAAAGAAGTAAAAGCAATTCAGAGAAAAGTACCCTAAGGGCCCTTACACACGGGCGTTTTAGACCTGCGCTCCCCTGCGTTGCGTTTGGCTGCGTTCAGCCGCAGGGAAGCACAGGTCTAGATGCACCTCACTCTTTTCAATGAGGTTGTACCCACAAGACGCGTGTAAGCGCCGAACGCAGGTTCAGACGCAACATGCCGTGTGTAAGGGCCCTAAATGGCTATATATGTGAATTTTATATGATTTTTAATTTTTTTTTTGGGTGGGGGTGGGGGTGTACTAGGGAACTCCTAGTATGTGCTTAGCACATTAAAAAGCAATTACTGAATGACTTTTCCGTGAAAGCATGGTCCAAAGACTCACCAAATCCTCCCACTTGGTTTCTGCTTTAAGATTCAAACAGTCAAAACAGAAATGTCTCTAGTCAAAACCCCAATATATTCTTTGAAGAATGATATATTGCGTCCCTCTAATCTAATAATTAACTAGGAAGTGTCAGTAAATCATGCTGAGCATTAAACCAATCTGTGATGGATGAATTAAGTATTTAACCCCTTTCATTCCAGCGCCTCTGCAAAGTGATTAGCATTTTTTTTTACTCTAGATGGTTGCGACTATAAAAATAACGGTCCTTCTTAAGTCTGAGGTAGTCTCCTTTAAATTTAATAAATGAGGTTCTTCGGTTTTCCATTCATAAAAAAGATATACATGCATTATTATTCTTTTACACTTCAAGTATTAGTTTCAAAAAGAGGCAGGTGAAAAAAAAAGCACCCAGCCTAGGAGTACACTGCTCTGCTAACATTTTTGTGGAGTTTTATTATCGGAGGGTGCTAAAATTGAAAAAAAAAAAAAATGTAGCACTGGGACATAAATCTGGCCAAATAAATAATTTTATGTGCATTTGACAGCATCTAAGTGTGGCACTGACATAGGCTTGCCCTTCTGGCAAATTAGGAAAAAGCATTCAATTTAATGTAGAAGATGACAGAAAACATACAGCAATTTTCTTATTTCTTATTGTTGAATTGGCATCAATTTGAATCTGTGCCCAATCACACTCAACAGAAGAAATTAACCCGGGCAGTTGAACAGGTGTGATGCAGTGTCTGTCAGGGGACTCCGCTTCCCTACAATTACTCTACCCCTACTAGCACACAATGGTAATCTTTACAGAACATGTCTCCCAAGAAATAGTTTTGGTGGAAGGCTGGAACAGAGGGAGGAGTTGAGCAAAGGGAAAATAGAAGGCGGATGGAGAAAAAGAAGGGGAGGGGAGTCAAGGAAATAAAATGAATGTGTAGCTGCCTTACGGCTCAGCAGATGTCTGCATGTGATGAACGAGGCTAGGATATGCTGTTGTAGCCTGCTGCCAAGAAGCGGTAAGTGATTAAAGCCTCCACAGCTCCCAGCACCATATTTAGAGTCTGCAGGGTTCCCAGCCTTGCACCCATTCTTTGCTGTGCTGCCAGATGTTGACAACTGCTCCTGCTCCCATTCACTCGACACGGTTGGCAGCAGTTGGCATGGAAGTCCCGCAATCTGGAACATTTGTAGAGATGCTGCGCACTGACAAGTGTCGCCCATCATTCACCTTTGCAGAACGCCAGAGCAACTGTAATTCTCTGCCAATCGCCTCTTGGGAGCCGGCCAAGATAAAGTTGCGTCTGGCAGCCTCATTTGTTTTACTCAGGTGTTTCTGTTGCCTTACTGACCTCTATTAGTTTAAGTTTTAATTTAGATTAACCCCACCACCCCAATTAACCAGTCAGGGGGGAAAAGTTAAGATGTTACCACTCATAACTCTGAATTTAGAATTTATCAGAGTTAAAATTATGAAGCGGCAAAAAATGCTGGTCACCTGGTGCTATCTTTCTCTGAACTTACCACTTCAGGGTGAATTAAAAATAAAAATAGACTATTAAGAAGACTGCAATCTTGTCTTATTGGGAGCTCACAAATGAAGAAAATTTAGCTGGCAGTGTAAATTGAACTGTTCAGTTACTGTTGTGAAACAGAAAGGATTTATCGGAATTAGTTATAATGGCAAATTCTCCCAATAAGTTTACAATTGCAATGCAATTTACAGTGAACTATTTTGAAGGTAAGGTAACATTGGTAGGTATAGCAGCGGTTATCCAGAATGCTCAGGATACAGTGTTTTCCAAATAACTTTTTATAATTTGGTTATACACACCTTAAGTCTACTAGAATTTTGGGCAAAGCCACAAACCGGTAGGAGTCAGAAAAAGTATCCAAGAGATGCGTGCTCCAATAATACACATATCAAAGAAATGATGAAAATATATATTTATAGCAAAAATTACTATATTAACAGTAGAAAACCCATGCAAACCCTGTACTTAAATGTTTACATTTACCCCATATAAAATATACAGCACACTATGCCTCCAATACATGTACAGTTACCTCAAACAGTGGCTCTTGCTCTATGCCTAGATGGGTAATTTTTCTACTAATGGCAGAGTCTCCACATGATGTTGAACTACAACTCACATAAGCCCTCCAATATCTGCAAGCTGTCCAAATTTGGTAGCAGTTGTAATTCACTAACAATAGGTCTTATTTAAGTTTTGATAATATAGTTTTAGCACAGGGAAACTGTATGGATACTTTTTCTCTGATTCTAAAAGAAAATTGGAATCTTAAAAAAAACAACAATGGTACCTGGTGGTAGAAGTCATTATCGTCAAAAAGTTCTTCATCCTGATCTTTTAAATGAGAGTTTGATTTTCCTTCTTCTTGAATATCCTGCATAGAATGACCAGATTTATCAATGTAATGGCACTGGCAAGTTAAAAGCTAAATTAAGATGGTGGTGGAGTACAATATGCATTTTATAAATCCTTACCATTGCTTCATTAGGAACAGCCTCTGGCACATTTGGAGAATCCAAAGGCTTTCCCAAAATCCGATAAAAGGACCGCTTTGTCTGTGTACGTCTGAGCAAACGTTCCTTGTCCATCATAATCTGCTCAATCTGGGTCAATATGGAACGCTCAAAAGCTCCAAACCCCTAAAACAATTGAACCAGTGAAAATGTGACCATCCAAAACAAGTTTTTTTTTTTTTAATCACTTAACATGGATATATATGTCATTGAAGTCCCCTCCGTTTATATAGATCCACATACCTTTCCAATTTTTCCTGACAACTTTGTTTTATCATGCCACTTTTGTAATGTATTATTCTGATAAGTTTTGAATGCTGCAAAACGCTTTGCCATAAATTCTGGGTATTCATCCACTTCCAGTTTTCGCTTTGGAGGTTTTTCCCTTTTAGTTTTTTCTGTATCCTCCTCCACTCCATCCTCATCATCACTGGGGATTTCATCTTCACTAATATGATAGTAATACATACTCAGAGTTGCAGACTTAAAAATGGGAACTATAGTTTAGCATCCAGGCATTATACTGCATTATACTGTAAATTTTTTCCAAGCAAATATGCCTGAATAAAATACATTGAAAATATAACACTTTAACACATGTATATTGCATTTGCCTTATGAAAAGGCTTGTATATCTTGTAAACAATTTATAAAAAACGAGTAACTTTATGGTACTATGCCAATAGCCACAGTGAGGATTTTCATTTGTTTAAGTAGACCTGCCACCCCAAAAAATATTCAAAATCCTATGTTATCACAGTCAAGCAAAATGAACATTAATTTCACTATATAAATTATTTTAATCGTGTTACCTTCAGTCTGGGAATTCATAATTATAGCAAGCAGGCAGGAGCCATTTTGTGGACACAGAATCTTGTTTGTGCACCAGAATGTCTATCCCGATGTCTATCCCCATGTCCTGGCTACACAATTAAATGGTTAAGAGAACTGGGGGAATGTGTGGGGAGCAGTGGCATCTAGGAAGTGCTGAATGGAAAGTGAAAGTAGTTATCTGCCCCACCTCTATGCCTAAGGCATAGAGGAGTGGCAGACAATATTTGATTGCCAGCTGAGATTTTTAAATGAGCTTAAAACCGACATGAATGCTTTAATAAAAATTTTAAATTGATTTCATGTTTAATTTGAAAAGGATTTTTATGATACATATATTTGTGTGTCTGGGTGACGGGTCCACTTTAAAGTACATTTAAATTACACCCAGTGTCTCTACACCTCTGTTTTACACAGGAAATACGGACACTTTACAAAATGCATCATGGGACCCTTTTCTGATCACATAATGAAGCAAATACTTGACTTTTCTCTTTTCTATCCCTTGTCACCTGGCTGCAGTATCTATGTTCTCTTTCATAACAACAATGAAAGGCATCCTCTCTCTATCCAACTTTGTGGCTTCATGTCACATGCAGAAATAATGGAGACATTTTTGGTCTGGTCTTTGTCAAATTAGAGTGCAAACATTTAACTGCCAAATAATTCAAATTGATTAAAGGTCATTGATCAAGGGGCAAATTGATTAAAGGTCCAGTTGTATTCAACCTGAAGAAAATTGAGGTTTCAGTGGTATTTTTCAGTAAAAATTAAAATTTTGGGTTTTAACATGTTTTTCAAGCTTTATTATACCCCGAACCTGAAAATAACTCGAATAAGAAAATACTAATGCTAAAACCTGTCGGGGTAATGAAGAAGTCAGTGGCAGAGGTCCCTCAACCCATTTAAAGATGTTAATAGCCTTCATGCAGTGTAATAAAGCATGAATATGAATTTGATTCTCCATTAAAAACAGGAAAAGGTTTACATTTGCAAAGTTCATATACTTTTCATTAGTAACACTTGCTGGGATTGTTGAATCAATTACAGAAACAGATTCTAACTATCAGGCTACACATTTAATGTTCCTACTATTTGCCAGTAGGTCTTTCCAGCTGACACAAGGTCACCCATTTTATTTGGAAGAAAAGAGGTTTCGCCTAAATATTCGGAAGGGTTTTTTTTACAGTGAGAGCAATGAAGATGTGGAATTCTCTCCCTGAATCAGTGGTAATGGCTTATAAATTAGATAGCTCTAAGAAGGGGTTGGATGGCTTTTTAGCAAATTAGGGAATACAGGTTTATGGAAGATAGCTCATAGTAAAGCTGATCTAGGAACTAGTCCAGTTGCCATTTTGTCAGGAAGGAATTTCCTCTCTGAGGCAAATTGGAGAGGCTTCAGATTAGGTTTTTTTTGGATCAACCAGCAGTTAGGCAGGTTAAAATGTTGAACTTGATGGGCATGTCTCTTTTTTTCAACCTAACCAGTATTTTTTTCTGTGGGTTTTACTTGAAATAATTTGAGTGATTCAAGTATTTTCCCCTTGAGTTTTTTCTTAAATTGGAAAAAAATTGTGTTCATTCAAATTATAAAAAAACCTGACAAAGCTCTAAAATTCGACATTTGATAAATAACCCCCTAAAAGATTAGAAAGTTGTCCTTTGAGAAGCATAACAGTTATTTTTCTGTTCCTAAACTTCTTGTTCAGTAGCACAAGATCTATTATCTGAAATGCTTGGAAAACCTAGGGTTTTCCAGATAGGGAATCTTTCCATAAAATGTATCTCAAGTCTGCTATAAAAAAAAAAAAACAGAGAAAAAAGGAACATTTTTAAAGAGGATCAAGCGAATCCACAATAAATACAAACAATTTATTGAGGTGTTTTTTAAAAACATTAATGGGGATCCAATGAGGTTGTGACCACAAAATCACATAATCAATATATTAAGGAAATTGAGACATTTTGTGAGTTAAGCTACTAAAAATGCCTTTAAACAAAACAGGTATTGTTTGTCCATATATTGCAATATGTTTAAGCTGGTCAACTAAGCCAAAGTCATCCCAGGTATGGCTAGACCAGACCTACATTCAATTTGCATCTAATTCATTAAGAATTCTATTGCTTAATATACATTGTACAAAGGGACTAAGTTTTACCTGCAACTTACTTGCTGCTTTCAAAGTAAAATTATCAAAATTGGTTGCCCTTTTATTAGCCACCGGATATTATATTTATATACATAAAGTTCAGGGTCAGACTGGGTGGCCGGGGCCCACTGGGGCTGCTGCCTCAGGGACCCCCACCCACGTGTGCACTTACTTTGCTTTTTTGCCCCGACAGAAAGAGAGGCAGAGGCACGGGAAGCGGATCTGTGCGGCAGGGGTCCACAAGACCTCAGGGCCCCCCAGATTTTTCCCGGTGTCCAGCTGACCCAGTCTGACCCTGACTGCATTAGGTGCAGCTGCAACGTAACAAGGCATAAAATAAATCTAGTGCTTACCTTTCTGATTTGGGTTTCTTTCCATCAATTAGATGCTGTGTCTCTGGAAACTGGTATAGTAGCTCATCTTGCAGTTCCGCTAAGGATCGCATTAACTCTTTCAATGCTTTGTAATCTAGAAATTAATTTGGTTAACATTAATTTTGACTATCTGTTGATTAGTTTGTATACTATAGCTCAGTGATGTCCCAAAAAAAAAAAAAAAAAAAAAAAAAAAAAAAAAAAAAAAAAAAAAAAAAAAAAACAACAGTGGTTGGTGCTCACTGCAGGGATATCACTTATCACTCATATGTGAAGGCATAGTATGTGTATGAAAAATGCAGGCTCTTATAGTGTGAATTTGAGGTGTAAACAATGCAGGGGTCAGTAAATCTCAGTACGGATACCTTTCTTACACAAGGTAAGCAGACACAGCAAGAAGAGTTTCACTTGGGGGGCCAAACAAGGGAGGGGCTCTGGCTGCATGCAGCCCTCCAGTTGGACAGCACTACTGTAGCTTATGAAAACAAACACACGTAACATATCTACCAGAATCTTAACTCCGAAATAGCAGCCTGAAAGCAATAAAATCAACAGGCCACTAATGTTAATGTTAGATTCAGGTCTGAATTAGCCTAGATAGGGTATATGCCGTAATATGTACTACACTGCAATACATTTTTAACACAGACTATATACGAATAGTTAAATGCAGTGTAATAAAGCAAGAATATGATTATCCATTAAAACAGGAAAAGGTTTACATTTGCAAAGTTCATATACTTTTCATTAGCAACACTTGCCTGATATTATTGAATCAATTACAGAAAGAGCTTCTAACTATCAGGCTACACGTTTAATGTTCCTACTGGTAAATGCTTTATTTACGAGTAGGTCTTTCCAGCTGACACAAAGTCCTCCATTCCGATTAGAAGAAAAGAGGTTCCACCTAAATATTCAGAAGAGGTTTTTTTTTTTACAGTGAGAGCGGTGAAGATGTGGCATTCCCTCCCTGAATCAGTGGTTCAGGCTTATACATTAGATAGCTTTAAGAAGGGGTTGGATGGCTTTTTAGCAAGTGAGGGAATACAGGGTTATGGAAGATAGCTCATAATAAAGTTGATCCAGGGACTAATCCAGATGCCATTTTGGAGTGAGGAAGGAATTTTTTTCCCCCTTCTGATGCAAATTGGAGAGGCTTCAGATGGGGTTTTTTGCTTTCCTCTAGATCAGAGATCCCCAACCTTTTTTTACCTGTGAGTTGCAACATTCAGATTTAAAAAGAGTTGGGGAGCAACACAAGCACAAAAAAGTTTCTGGGTTGCCAAATAAAATATTGCCTCCAAGCCAGGAATTCAAAAATAAGCACCTGCTTTGAGGACACTGGGAGCAACATTCAGGGGGTTGGTGAGCAACATATTGTGCACGGGCTACTGGTTGGGGACCACTGCTCTAGATCAACTAGCAGTTAGGCAGGTTAAAAGGTTGAACTTTATGGACGTGTGTCTTTTTTCAACCTAACTTACTAGGTTACATTTTTTAAAGAAGCCAAATAAGTATTTGCATTCCTCAAACAAATGAAACCCATCAAGAGGATAACAAAAAATTCCTCAATCCTGTTTTAAAAAGTACCTTCAGAACCATTTTATTGCCATGGGGGCCTTGCACATTTTGCCCTGGCAGTACAGTCACTATACAACTCCTGTGCTCTCACAGCATTTGCAACAGTGCCTGCCCAACAATAGCAAAAGGTCTCAAAAGGCCAGCATACAAATGACGAAGAAATTACCTATTTCTTTAAGGCTTTATAGGACACAGAGAAATACAGTGAAATGGGTCTCAACATCAAAATGTTTGCATTTGAAAATATTGATAGGAAAGCAGAATGAAGTCTCCCAACATCACAGGCAATTTTTTATAGTTGTTAAAAGTTAAAAAAAAAAAAAAAAAATACATATAGAACTCAAATATGCTTTGAATAAGGAACATTTCATAAGAGAAACAGCTGGTTCACCTATATTTTGTTAATTCGCAGATCAGGACCCGCATATAGGTGTCATGCAAGGCACTGTGCCACCATGTTGCAACATGAACACACACCAATACTGGTCAGATATAAAATCTTATACAAATACAAAACAGAACACATCTAATTTTGTGTAGTTAAAATTCTATAGAGCTATCACGTACAGTAGTAAAGAGTGACTGAAGTTTATCAGAGCACAAGTCACATGACTTGGGGGCAGCTGGGAAATTGACAATATGTCTAACCCCATGTCAGGTTTCAAAATATCTGTTTGCTCTATTGAGAAATGGATTTCAGTGCAGAATTCTGCACTATTAACTGATGTATTTTGAAAAAAAATAAAAATGTTCCCTTTAAAGTTCTATAGAACTATACTTCTACAGAATGTGGCCAGTTGAGAGTATGAATAATACATCTAAAGGAGAACAACACATAATAGGGCCACTTTGTTTAAAAATCTCCCCTTCTGGAACCAAAACATGTACTCCAGAATATAGCCCTGCGTACCAGAAAATACAGTGGGGTTGGAGCTGCCATGTATGGCTGCTTACCTTGCTCTCCTTAGCTCTTTGGCAGCATTCACTGACCATTAAAATGTGCAGTAACAAGAAAAAATGAAAGTGTTTTAAATTAATGAAAATACAAGGTACTGTGCCCTGCACTGGTAAAACGGATTTGTTTGCTTCAGAAACACTACTATAGTTCATATAAACAAGCTGCTGTAAAGTAATGGGGGAAACTGAAAAAAAAGGCTATAGGGCACAGGTTAAATAACGGATAAGAGATAACCCCATTATGTTCTACAGAACTTATCTGCTATCAGCTGTGTAACCTGAGCATTTTCTCCTTTGAATGGCTGCCCCCATTGCTACACAGCAGCTTATTTATTTAACAACAATAGTGTTTTTGAAGCAAACACAGCAATTTCACCATGCAGGGCAACACTGCATTATATTTTTATTACTTTAAAACAATTTAATTTTTTAATTGTTCCTTTTAAGCAGGGACGTATTCAGGAGTGTGGGTGGTATGGTTTGGGAGAACGGCTTCTGATATGTGCAACACTTTTTTGTATAGAATAAGAGGTGGATACTGCGAATATGAATTCATGTGCATGCTGCGATTTCTCTCAATTCTCAAGCATGTTAAGTAATCCTTAACTAAACATCTAAATGCATGAGTCCAAAGATGCTGTAGGTGTAAAAGTAATGTGAACCTTACTGTACAGCATGTATGTTATATGCTCTCCTTGTTGTTTGTTTTAATAGAATGCTATGGGGAAACAGCCATCAATAGTCCAGTTAGGGAAGAAGCACACCAACTCGGCCAACAGTGCCTTAATTTGCAGAAATACAAGCGCACAAGCTTTCGTGGACCAACCCATTCCTCAGGTCGAGGAAGGGGTTGGTCCCTGAAAGCTTGTGTGCTTGTATTTCTACAAATAAATGCGTTAAAGGCACTGTCGGCCGAGTTGGTGTGCTTCTTCCCTAACTGTACTACTGATACTACGTTGGGCTTGGAGGTGGCCTGGGATATGAATGCACCCAGAAGTGTGAAGTAAGTGGTGTGCGGCAAACAAAAAGCTGTTGTTGAAACAGCCATCAAAACAAGACAGCACATACAGGAGGTACACTACTAGGCCAGCTTTAAAATCCATTCAAATAAAATGTATTTTGTTGGAAATACAGAAAAAAAATATACATAAGCTGCAGCTGTACATGAAAAGGGAAGGCCCAGATTACAAAAGCCACTGCTGCCCTTTAGGCCAGTCACTTTTTTTTAATTTTTTTTATCAAACTCTAAAAATATAAAGCTCTGTGGACTACTATGGACCAACTATGAATCCAAAGGCAGTATTAGGAGATACATGAAATCAACTATGTTCAACACCAGCAATAATAAAGGCTAATAAGTCTATGCAGTTCAATGTGTCTTACTGTATGTTTAAATATTACATAACTGAAAAGCTAGTGCAATGTAAACGTTTTGTATTTGCTGTAGTGATTTTTGCTTGCACTGGTCACGGAGTGGAGAAAATTGTGCAGGTTTGGTAAAAGGTCACATTCATTGGATTGTGTCATTGCAACCTGAATACAGCAGTCAGGATTTTTTTTTCTACTGGAATGATGAATATGTAAATCCATTAACGCATGGTAAATGCAGCATTTCCTTTTCAGTCTCTTCCTAAAAGAAAGACAGCCACAGAATTTAAAATATTTAAAAAAAAAAATAAAAAAAAACAGTAGTTCTCCTCAAAATAAGGTTGTGTCTACAAAAGAAAAGTCAAATAAATAGAATTTCTACAGGGGTGGGGGGGGGGGG
>CM044433.1:59921779-59938130 GCA_024363595.1 Xenopus borealis
CATTGATTACAAAGCTGTGAGAGTGATTATTGTGCAACTCGCGGACTACCCAGGCATGAGGAAAAATTATTAAAGCACGGCAGAGATTATAAACTCAGAATAACAATAAGCCATAATATTCAGACCCCAAAATTATTCAGCAAAAGAATTAGTTTTAAATCTTAGAGCTGTACAGTTTTACATCACAGTTTTTTCTCCTCACTGTTTTCAACTATTGAGTAACAAAAGCTTATAACTAGTGATTGCGAATCTGACGAAATTTCAGCAAAAGATCTAGAACTGTAAAAATTCACGGAACGCAAAATTGGCGACATTTTTTGGACACGTGACAATTTTTTCACCCATTGGAGTCTATGGGTGTAATTTTTGCAGGAAATATTGGTAAAAATTTTTGCTCATCACTATATAACATTTGGCACATTTAGCACATAGGCACTGAAATACGTAACATAAACTGATACTAAACAGATACTAACAATTCTGTGCAATTACAGATACTAATAATTCAACAGCACCACTGTTTTTTTTTTTTTTTTTACTATTTTTAAAACTGTGCACATGGCATTTAAACAGACCTGCAGTGGGATGGGTACCTGTAAAATACCTGCAAAGCAGTCAGGTTTCAGGTAAAAATTTACAATTTACCAACCAGACAGGCAGTCGGTGCGTACCCTGGTTGAGTATGTGGTTCAGCTGTTCATTTAGCCCTCACTTCCTACTTCGCCAATCTAGCAATTTTTTTCCTCCAAAGTGATGTCCCTGTTTACACGGCTCAGTTAGTGAGTTAACCCTTGCAGGTGCGGGAAATATAATGGGATAGCAGGTGCTGGTTGGGTTGCAGGTTAGTGGGTTCAGGTTAGGCATAGATGTGCCCAACTGTACTCCCTTAAAGAGATACGGCCACCAGAAATTAAAAACTTTTTTTACATCTATCATAATATTGGCTTTGAAAGTAGCTTATAACTTTGCCATAAAGTATTTGCATAAAGCTTTTATATTACCTGTCTGATGCCCTATGTTCCTGTATGAGGGGGCTGCCATTTTTGTGTAGCAGGAGTCCTTTGGTATTAGAAACGCTAACCGACATGCTGAGATGGGACAGTAAGGTTGGCAATACAGTCAGGTTTTAGAAACTTCAACTAACAATTATGTACAAAACCAAACCGCTCAACAAAAAAAGATAAACATAGGTAACTTTTAATGCAGATTCATATTTTAAAGAATAGTTTTTAGTGTAAGAATCACTTAAAAGCAAATTATAGGCGGTTTTATAGAATTACTGCACTCATGCAACCCTCCAAACTTGTAGATAAGAGTGATGACCCCAGGAAGACCAAAAATAATTATATATCCAAGTCTACTTTTTGTTCATTTACAAGTACATTTAAAGCAAATTTATCAAAGTGCGAACTTTCCAATCCGTTATCACCAGGAATTGATAAGATAAAGCTACATCCTTAAAGGAACAGTTCAGGGTAAAAATAAAAACTGGGTAAATAGATAGGCTGTGCAAAATGTTTCTAATATAGTTAGTTAGCCAAAAATGTAATATATAAAGGCTGGAGTGAGTGGATGTCTAACATAACAGAATACAACACAACATCCTGCTTTTCAGCTCTCTATATCTGAGTTAGTCAGCGACTTGAAGGGGGGCCACATGGGACATAACGGTTTAGTGAGTTTGCAATTGATCCTCAGCATTCAGCTCAGATTCAAAAGCAACAGTTATGACCAATGAGGCCCTCCCTCAGTTCACTGATTGGATACTGTCTGGTAACCAGGGTAACCATTAAGTGTTCTGTTATGTTAGACTTAGTCACTCCAGCCTTTATATATTACATTTTTGCTAACTAACTATATTGAAAACATTTTTTATTTTGCACAGCCTATCTATTTACCCAGTTTTTACTTTTATACTGAACAATTCCTTTAACAACCTTATTTAAATATTTTTTAACCATTTGAAGCTAATGCCACATTTGTTTTAGGGTGGGCTTGTGTCTAGGACAATAGAGGATATCATTTGTCTTTATTTTTCTTCCTTTGATATTTTGAACAAATGGCCAATTCCAGCAATTTCACCAGCACTCACTAATAAAGATATATATATGACCTATCTGTAAGCAATGTATAGGTGTTTGCCAATGACAAAAACTTTGCAGGCCAGTTTTGTACAATGAAAATTGTAATTAGGGGGTGTGGCCACACGGGCGTGATGAAAACCTTTTCACCGCCAATTTTTTTACCCCTCTTTCGGTTTCCAAAATAATGGGAGGTATGGGCAGGGGAGCAAGCTGAGGGTTCAAGCGGGGCAGTGGTGGGGCCCATGATGGCTGGGGCTCATTGGACTTTTTCCTTTTGTCCCGCTGGCCAGACACTGTATTTGTTGATCAGGTATGGTAAAATGTTAATTTTCTTAGTCATCTCAAAGATGTTTAAGTATACCCCCCAACATTTTGGAAATAAAGAGGGACAAAAAAAATTGCTGCATGTAGTGCGGTGACATTTTTAGACAACCCCCATTTTTGTGGCTACACCCCCTAATTATCATGTTTATTTTACAAAATTTGACAGGTTATGAAAATATTTGTTTTTTTTCAGTTATTGCAGTTTTGCTAATGAAGGTGAATTGCCCTTTAAACTGTGAGTCTAACTTTCCCCCAAGGAACCGGTTATCTTATATTGTTACAATTACTTATGTGCTTATGTTAAAATTGCTACAAAGTATCTTATTTGCACCTGTTAACTGTTCTGGGCTCTCTGCCAAAAGCCAATTAAGTTAGAAACTTTTTTTTTCTGGCTGCTCAGTGCAGAGAAAAATGGGACTTTCAAGTACAAATGAGGGACAGCTTTATACCAGGCATCACTGCAGAGCAACAACATGTGCTCTATAAACAATGTTTGCAATCAAGACATAATACAGACTAAATGTGAGTTTAAAGGAAACCTGTCATGATTGAGTTAACACTAGGAAGAAAATAAAACTTTTAAAACAAACCACATACCCCTATTTATTATGCTCAAATCTCACTAATTCTCAATTTATAACTACTTTTCAAATGTCCATGAGACACTAACTGAAGCCCTGACTTTCCAGAAAGTCAGGAGAGCAAAGCATCATGGGTAGAATCAGTCCTGCAGACCTCTCACGATATCACCAGTTTGTGCAGTTGTTAGTGGCTGGAGTAGCCCACACAATCTGAATAGAACAATAGAAGATGTTTCAAATAATTCCCATAGAATATCAAGTCCTGGTGTGACATGAGTTATACAGAGCTTGTCTATCATAGAGTATACTCTGACTAAGCATGAATGAGATTTGGCAGTTTGGCACAGCCCACACACGGAAAACAAAGGGGTGTTTAAACATGGCAGCACCTATGAAGCCCTTTTTACATGAAGGATATTTTCTAATACGTTTTAGATATAGACAAAAACAGCTGACTAAAGGGTTTAACTAAGGATGGAAAATAAATATTTTACTCATGTCTCAAGGTGACAGGTCCTCTTTAATGACAGCATATGAAAGACATCTAGAAATGATGTCTGCAAGCAACGCAGTAAAGCAGCATATAAGGCAACATAATAGGCTGTATAAGAAAAATATAGTAATACAAAGGGGGGGGGGGGTGGATTGCAGGTTGCAGATCTCTGCTACTTACCTCCTTAAAGTGGACCTGTCACCCAGACACAAAAATCTGTATAATAAAAGTCCTTTTCAAAATAAACATGAAATACAATTTCAAATTTTTATTAAAGCATTCATAGCTGTTTAAAGCTCATTTAAAAATATCAGCTGTCAATCAAATATTGTCTGCCACTCCTCTATGCCTTAGGCATAGAGGCGGGGCAGATAATTACTTTCACTTTCCATTCAGCACTTCCTAGATGACACTGCTCCCCACACATTCCCCCAGTTCTCTTAACCATTTAATTGTGTAGCCAGGACATGGGGATAGACATCGGGTCCCCCATTCTGGTGCACAAACAAGATTCTGAGATGATGCAAGGCTTGCCTTAATAACAGTGTCCACAATGGCTCCTGCCTGCTTGTTATAATTAGGAATTCCCAGACTGAAGAAAACAAGATTAAAATAATTTATATAGTGTAAGTAATGTTCATTTTGCTTGTCTAATGTGATAAAATAGGATTCTGAATATTTTTTTGGGGGTGACGGGTCCCCTTTAAGGGCTGGGGCAGACAGGGAGATTCTATCGCCTGGCGATTAATCGCTGGCGACAATCTCCCCAAACTGCCTTCTCCCTGTCCGCCGCCTGTTAAAATGAAAAAGTGCCAGTGCTAATACACACGCAGCGCGGCGATTTCCGGAATCGCCCTTAGTTACTTTGTGAGGAAACTTCGGGCGATTCCGGAAATCGCCGCGCTGCGCGTGGATTAGCGCTGGTGCTTTTTCATTTTAACAGTCGGCGGACAGGGAGAAGGCAGTTCGGGGAGATTGTCGGCAGCGATTAATCGCCAGGCGACAGAATCTCCCCGAATCTCCCTGTCTGCCCCAGTCCTTAAGAGATACGGACACCAGAAATTAAACCTTTTTTTTTTTACATAATATTTATATAATATTTTCTATCATAATATTGTCTTTGCATGCTATCTATAATTTTGCCACAAAAGTATTTGCAGATTCTTTTACCCATTTCATCCCCCATGTTCCTCTATGAGGGGGCTGCCATATTTGAGTTTCTCATGTTGAGAAGAGTCTGGCTTTATTTATATTTTTATTGAATTTTGAATAATAATTTTTATAACTTTAATAATTTTATGACTTTGTAGCTTATCGTTTGCCAGAAGCATAAAAATAGATAGGTGCAGGGTCAAAAAAGGGGGGGGGGGGAAAGGGAAAGGGTGACGGGATAATGTGCCACCTTATCTGGGCAAAACTGGGGAAAAAAGTATTTCCACATTTGTTTTCTTTCTTCCCTACTAACATAGGAACCTTGCACTCTTATCTGTCCTAGTTGGTAAAAAATAGAGAGCAGAAAACAAAGCGAACAGTTAATCAAAATTGGCAGTATAAAAAGAAAGGGAAAGCAGAAAAGGGAGAGGAAAAAAAATTAAGAGCATTACAGTATTATAGAATAGTAGACTTACATAAAACTGTGAACTTTCTCTGTTTTGGTTAGTCCTCCAACATCTAGGTCTGACTTTATATGAAGTTGGAAACCCTGATCTAAATAGTAGGGATGCACCCAATCCACTATTTTTGATAAGGTTACCCCAAATCCTTCGTGAAAGATTCGGCCAAATAGCAAACCGAATCCTAATTTGCATAAGCTAATTAAGGGTGAGAACGGGAAAACTTTTTTACTTCCCTTTTACTTCCTTTTTTACTTCCTGATATATTTTATCACCCTTTCTTTAAAAATGTTTTGCCTCTTCTCTTTCCAAAATGGTTCTATTAATGTAACAAAGCTTATTTTTAATACACGTATGGGATTCAAAATTCTTGGGACCTGGGGTATGTGTGCAAATATTGCATGGAATTTTTCAGTAAAGGAATTCAAATATGTATGGAACAGAAGCAAATATTTATAATAAAACTAGAATTAAATGCTTAATCGGCAGATACTGTAGACTTAAGCTGGCCATAGACGTAACAATTACGATCTTTCTTGGAAAAGATCTTTCCAAGAAAGATCGTTCGTTTCAACACACACGTGTAGAGCTGAATCGTCAAATATACAGGTAGAAACAATAGAATTCTACTTGTATCTGACGATTCAGCACTAACAATGGCCGATGTTCAGGGTACCTTCAAAGGCATCCGATCAAAATTTTCCGTCCAGTCCGATCAACCAGCCGACCGATATCTTAATCCTCTGACGATGTTGGTCGGCTCATTTCCCACCATACACGCACCGAATATCGTACGAAAATTCGTTTCGTACGATATTATCTGTGCGTCTATGGCCACCTTAAGAGGTTCTAGGCCAAGTGGTTTGTTTATGGCAACAACTCTATGTTAATCATCTGCAGAGATAAATAAAATTGGCTTTCACATGTGGTAAACGGCCTTTGCCATCTGAATAGTGTTGATTTCTCCTAAAAGAAAAGCATGCAAACCAGTACAAAGAGTTTCCCTTTCATGTCAAAAGCAAAGTTTTTCATGACAGCAATCAGACATGTTAATCATCACTACAAAGTCACAGTTCTCTCTTACTTAATCTTGGCATTGGAACTATATTGATGAGAGAAAAAAAAGAATAATTTGATTACACTACCCTTTGCAAGCACAAAACAGAAATGAACTACTCTAGTAGAGAACTAGTTATTTATATATGAAATATGCAGTAACACAGTAGTGTAACTACCTTGAAGGGTGCAAGAGAGCCTGGACCACAAGTTTGCGTATGGCAGTTTCCCCTATACTGCCCCTTTTGAGAACAAAGCTAAAAGGCATGGTGCATGTCAGGCACCCCAAAGATATTTTAAAGGGGGTCTGGCCAGATCAAACTATGACTGAGGTTTAACGTTTGACTGAATTTTTATTAGAAAAGAAATATGGTAGCCTTGTATAATAAACTCTGGTCTCATACACTACCGAGTACTCCCTGCAAAATATATTGAAATTTGTGCTTGTAAAATGTACACATTACATGTGTAGTGATTTGGATTTAAAAAGAGTAAACACAATTGTTTGACAATAAATGGCTTCAGCCAACCACTAACCATGAGGGAAAGAAAAGTTTTTGTTTTATCATTCATATTCTCTGAAAAATGGTTAAATCATAAATTCTACTAGGGAATGTAACTTATGTTTTTTCAGTTGTTTTAAGTTTATGTAGTTTAACTTTGATTTTGGTTTAGAATTACCACAGGAAGTGGTTTATATTCTTGAGCTTTGGCAGTGATAAAATGCCTTGTATGAGGTGTACTTAACTTCTTTCAATCAACATGGAAAATACATTGGCATATTAAATGGCTGCTGAGTAGCCATGTAGGCAGTCATTCGAGCTGGAAAGAAGGAGAAATGACATAGTTACATAGCACAACAGAGAAGACCTGTCCAATACAATGGTTTTCTATCAGTTATCTGCTATGTAACATGCCTTTTCTAATTTTCTCCTGCCTGAATGGCTGCCCCATGAGTACACAGCAGCTTGTCTTTATAAACTATAAGTATTCTTTCTGAAGCAAACACACTAGCTTTACCATTGCAGAGCAACAGTACGTTATATTTTAATTTCTTTGAGTTGTGGGGTTACTGTTCCTTCAAAAACAGGAGTCAACGTCAGAGGTACCATAAACTGAGGAGACAGAGTCAAAGGATTTATATCCCTACTCCACAGCCCTGTTCTTAACAGAACCCTATTATGATGCGTCTTTCACAAGGAGCATGTTAGAAACGCTGCCTTTCAGTCAAGGCATTACAGCTTTCTTCATGCACTCATTACAGATCCCAAGCAATTACCTTAAGTTTACAGAATTATTCCCTTATTTAACAAACAATAAATTGGCCAGAGATTTTTTAAATGGCTAACCAAAAGGGTCTTCTTTAGGTCAAAGAAAAGAGTCAAATAACTGAATGCATCAATCTAATTTTTTTGTTTCCTTTTTGCAGAAAGAAGACAGAAAACCATCAAAGAGACAAGTGTTTAACATAACAGAAATGGTTTGGATATGTAAATAGAAAAATAATATATACAGCCAAAAAACTAGCAAATCCTCCCTACATAACATTATAATAATTAGCGTGTGTTAACAAAATAAAGGGTTCAAACAAAGCATAGATGTCTCTTTAATGGTTATTCCTAGTATATAAATTATAGCTATAAAGTTTTCCTGCCGAGCAGCCTAATTAATTCTTGTTCCATACACAAAGGGAAATGCTGGGTGACAAATGGGTGCAAAGCTTGAAAGCTGCCAGGTCTGCAAAACATTTTCTACTTCAATTTAGAAGCAATTTTGCAGTAAATCATCAAGCTGAACTTACGATCTCAGGAATCTAAGGACAGCCAAACCTAGTAAAGTCACAGTTGGCTAAAAAGAATATATATATATATATATATATATATATAATGTATTTTATTAAATGTTTAGGGTTCTAAAGTTGTTCTAAATATAGGAGACAGAAGAGCCATAAACAACCTACAACATATGACATTATAAGTGGTTCTCAGTGATATCACATGACTAAGCGTATTGTTAAAAAAATATATATACATATCAAATGTAAAATATGAGGATATTAGAAGTCATCTCAGAGTTCTATGCGTATATGAAAGCATTTTGTCTGCAGGCTCACACCTTTAATAAGAAATTAAAGAATGCTGGTATATTATATGTGTCTTTATATAATGGTGTCAGAGAAGAGACTAGAGTAGTTTTAAGGGGATACACAAGTAGAAGTAGAGATTATATTTAGAGTGGATTTCTCTCTTGGCCAGCTAAACTTTCCACGAGGCATTGATAGTATGCAAGTAATGACATACAAAAGAGGATGGTGCCAAAAAAGTAAGTAGAATTTCAAGATTTTGATTTCTGATAGTGGTGCCCAACATCACTACGTGAAAGGAGAAAGGACATTCAGATCCTTATATTTTTATCAAAGCAACAGAATGCTGGGTTCAGGGGTGTTATTTGGTATGTCACTTTGAGCCATTAGCCTCCTCTATGCTTTACATTTTTTTATATATTTTAAAGTGTTTTATTGCCCACAATGGAATCCATTCCATTAAATTACTCAAATTGTAACAGAGCTGATTTCTATTGGAGGCAATGACACAGCTTTTTGGATGTCATGTTGACTGTGATTTAACATAGGAGGCAAAACACCCCATCTGACATTGCCATATAGTCCTGAAGATAGGCATGAATTACATTTGACCAATATTTAGATTACGGAGTAAGAACTAAATTTTTTGTATTTTACAGTTTATCGGTTATCTTCAACGTAAACATGAACCTTTATGTCCTATTAAAATGAAATGGCTATCCTGAATGGCTTTAGATTAGAATATCAAACTTCTAGCGCAAAGACAGTCTAACTTTCTTGTTAGACAATTGTTACATTTTCTCTGGAATATGGATTCTGCTCCACTTTGGAGTTGCAGTTGCTGATTTGAGCATACAGATGTCCCTGACATAGATACAAGGGGGCAAATTCACTAACGCGCGAAGCGTCTAACGCTGGCGCTAATTCGCCAGCGTGATGTAAAATCGGAACTTCGTAAATTCACTAACACCAGCTCTGGCGAATTTACACTAGCAAAGTAGATAGACTTGCGCAACTTTGCACCCTTACGCCAGGCGAATTTGCGCACTGGCGAAGGATCGTAATTACACAAATTCACGAAGATCAACTTTTTGCTGAATGTTCGCACTTACCTTAGACGTTACTTCGCCTGGTCAGACCAGGCAAAGTTCAAAACAATAGAAAAATTTTAAATTTTTTTTTTCAAACTCCCATCTAAGTCCCAAAAAAAACGATGTGGCATGTTTTACCATTGTGGGTGATAGTCTGAAAAAGATTGTTTTTTTTGGGGGGGCGGGGGGGGTTACCCTCCTTCCCCCCTACATTTCCTAACATATGGCAACACAATTATATAGGGGGCACATGTAGGGCAATAGGACAACTTTATTTCTTTTTATTAAAGGTTTCCTGGGCTTGTGTAGTGCAACGAAGTGGCTGTAAACATACACTTCTATTATATTTCGAAATTCGCACCGTATGCAAATTAGGCTTCGCTAGCGTAATTACGCTTTGTCTAGCGAAGTAACACTAGCGCAAATACGCTACTGTTCGCCGACCTGAGAGTAAATTTGCACTTTAGTGAATTTGCGTAGCGCTGGCGAAAATTCGCCTGGTGAAGTGCGGCGAACACTAGCGAAGCCTGCGCTGGCGATTTTTCGGATCTTAGTGAATGTCCCACAGTATGTTTATTGCTAAAAAGCTACCCAGCAGATAATGATGTATAGTGTTTCACTCTGCACCTATTTCACCTCTTTATTAATCCAGAACAACTGGACAAAATTTCTTTCCAAAGGTTTAACCGTACATTTAATATATTCAGGGCTATACAGATTGCAGACAAACATGCTATACTTTCATAACAGATGCTCAGCTTACTAATTTAAAAGAAAATGGAACGCATTCAATTTCTTTGGCACCCACCATGTGTGAAACCAACCTATAACGGACTTGAAATAATTAGGCCAAAAGTGACGCAGATACACATTTCCATTACTCAACACAGCATGGACCCAGCATGAAGTTTCTCTCCCATATTTCATACGAAAATTGGGGTTAATTTGCACTGTGCAATTAGTTACTTTCTTAATATATAATTAGAAGTTACGAGTGAAACGCTGATGCTGTGCCTGCCCTGTGATCTCCAAAGTACCCCTTCAAGAGCAATTAAGCCAAATAATAGCACCAACAAAAACACCTTTTTTTATCAGCAACTGCTAGGTGAGGTTAATACATACGTATATTTACTTTAACTTTCCATAGACATTGACATATATGTGTAAGAGAACAGAAAAACAAGTCAGGAAGTAAGGCATTTTCATGTTATATTACAAATACACGAGCATTATCCAACATTGTTTAAAAAAAAAAAAAAAAAGTAAAGCTGGCCATACATGGGTGGTAAAAGCTGCAGACAGACTGAATCAGCAGCTTATTGGTCTGTGTGTGGGGCCCTCGACAGGCTTCCCTAATTGATATCTGTCCGAAAGTCATAAAGATGTCTATCAGGCTGGGTGAAAAATTCCGTCCGACTGCGGAGTGCATCTTTTCATTGACGAGGTCCCGTGACCTTCGACCTCCCATTCTCCTGCATTATGATTAGGGTTGCCGCTATTTTTGATGGTTGATCCCAATGTTATTAATAGGAAAAAAACAAATATATAGGAAGGCCGGTATTTTTTTCAAGAAAAGGTGGCAACACTATTTATGATCCGATCATTGGGCCCTAGGGCCCATGATCAGATCAGTCCGATATCGCCCATCTCAATGTGAGCATATCGGGGAGAGATCCGCACATTTGGTGAACACCAGCAGGGCCGCCATCAGGGAGGGTGTACAGTTGGGAGTGTTGTACAGGGTCTGGAGGGTGAGGGGGAGCCCAGGCCATGTTGCACTTTCTTGGAACTCTCTGCTTTCAAAGAGCTGCTGACTTTGGAAGGGAGGGAGTACAGGTGGAGGCATCTTCTGTCCATTCCCTTCCCTTATTGTGCACAGAAGTCCTGGGTGAGCTGGTCAGGGATTGGATAGGGGAGGTTTGAGCTTCCTCTCCAGCTCATCCAATCTACATACAGGACTTAAAATTCTGTGAACAATAAGAGAAGTAGATGCAGCCATGACAGCAGGTAGGCCCTGCTAATCAAGTAAGTGCAACATAGTAGGCCCCCCTCAAGTTAACCAATTGTGGACCCTGTTATTGTAAGGGGGGGATGCTGGCCAACTATTTTTTTACATGGATGTGTAAGGGAGGCCTTGGCCGCCAATGTTTTTTTTTTTTATGAGGAGCCCTGACCACATTTTTTTTTATGGGGAGCCTTGAACACCAATATTACTTTTATGGAGGGCCTGACCATTAATGTTTTTTTTTAATTTATGTATGGGGGGCCCTAACCAACAATGTTTTGTTTTTTATTTTAACATGTGGGGGACCCTAGCTATCAGGTTTTTTGTTTTTTTACTGTGGGGTGGGGGGGGATGGACCTGTGGGTGGGGTTTGCTTGTCTTATGGGGCCCTGTGATTTCTGATGGCAGCTCTGAACACCAGAAAAGTAAAGCATTTAATAGACACCATACATTTAACACAGAGCTCTCGCAAGTTGGCACCTTAACCACATTTGGCTATAACTATTCTTTATATCAACTCTTGGGAAATTCTGAGTTTTTTATTCGCATATGAGTGACTAATCAGATTATTAAGAATAGCATTTATTTATTGTAAATGATAAAAAAAGATATTTTCCTATATAAAGTAAAGCTCCCATTAGTATTGGGAAAATTTGTGGGGCCCACATTACAGGTCTCCGGTAGATTGCTGGAAGAGGTAGGCTTTAGCTTGACTTACTTTATAAACTAGCAACAGAAACTGCCTTCCTCAAGCTTCTTTTGCCTTCTACACCACCACAATTATCATTCAGTGTACAAGCAAGGTGCAGGGTGGATGCAGGTATGAGTGGGCAATTACACATGTTTGAATGCACTTGACTCTGCAAGTCTAATGCTAGAAACACATACATTTCACCTTCAATATTTTCAGTGCCCACTGTCGTAACTGCTATTTGTTAGAACATATTTAACATCAACTAGACTTAAAGAAGTAAAAATATGCACTTTTCCAACAGCATCTTTACAAGAGAGCACTTTATGTACATCTAAGCAATGTTAAATATAGGTAAAATGTTGCTATTTAAACATGTTCATGAAGTTACAACAACTTAAATATATAGGTATAAAATTCAATTTGGTTTTATGTGTTTTGTTGATAAAACACGGTCAGGGTGAGGAAGAGTACATGGCTTCTGTGCACAAGTGTGCATAAGACCATTATTCTCATTGACTGGAGGTTAACAAAGCAAACTGCTGCACTGATTAAAGAATATAGTGTTCTTTAAATATACTTTGTTAAAAATTATTCAAAAGAGCTAGATCATCAAGAAAAAAATATTTACATTAAATACATAAGTTAAATCTTTTTCATTCATACAGCTGTACGATATAATCAGAATATTCTACTACATGCATGACCAAACGGGCTTTAAGTCTTAAAATACTAGAATCTGTAAATTCCCCTGGGATTAGTTAACATTTGCACAAGATATAAACATAGCAGTGAATTATTCTTACTGTTTTTTTGGGCTTTTGAGAACTCTGAACCACCTTCCTTCTTAAATACCGCAAAAGCATTGGGTTGTGGGAGTTGATTAGCCAAGAGAAGAGCTTTTTGAATTTTTATCCGTCCCTCCAAAAGCTGGTCCCAAATAGCTGAAAATGATAAAAACAGAACACTAATTAATACAAAAAAATTATTTTATTAGTTAATACAGGTATGGAATAAATCATTCTGAAACCATTTATTCAGAAAGCTCCAAGTTACAGGAGCACCGTCTCAACATAGACTCCATTTTATCTATATAATCCAAATTTTTGGAAAATGATTTCCTTTTTCATAAAAGTATTGAAGAAATCGGATCCGCACACACATGCTCTTGCAGTTGGGGGGATTCCCCTTTTATTTCACCAAAGATTCTTTGAAAAGGGGAATCCCCCCAACTGCAAGAGCATTCTTCAATACTGTTGTTGCTAAGGGACCACGCCGGGTCTACGGGAGTCCAGCACCATGTCAAGCAGTGTGAGTTAACTGCGGGAGTGCGGTGGCAAAAATAATTGTTTCCTTTTTCATAAAACAGTAGCTTGTACTTGATCGCAGCTAAGTTATTATCCAGCAAACCACAGGTTCCTTTTATTCTGGATAACAGGTCCCATACCTGTATTAATAAGCAAGTTTGGTGGTGGGGGAGAGGAGATGTCTTATGGGCATCTAGCCAAGAACATACACCCTAGTCCCACATTTTTGCAGGACAGCGCAGATTAGCAGCCCACAAATCATGACCTGGTCTGCTTCCTCTTCAGTAGTATTCTCAGTCTCACAAGATAAGTTAGTACTGTAACTCCACACATTTTAACGTTCTGAACCAAAGTAGCCTGCAGATGAGCATTTTGCACAGAGCTTTGGACATGAGCAGAGAGTGATGTATCACTCCCACATTCTATGTAAAATGGAGAGCATTTTTATTACACAGTCATGGTTTCACAATGTGCACATGGTCAACACTGTGCTATGAGCAGCAATGTTTGTGTCTGCCTTTACACTATTAAAATGTTGAGAGATGTGATGTGCGGGCTGGCCCAAAACACACATGACCTGACTTTGACACTCCCCACCCAAGTGCCAGGTGGAGGGTGACCTTACTGTGTCGACTTTTTATAGACTCGTGCCTGTGTATCCTGCCCATGATGCCAGAGTGGGGCAGGTGGTTAAGGGTCAGGTAAGGGTAGGGTGCGGTCTACTTTTTGTCGACCTGCATGTCACTAGTTGAAAAGTATGCAAGAGGCCTCAAAGATTTATACCTAACCATCTGCTAGAACCTCTATCTATGACTGGCATGCTGACAAATGAGCAGCATGTATTTAATATAGGGTTCTCCATCTTCAAAATTATAAAAATTTTAAGTACTACTTTGAAAGGCAAATATCGGTCTTAAAGGTGTGCCAGGCACTAATACAAGAAAGTTAACTTTGTCAACAGAATTAGAACTTCTCCCTTAAAGTAGAAGGAAAGGTTAAAATGAAGAAAGCTTTATCAGAAAGGTCTATATAAATAAACCCTCAAATTAATGCTGCAAAATTTCAAAAGAAACACTGCATATCCGTCCTTCTATTGTGTACACATGGGCTTCTGTATTAGACTTCCTGTTTTCAGCTTAAATTTACAGGGCTTGAGCATTCTCAGTTTGCTCTTCTCCCCCTCACTTTTCCATCCTCACTCCTGTAATCTGAGCCCAGAGCTTTGAGTGAGCAGAGAGAGACTCAGGCAGAAAGTGATGTCATACAAAGCCGATATGGCAACTGCTATCCTATACAAACAAGAGTTTTTAAAGCAGTTTGCTCAGGAATGGTAAAGCATTTTACAGAATAAATATAGTATTTTATTGTGGTTAATCTATTGGCAAACTGCCTTGGTAACTTTTCTTCTCCTTTAACAACTTAATACCAAATGACTACTGTAATCTGCACGCTAAAGGGAAGAGGTCTCCCGAAGTATTCAAAAATTACACTAGGAAACTAGGAAAAAAAAATTTCTTACAAAATGTATGATTACATTTACTGGAGAACATTTTAGAAAAAGAAATTTAGATCTCCTATGGTTTCAAAAGACAGTCACATCTGGGCACTTGCCAAAATTAGAAATCACGTAATTAAAGAGAGTGTGTCTGAACCATAGGGCTGTGCATTATGTATGGCGAGCCAGCAGGATTACTTGTCAAACCTCCCAGGATGTGTTGGCTACAGAAAATTAATGATTTTATTCTTTAAAACAATTACCTCCCAAAGACACCTTCAAATGAACTTATAAAAAAAGATTACCTTTTAAGTAACTTATATTTAAATCTATAATCCTGACCAATTGCAAAATATTTCACTTGAACAAAGGTGTAGCATTTAAATTAGACTTATGGATATAAAATGCCCAATTCCCGTAGAAAAACATAAAATAGTTCCTAACTGTTATTAATCAAAATATACTATAGATCACCAATAATTTATACTAACAAGTTTACACTGATGGAGAAATACTTTTATGGTGTTTAATAAAAGCTGCAAAGTTTTCTACAGGTTCAGTTACTAGTGATGTGCTGGTCGAGTAAAACCAGACACGCACCCATCTCCCTCCACCCACGCTCGCCTTGAGTCTGATTTCCATTTATAGACGCCGGCCCACCAATGGCATAAAAAAAAGGGGCGAGGTGAGGCGAGCAAGCACGCATCTATAAAAAAGGAAGCCGTAAATGTAAGGTGGCAGGCGGGGAGAGCAGGAAGAAGCGCTCAACCCAGACCCGCAACTGGGGGAGCAAGGCTGGCCTGAACCCACCCGACCTGAAGCTATCGGGCCGACCAGTGTATCACTATCAGTTACCTTAGCAACCAATCAGCAGGTAGTTTTACCAGTCACCTTTTTAAAAACAAACGTTGCATTGGTTGCTAAAGATTACAGTACCAGGACAAACTGTTTTTTAAAAAGATAACTTTGATTACAAGTGTTGCTCTATGGTAGAATATTGAAATATTTTTCTAGAATGATTATAATGAAGTAAGAGCAATAACTTAGCAATTGCTGCTGCCAAGAAATTGGTTGCACTTTTCTTTTTGCATGGCAAGCAGCATATTATGTTTTATAAGAATCAAAGCATATTTAAAAAGACAGCTATAAATGACAGATGACTTCAAATCTTACCATGTAACAAGCCAAACAGGACACACCAGGGCATTACGGATTATATCTGGTAATTTTTCTCTTAAAAGGAGTGGGCTTTGTATAGGAACAGCTGGGATTAATTTCTTGCCTCCGAAGGGATCAGGCAGTTTATAGGACAGTTTAAGGGACTCGTTCATGTTCTCCACGGTTAAAGATGGGGGGGTAGGTACCATCATTCAGCCCCTTTTTCAGACACCTCTATAACATATTTATTAATCTTAACACATGAGCCGCTATATATATATATGTTGTCTTTATGTCAACGTTTCGGCTTAAAACACAAGATTCAAAAATGGCTTTTTTTTTTTTAATCTTGTGTGTGTGTATAACTTCA
>CM044433.1:59940662-59953219 GCA_024363595.1 Xenopus borealis
ACAATTATTAAATATTGTCTAAAGCAGGGGACCCCAACCTTTTATACCTGTGAGCCACATTCAAATAAAGAGCGTTAGGTAGCAACACAAGTATGAAAAAGAGGCTGTGATAAATTATTTGGTAGCTTCAATATGGACTGGCAGCCAACAAGAGGCTCTACTTGGCGCTATATTTAGTTTTTACGCAATTAAAACTTCCTTCCAAGCCTGGAATTCAAAAATAAGTACCTGCTTTGAGGCGACTGAGAGCAACATGTTGCTCCTGAGCTACTGGTTGGGGATCACTCTTCTAAAGCAAAAACTCTCTCTCTGTGAGCTCCGCTGCACTCACTGAGCATTTGCAGTTGCTTTTTCCCATGATTTAGTAAATGTTCGGCAACCCCACACTGCCAGTGATTATAACCTCTTATTTTATATCCTCAGGCGAACAAATACATTGGCCCAGTGAAGCAGGCAAGCAATTATAATAACTGGAGAATGCTTACCATTTGGCAACCCCAGTGATTAGTTTAATTCTTAAAGATCAGCTGTCATTTTTAAAATTCCACGAAAACCATAGCGGGTGTTAAATAGATCTATTACAACCATTATTTTTCTTACAGGTGTTAATATAGTTAAAGGAGGAGTAAAGTTTAACTAAGGAGGTATACCAGCCCAAAGCAACCACAGTCCTTTAGCATTAAAGAACTGTGCGTCCAAATATGCCCCAGCAGCCCCCCCATCTTCTTTTCTGCTGATTCACTGCATATGCTCTCTGATGTATAAATATTCTAAAGGTTTTAGAGCTTCATTATAACCCACTCTACCCACATACTTTTAATATTTCCCAATGCATGGAGAGCAAGATGTTCTTCACTTACCAATTTGGGTTTTAATTGCTTGGCCCTTTTCAAAGTCCTTGGATACTTTTTCTTTAGAAAATGTTAAAACTTCACCATCGTCCACTAATCTGGATTTGCCCGAGTCTTGTTTTTGTGAATCCTCATCTGTAGCTGGTTCTTGATCACTCTCCTCATCTACACTCTGGCTATAATCGTCTACCTCAAGGTCTTCATCACCGTCTTCTTGATCATCTTCCTCATTGTCAGATTCCCTTTCTTCTTCTTTATCGTCTGACTCGTCAGCACTTGCCAGTTCCTCATCCAAAGACGCTTCATCTTCATCTATCATAAAATGTATGTTGAGATTAAAATGCATTCAGAGGTAAAACAGAAGTAACCAAATCTAACTGTATATAGACAGACAGGCAGGGTATCTACATGTAGAAATATTAATATAAAACATTTGTACGTGCTCTACACATACCCATTAAGATATAAGGTCCTTTTATAGATAAAGGTGTAACAACAAATCCATCCGTTTGGGATTTGGCCAAATAAATCTTTCAAAATAGACTTGGGCCAAATACTGAACCGTACTGGAACTCTAATTTGTATATGGCATTCTAGAATCTAGAGTACTAGGGTTCTACCAAACAGAATCTTGGATCTGGTGTATGCCTATACACACCACAAGGATTGGATCATGTTGTTTAACTAAACATAAAGAGTGAGATTGGAAAATTATCTGGCATACCAGAATCTTCATCAGATAGTTCTCCTCCAAATTCTGCTTTCAAATCCTTTCGAGATGTTGCTTTCCCCAAGTATCGTTTGTCTGTATCCACAAGGGCTGCTGAAGTTCTGCGGAGCTGGCTAACCATTGGTACATCATCCTCATTTCCATCTTCTTCATATCTGTCAATGACTCGGGCAACAGTGGCTGTATAAGAAAAATTATTAATCAGGATTGGAAGGAAATCTTTTACGGTCAGTGTAAATACTATAAAGAGCATAGACACTATTGTATTTCAAAATGCACTAAATACCACTAAATGTTAAGATAAAATCTCAAATTTTGATTTTATTTTACTCTGAAATTCCCTATAGTGTACATATTAATTATTTTAAACAAACACGATTTATGCACTGGAAGTTGCCTGCTAAGCATGACCTCTAAGGTTGGCCGAATTTTATCATCACATACTCTCCCACTGTCCATTTCTGTGCACCTCAAAAACATGATTAAACTTGAGTGACTATTCAGACTCAAATTCCTAGTCCAAGTGTAGGAGCATTAAATTATCATTCACCTTCAACCACAGTGAGAAATGCATCCCTGACATGACATTATATGAATGCTTACAAAAAGTCTGCATGCTAAAACAGCCTATCCATGACAAATGAGTTAAAGGGGTTGTCCACCTTCAAACAACTAGTTGTTTTCAGATAGATAACCATATATAACGACTTTTTCCAATTACTGTCTATTTTCTATTTGTAACCATTTTTCTAATATTGAAGTGTAAAGTGTCATTTTTCACCTTCTAAAGCAGCTCTGGGAGGGGGGTCACCGACCCCCCCCAACTGTTCTAAACTGATACATTTAATGGATACATTTCTTACCTTTGTCCCTGCTGAGCAGAATCTCTGGGTTTCATTACAGGCAACTGTAAGGGCTAGGGCAGACGGGGAGATTCGGGGGCAATTTGTTGCCTGGCGACTTCTCGCCGCGACTTGTAGCCCCCGAACCTCCCCGAATAGCCAAGTCCTGGGGCGCACCGGCGTTACTTGAAAACGCCGGCACCTATTCACATGGAGCGGCGCGCTTTTTGAAATCGCTCCAAATTGCCTCGCGAGGTGCGCCCCAGGACTTGGCTATTCGGGGAGGTTCGGGGGCTACAAGTCGCGGCGAGAAGTCGACAGGCGACAAAATGCCCCCGAATCTCCCCGTCTGGCCTTAGCCTTAGAATTGATACAATTGTTGCGAATACTCCAGAGATGTTGCTGTGAAATGTGTCAATTAAATGTTGCAAAATTGTATCAGTTTAGAGTCTGCACCTAAATTACTGAGCTGCCAGACAAACACCACAGACACCAACATTCAACTTACACTTAGATTTTGGGAAAACAGTAAAAGATAAATAATGGAAAGTAACTGAAAAGTCTATTTCTGGGGAACAATATGAAAACGACTGAATAGAAAAAAGTGTTTGGAAGGTGAACAACCCCTTTAAAGGAGCAGTGGATTTAATATGCAGGAAGGAATACAGGGTAATTGTATACATATTACAAGACTGACCTGTAAGCTTTTCTCTACATGCTTAAAAAGGCATCATTACAGCATTGCAGGGGTTTGCGGAATGCTCAAACATGCATACAACTATAATATTCATCACCAGTTAAACTGGGAATGTCTGTATTCCATAAAAAAATTAGGGGACATTGGTAGCTAGTGGAGAAACTGACATTTTCCATAAGATCAGGGACCTATAGATCTAGTATAGAGGGATTGCAGTATCATAGTTATGTCTTAATAATTAAAAAAAAAAAAAGCTGAAATAAAACATATCAGCTCTTTTCTAGCAGAAAAGGCCCATATATTAGTATTCTCCGGTGTGCACTCAATTGTATTGTCATTACCCCTATGGATACAAATTTACCGAGACCGGATGTTACATTTGTTGAGATACGTTATTAGTTTTATTTTTATTTTCTGTTCTTTGACTTTCTTTATAATCATAGATATGACAACGTAATGATACATTTTATAATAACGAAGTGGTGTGTATTTTAGTTAACATTGTATATGGGAATATGTTACCCTATCAAATGTCATTACACCAACCGTGCCTCTTTTGCTTTCTGTATTCTTATGAAAACGAAATAAAGATTGTTTTTAAAAAAAAAAAAAAAATTAGGAACATAATGGTCTTATCAAATTTGCAGACCGACAGTGCCCATATAAATTGGTGAATAGTTTTTAGCATCTTTGGAATTCTACATCCCTACAGAATTGAAGTTTATTCACTTTGAGGGTGCTGTCCTGTTCTATCTGGATTGCCTTTATATTACAGTTATATACAGTTTTATATTGTAAACCACAGTCAAGACTCAACTCAGAGGATTATTTTTTTTTTCTTTATTTTTTATGAAGTGCTGCCTCCGGTTTCATCTTTTGCCTCCAATCCATTTACTGAACAGCACAGCAAAACATGTTAGTGCCTAGTAAATATGTGTTAATAATTTAGTGAATAAGGTACCTCCTCTCCATTGTATAATATAAGGATATTAGAAGTCACTGAAGAGTTCCATGACCATATAAAAGTACAAAGCTGAAGGACAAGTGCTTTTATACAAGTCATGTAACTCCAAGACAACTTCAAACGTCCTCATATTTTAAAACAGAAGGTATTTATTATAATACACAAGTTTATGTGAGTCATGTGACAGAAAGTAAATACTGATTATAAATCATTAAATCATTTAGCACCATTTATATCTATTATTTATAATTTATTATATAATACACAAAAGCCATGAATATATTTTACATTATATCCTTATAAACGGTGACAAGTGATGTCATCAGTTATAAAAGGTGAGTAGTGATGTCATTTGTGTCACAACTCCCTAATACTTGTGTATCATAATAAATAAAATTACCCCTTGTTGGAAAATATGAGGATATTCTAAGTAACCTCAGAGTTCTATGACCTATGTAAAAGCACTCTGCCTTTTATATGGTCATGGAACTCCTCGGTGACTGAATATCCATATATTTTACAATAGAGGATACTTTATTCAGTATTAAGAGAAAATAGAAACAGAAATTACCTATTGATTTGCACCTCCCCACCTACCTGCTCCAAAATCACTTGAAATGTTTATCCACAAAATATATTAAAACTTAACTTTTAATCTATACATTTAAAACAAATGAATCAAGTGTTAAAACGTTAAAAGAAAGTCAGGTGCAGGGAAACAGATTGCCAGGGGTATGAGATTGATTCCAACCACACACGGGTTTGGTAATATATGGGAGCGATTTGCATAATTAATAACAACCTGGAGAAAATCATGTGAAAAGCGATGTCATACTACATCTTTCTATCTTGTAGATGCATATATGTCTGACAGGCTGCTATATCGTATGTCAGCCGAAACACGGGCTCCTTGCGGTATTGGTGCTTAAACAAAGAGGCGCAACCCCTCAGCCCATCCAAAACCATCCCTTCACCCGCTCCAACCCTCCCGATTGCTGATATAAAAATACAGTGGAAAAGCCACTGTTCCTTAAAGGAACAGTTAACACCAAAAAATGAAAGTGATTTAAAGTAATGAAAATATCATGTAGTGTTGCCCTTCACTGTTAAAACTGATCTGTTTGCTTCAGAAACATTACTATAGTTCATATAAACAAGCTGCTAAGTAGCAATGGTGGAAATTGCAAAAAGGCTACATGGCACAGGATAAGTAATGGATAACAGATAACATTATGTTCTACAGAGCTTATCAGATATCTGCTTTGTAACTTGAGCCTTTTCTCCTTTGAATGGCTGCCCCCATGGCTACACAGCAGCTGATTTATATAAACAATAGAAGTGTTTCTGAAGCAAATACAGCAGTTTTACCAGTGCAGGGCAACACTGCATTATATATTTATTACTTTAAAATAATTTAATTTTTTGATGTTACTGGTCCTTTAAGCTTAGCTTCTCAACAGCTGCTCAGAGCCATGGAGCATGCGAGTGTCACAGACACTTTCCAAGATGGTGACCCCCTGGGACAGGTTTGAAGTCCTGACTCATTGCTGCTATTGACAAGCTGAAACTTTAGGCTGGTGCAATAGGTTCAGTATATAAAACATGGCAGTTTTAGCCCTATCCATTTTAGGGTTTAGTTCTCCTTTAAAACCCCATATTAAATGTTAAATAAAACGCAATACTTACAGAAAGTTTTGGGGATAAAGATGGGCGAGTGTATGATGTATAATCATTATTATGAGGCTGATGTGACAGTAAGGACTTAGTGGGAGGTTTATTTACAACAGTTTGCATACAATGGTAAAGCAAGAGGTTTAAGGCCATAGCGTCTCAGTGATTTCCAGATGGTTCAAAAGACTACGGTATAGATTGGAATATTAGATCACATTAACTGTACCCTCTAGGAAAGGAACCTGGCACATTATCCACGACCAGCAGATTACTACACCGATAATATGCTAAATCGGAACAGCTTGCAAACCAACCAACTAGGCATGCGAGACACAAAACACACGTGGTTGAGAGAGCGGGTCTCACACACAAGTGCTATTATACTAACCGAAGCCCTCCGCGCCAGACACGTAACACTGACAACTATATACACGTACCTTCATCCTGATCGTCCTCGGGATCCCTAAACTTTGGTTGTGGATTTAACAAACTAGCCAACTCCTCAGATAAGGAAGCTGCCATTTTCGAACAGCAACCAAACTAATACAGCCCTTTCACAATTACGTCATTAGACGGTGACGCGCGACTTCCGCCCCCACTTTCTGTAGGATAGTCTTTGGAGAAAACGTTTTATGTTGTTATGGTGATGGACAGATGTAAATAAAGAGTTTTTTCCCAGTAGCGCAGATGATTGCGCTCTGGCGCAATGCCCTGTACCGTGGAAATATGTTGTATTCAATATAAATGGCGTTTTGTCGCCTTCAGAAAAGTTCACGTGAAATGTGCTGCTGGTTGTTAAATAAGGCGCAATGGCGTCTTTTTTTAATTCTCGTCGTGGGCTGCAGGCCTGCAGCAAGCAACATGACGTATAGTTAGCAAATACGTTCACTAAAGCAGTTACAATAATTTATGGTTGTTATCATTATCACGCACGCAGGTCTGACCACGTAGGATTGTTGTACAGATGTGCATAGTAAGAAGTTACACTTTTACCCTACTTTTCCCTTCATGTACCATTTGGCCATTCCCCTGGGCAGCACTGCATGTGTGATTATGGGGCCGATTTACGAAATTCACGTGAAATGATCGAAGTTCGATCAAATTCGATTGAATACCAATTAGGGTTGCCACCTGTCTGGTTTTGACCCGGACAGCCCGGTATTTTGAAGGGCTGCCCGGGTCAATACTTCCTGCCCGGTTTTCCAAATAAGGAAAACTGGGCGGGATTAGCTTGATTGAAGCCGCGATCGGTGATTGCGTCGTCATAGCTCCGCCCCATGATGTCACTGGCCCGCCCACCAACGTCATGGGCCCGCCCCCTGTCCGGGTTCAGCCACAGGAAAATTTGGCCTCTCCGATCATCGAATAGACCGAATGATCGGATATTTGATAATTTGATCATTCGATGATCGAAGAAATAAAAATGCAAAAGTTATTCGATTGCCTACTTCGCCAGATTGAACCTACCGAATTGTAATAGAAGCCTATGGGAATCTCCCTATAGGCTTCTAAGGCTAAGTCCTGCTTGAATACCATTCGTACGATCGTAGCGTTTGAATCGTACAAAATTTTTAGGACTCTCGAAGAAAATTTCACGATTTTTTAATGAAATCGAATGATCGGTATCCGATCGTACGAATTCATCAAGAAATCATATTGCGAGCAAAATGATAGCCTAAAACAATGCGATAACCATTCGATGGTCGAATGCTTATCGAATTGCGAATTTGGTTGAGCTAATTTCTGGGAATAATAGTAAATTTGCCCCTATGTGTGCATACCTCACAACATTTTGAGGTAAATGAATGATTCGAAATTCGATCGAATTTTCAAAATGATTTGAATTCGAATTTTCGAATATTTTTTGTGGCCACTTCGACCATAGGGTTGCCACCTTTAAAGAAAAAAATACCAGCTAGTACTGGGGGGGGGGGCGGAAAAAAGGGTCGGAGAGCAACGTAAAAGGGGCGGAGAGCTATGTAAAGGGGTGGAGTCATTTAAATGACATGTAAAAGGGGTGGGGCTGTACCGCTTAAGGGGCAGAGCCACTGCAGCGTTGGGGAACAAATAAGTTTAAAGTAAAGGGCCGAGGGCTTTTCGTAAGGGTATTACAAATTACCGGAAACTACATTGCCGGTAAATTTGTAATACCGGCACTTGCAGGTATTTAACCGGCTAGGCTGGTAAATACCGGCTGGGTGGCAACCCTTTTCGACCATCAAATTTTGAAAATTCGATTGAATTCGATTTTAATAATTCGAATAAAAATCTATTTGAATATTCGACAGTTGGATAACTTCCCCTTTACAATTTTATTCGGCTGCCTAGTTCGCCAGTTTCAACCTACCGAATTGGCTTTCATTATTTTAGATCGAATAAAAAAATTTGATCGAAAGTATAAAATTGTTCCAATCGTTCATTTCGAATGATATTATCGTTTGATCAAATTTTCGCTATTCGATCATTCGACCAACCTTCAAATTCAAAGGATTTTTATTCCCACACTATTCCCATGGTCGAATTCAAGGGTTTTTTAACCCTCGAATTTGACCCTAAGTAAATCTGCCTCTTTGTTTTGGAAATTAAATCTACAAACAATTTTTTGGAACTAGCTGGAGAAGTCAAGGTGGGGCAATTGCCCCCTTCTGCGGACACCCATGGTCACACCTCCTAATAACCATGTTCATTTTACAAAATTTGGCAGGTTATGAAAGTTTGAACACATTTCTCTGGTTTAATGTGTTATTACATTCTGGCTGGTATTTTACTGGCCTGGCAGGTAGAAATGATGGTTGATCCTAATGTTATTAACAGGGAAAAAAGATAAATATATAGGAAGGCCGGTATTTTTTTCCAGAAAAGGTGGCAACCCTAGCTGCTAGTCACAGTTTCCTCAAGATATTTGCTTATTTTAAATTGTTACAGATACTTTTTTGCTTATCCTAAATTGTTACAAAAGTATCCAAGTGCACCTTGTAGCTGTTCTGCACTCTCTGCCAAAAGCCAATTAAGTTAGAAACATTGGGGCAGATTCGCTAAAGGGCAAAGTGACCATCGCTAGCAAAAATTTGTCAGAAATGCAAAAATTTGTCAGGGACATCTCCAATTCACTAACTGGAGCCAGGGTCGGACTGGGGGGCCAGGGGCCCACCGGGATTACTGCCCAGGGCCCCCTCCGACCCCCCTGCCCCAATATACATACAGCTGGGCTCCTGCCTCCGCGTTCCCCTTCAACCACCCTGCCCGCGCTCCTGCCTGATAGGCGACGCGCACGCTCCTCCTCGTTGAGGCGCTGCACGTGCGCCTGATTGAGAGACACCTCTGCTCCTGCACAAATTGTGCTGTGTGGATGCGCAAGTGGCGCTGCGTGCAGCACCTAACTTAAACTTTAAAAAAAAATGTCATTTGGAAGAGGGATCTGGCCTGGCGGGGGCCCATTAAGGGTCGGGGCCCACCGGGATTTTTCCCGGTTTCCCGCCGGGCCAGTCCGACACTGACTGGAGCAGATGATGATCATTAGTGAAAAAGACAGTCGCTAGCATTCATTCACACTCTATTGCCAGGTGACTTTTTTCACCCTGGCGACTGGTCGTTGCTCCTCAAATTCACAAAGTGTCGATTTTACTGAACGTTACCTCTTTCGCAAGAGTTTCCTTCACCACCTTAGACGAGACCAACTGCTGAAACAAAGCTACATCTTACTCAATCTGATGTCAGTGACATCATATCCTACACACCAGAAAGTCATAAAAAGTGTAAAAAAAACGCTGTTGTATTGCCTTCAAAAATCCGAACTAATAAAGATTTTTGCGTGAACATTTTTTTGACACTTTTGAGGGACATGCCACATTTTAGGGTGGCCTCATGCCTAGGGCATTATATTAACTTTTGTCTTTATTACACTCCCTTGGACTTTTGTAATAAAAAGTGGCCACTTCAAGCATTTCCACCAACATCTCTAAAAAAGACATGTATATGCACCTCCCCTATTCAAATTGACCTTAGCATAAGATTACTAGCTAATTTTCACTAGACACAAATGAATGCTAGCTATTGTACAGTGGCATAACTAGATCTTACTGGGCCCCACAGCAAATTATTTTTCAGGGCCCCAAAATGTCCAGTGGTTGACCTGTTTTACCAATATTTATTGTAATTGTATATGAATTAGGGCCTCATGGGGCCCCTATAGCTCCTGGGCCCCCCTGCAGCCGCAGGGTCTGCTTCCTCTGTAGTTACGCCCCTGCTATTGTATCTGTTTCTGGCTCCAGTGCAGGAGATCAAAGAGAAAGTTGGGGCATTTCAGTAACAAGCCGGAACTGCGGATTGAGCTTTCGAAATTAGGACTGTCCCACTGAAAACATGTATTTTACTGTATATCTATATATTTTTGGTTTGTGCCTGCATGCTCAGGCTGCATAGCGTTTTTGCATTGCTGTCTCCTAGCAGGCCCAGATTGGCAACCTGTGGGTTCTGGCAATTCCCAGAGAGGCTACTGTAAGATGCCATAGACAGTCACAATTTATTGGTCTGGTGAATGTCTGTTTGGGCATCTGTGTACTTGAAATGCCAGGGCCTATTCTAAATCCCAATTTAGACCTGTATTTTAGAGCCAAGGACGCTACTCTTTTAAGCACACTGCTATGAATTATAAGGGTAGGTGAATCATTTGGTTAATTCCCCTCCTGGTTGAGGAAGTCTGTTCTGCCATCTATGTCCTGTGGGAAGAAGATTTCACAATTTGGCTCAAGGACCTATTTACTATTTCCGGCCCTTAGGCTAAATAATGGAAGGGAACACAGAGTTTTCTTCTGGGAAGTTAGGCCTAAGTATAGGAGTCCAGATTTAGATCAAGGTAATCCAGACCTAAATCAGGGACCCAGTGAGCATGGTAAAGGCTGGGGTGTTGCTGCCATGAAGTGAGGTGAGAATCTTGTCCCAGATGGCAGCGCCCCACAAGTTAGCAGCAAAAAGCCATCCCTGGTAACTCTAAGAGCAGAATTTCCGGGTTTTAAATCACTATTTCATCTATTTTAGAGCATAGAGTCACAAGCTCTCTGAAGGTACCTCCCAGGCAATAGTAGAGGGACTCTGCTGGAAAGGGACTCAGGCTATTTCGAATCCCTGAGAGGTCACTACTAAAATTGGTGATAATCATTTAGAATGGCTTGATCCTCTTTACAGGTTTAACAGTTACAATGCCAATCAACATTTTTTGCCTCACTACAAGACAGTACGTGTGCTATTGCTCAATAAACCATATTTATGATTAAGAATCACTGGTACCTAGTCAATCAAAAGTGTTAATAGTGTTGGAGTTATTGTTCAGTTTAAATTTTCAGTTAACTTTTTCCCAGCCAAAAGTCAAGGACAAGGTTACAGTGTACCCATGTTCCACATGCCAGTGGCTGTGTTAAATGAAGTTATTTCACCCCCACCACCAGTTTCATAAGGTTGTTTTGGGTGACAAGGAAGAATTCTCCAGATTTTAAAGGCAAAGTATGCTCTTTGTTCAGCACGAGTTCAAAGAATAGGGTTGTGCTGAACATGAGTTTTGTATTTTATTATTATCTAGAAAATGTATGGCTTTTTTGTGCAAAATGGGAAGCTTGAAGCTACTCCATGTTTGGTTCTTAGGAGGTAGATAATTAGATCAGCTGTACAAACCCCATCCCTTTCCCATTTGTTGTGAATGTTTTGTTAGCAGCACTAGGACTAAAAATAGCATAGCTTCAATTTCCCTGTACGTGGATTCTACCAAATTGGGTATTATTCCCTGATTCAGTATGGGGAAAAACTTGCTATTGATATTGTGGGTCCTTTTGCAGATGCTCCTATAGACAGCAGATTTGCTATAACCTTGATAGACTATTATGGCAAATGGCCTGAAATTGCATTTGTTTCTCATATAACATCAGCTACAGTTATAAAATTTCTGTCTACAGTCTTCAACAGAGTAGGTAATCCAAAGGAGTTAATATCAGACAACAGATTACAGTTTGTCTCTTCTGAGTTTGAATTCTTTCTGAGAGAAAGGAATATTGTGCATAGGAAATCAGTGTATTACCCACAGTCAAATGGAGAAATCGAGCGATTCAACAGAAGTCTGAAAGAAGCACTAGAGACAGCAAATCTTACATCAAACTTCACAAAATACTGTTCCTACAAAATCATCTACTGCAGGAATACTGAAACAAGGACAATCTAAATTTACTACATCACTTGAAGTGAGACGCCAGTGAGGACCATACACATATGAACTATCTGGTGGACACATATGGAATACAAGTCATCAATTTGATGACGGACATTTTCCTACTCTTGATGCCAACTGCAATAGCCTTGAAGAAAGGTAACCTATAAGGCGTTCTGAGAGAATCAGAAAACTACCTGCATGGACCAAGGACTATGTCATATAAAAAATGTATATTATTGCTTTAAGATGGATTGTTGTTTATTACATTTGACCAAATGCTTTCCTACTATAGGGGGAGTATGTGGTTTTTACACAAATGGCCTATAGATGTCGCTGTGCACATGAGTTATACTGTGCGTACACTGTACCTTCTATACTACTTATGGTGCTAGAGTTTGTTACTGTTGTGTAATGGCTGCATGAACCTTCTAATAAGGCACTGTTATACTGCTCATCCTCGGCTATCAAAACACAATAGTAATTGTATAATACAATATCAAAAATGTGTCCAATTAAACAAAAATAAAAGCCCTATTGAATTTAACCAATTAAAGGAAATGTCAACTATATTTCAGCTTTCATGGTGTCAGCATAGGGTGCCTTACT
>CM044433.1:59955565-59982267 GCA_024363595.1 Xenopus borealis
GGGGGGGGGGGGAGGCTATTTGGCCCCTGCAGTAAATTGAGCTTTTCTTTGTTTTCACAGAACAGGGTATTTGGACATGTAATCTTTGAACACTACGGTATAATGTGTACTTGAGTATATAGCAATAAAGATTTCTCAGAATATGGAATTTATATTTATCAGAAGTATTTGATTCTTTACCACTGACTGGCAGTCACACATCCTTGACGCTTGGAACTCTGCACATAGTACATGGCCATCAGATTCTTTGAATGCCTGTGCAGAGACTAACAGAGAGCTGCAGCCTGCTATGATTGTGATTTACACCTTCTGCATATTACCATGCATTCTTTTCCTTGCCTTCATTGTTAATTTTGAAGGACAGAGACTGACATTTCATATACTAACATATATAATAGTTACATACATGCTAAAACATAACCATTTGAATGGTCAGAACATAGAATCAGTGTATATACGTTCTTACTACTTAAAGATGTTGTTCACCATTGAGTAAAATTTTAGTATGATGTGGAGAATGATATTCTGAGACTATTTGCAATTGGGTTTCATTCTTTATTATTTTTGGTCTTTGAGTTATTTACCATTTTATCCCAAGTTGCAATTTCAGCATTCTGGTTTCCAAGGTCCAAATTATGCTAGCAGCCATTCACTGATCAGAAGAGACTGGAATTTGAATAGGAGAGGGTCTGAAAAGAAAGATTAGTAATTAATAGTAGCAATAACTTTTTATTTGTTGCCTTACAGATCTGTAATTGACAGAGACCATTAGGACATATAGACCGCAGGGACTCTAGCAGATTCATAGGGAGCTGCAATAAAGACGCCATTTTTTTTTTACAAATAATATTATATTTTAGTCCAAGGTAAAATAATTTATTGCCTAAAGCTTAGTGGGTTTTTCTTATAATATATGTCTCCTTTAACCCCACTACACTGCTTTGCTTGTTCTCAATAGAACAACAGATCAGATTTTTGGAAGGGGTAGGGCAGTTTAGAAATGTTAATATTTATTAGACATTAGATTTCATTTAACAATTGCCAAATAGACAACAAAGTGGTCATTAATGAAAGCAAGTGCATGTGGAAAGCACAAAAAAAGTTTTTTATGTGATTATAACATAATAGTTGGAGAGATTTAACAATCCAGGCAACGGTTAAAGTCTGCTTTGGTAAACTGACTGCTAATTGCAGTCTTGGTGACTTTTGGGGGTGGTCCCCTAGATGGACGTGTACATTTTATTTATTATATAAACCTGAGGGGTCAATTTTTTATCTCTTTTTAAAAATATGTGCATTGTGTGCAAAAGTCTACTACACAAAGGGATCTCTTTAAAGGACAAGGAAAGTTAAACAAAAGAAGTAAGCTAGAAATGTACATTATATAAATGTCACAGTATAAGGCTGATTAGTCATTAATACATAATTACTACATGGCAGTACAGAAACCAGTGCAATTAGCATCAGAATTTAATAATCAGCCTCTTTTCATCAGTTTATATTACAGTCCAATTTCATTTTGGGCTGGATAATTTGTGACAACGCCTAAGCTTAGCTTCTCAACAGCCGCTGAGAGCCCACTGAGCATATGAGTGTCGCAGACCAAGATGGTGACCCCCTGTGACAAGTTTGAAGTCCTGGATCATTGCTGCTATTGAGAAGCTGAAACTTTAGGCTGGTGCAATAAGTTCAGTATAAAAAATATGACATTTTTAGTCCTATTCATTTTTAGGGTTTCCTTCTCCTTTAAACAAAACATAAAATGCTTGTTCATATATAATAATGCATTCCACAACCAAGTTTTGGTTCTTCAGATTATTTATCTGTTGCATTGATTCCTATAAATATAAGCTGCTGCTTAAATGTAAAAAAAGTAGGAAAAAAATATTGCAGTGGGGCCATAGGGTCACTGCATGATTGTTTTGAGTGTACAGAGTTGAATATGTTTAAGGAAGCTGTTACTTATGAGGATCTGATAAACTTAGAGGAATATACAGCATCTGCAATGGGTTATGTTACTAAGTATGTATAGGATGTTACCATCTTTAAGCAGGTTACTATAACAGCAAATCAGAAGCCATGATTAACTGGTGAAGTTCAGGTGCTGTTGAAAACCTGTAATGCTGTTTTAAGAGATGGTAATGGAAAATCTCTTAAGATTGCAAGAGTTAGATTAACAAAGTCCATAAGGGCAGCAAAACAGGCATATGCACAAAAAATACATATTTTGTACGCAAAATTTGATGTACAAAATAATACTTTTGCAAGAAAGATTCCTTTTCCACCAAATAGTTAGGCTATTTTTTTGCCTGCAAGTGAGGTACAGAGGAGTTTCTTTAGAACTGATCTATGTAATGCCACGGTTCCTGACCAAGTCCCTGATTGGGTACTAAAAGAATGTGCAGATGAACTGGTAGGAGTCTTTACTGGCATTTTTAATACATCTCTTGGTCAGTCTGTGGTTCCAGAGTGCTTCAAGGTTACTACTATTATACCAATGCCAAAGAATCAAATCTGCAACATGTTTAAATGACTACCATCCCATGGCACTTACCTGAATTGTTATGTTCAGTGCGATGAGAGGGTAGTCATGTTACATAAAAATATGCTTACAAATGTATTTCATTCTCTCCAGTTTGCCTATCCTCAAAATTGGTCCACTGATGATGCTATCTTAACTGCCCTTCATCTAACGTTGTCACTTTTACAGAAAAGTAATACTTATGTGAGAATGTTATTTATTGATTTTAGCTCTGCTTTTAATATTATCATCCCACAGAAGTTGATTGTTAAAGGGATTCTGTCATGGGAAAAAATTTTTTTTCAAAATGCATCAATTAATAATGCTGTTCCAGAAGAATTCTGCACTGAAGTCCATTTCTCAAAAGAGCAAACAGACTTGCAGGAGGTCTCAGGTTCAAACCCCAGCATAGCCTGACACTGTATTAGCTGGTATGGTAACAACTATGCTAGTATTTCCATATATCAGTAACAATACTATGACATTAGTCTGCTTGAACCAAATGTTTTGCTGGCTTTTACATTGAAAACACCTTCCCTAGGCAGAGACACCAGATTATGGTCTCTCCTTCCGCTATGGAGTAATCTATGTATTGTGTCAGATGATTGGTAATTCTGAATGATAGAGGAGAACTAAACCCTAAAATGAATAGGGCTAAAACTGCCATGTTTTATATACTGAACTTATTGCACCAGCCTAAAGTTTCAGCTTCTCAATAGCAGCAATGATCCAGGACTCATGTTCTGTGGGCTCTGAACAGCTGTTGAGTATCTAAGCTTAGCGGCCGTCGCAAATTATCAAGCAGAAAATGAGGTTGGCCTGTAATAGAAGATGATGCTACAGGGCTGATTATTAAATTCTGATGCTAATTTCACTGGTTTATGTGCTGCCATGTAGTAATTATCTGTATTAATTACTAATCAGCCTTATACTGTGACATTTCTATTCAAAGTGTACTGTATATTGAGAGTGGGTCTCTAAACTCAGTAAGTGAAAGAAACACAGAGCATGGGCAATGAATCAGCAGAAAAGAAGATGGGGAGCTACTGGGGCATCTTTGGAGACACAGATCTTTACTGCTAAGGAACTGTGGTTGCCTTGGGCTGGTACAAATATAATATACAACATTTCTAGCTACATCTTTAGTTTAACTTTCCTTGACCTTTAATGCAGAAGAGTGTGAGAATTAGGTCATTTGATAGGCCCAACATTACCATTAGTTTTACCCCTGTATATTCAGCATGGGACTGTCCCACTAGGACAGGGGTCCCCAACCTTTTTTGCTCGTGAGCCACATTTAAATTTAAATAAGAGTTGGAGAGCAACACAAGCATGAAAAAGTGGGGGATGTCAAATAAGAGCTCTGATTGGCTTTTTGGTAACCCCTATATGGACTGGCAGCCTACAGGAGAGAATGCTTGGCAGGAAATCATTTTTTTATACAACCAAAACTTGCCTCTAAGCCAGTAATTCAAAAATAAGCACCTGCTTTGAGGCCACTGGGAGCAACCTGCAAGGGGTTGGAGAGCAATATGTTGCTCATGAGCTACTGGTTGGGGATCACTGCACTAGGATGCCTGGAAAACTTCCAGTAGACCCATGTGTCAGTGGGCCCTCCTGCTTCAAAACATTTGGCCTATTTCATGGGTATTCCCTATTTTTTCTGTGAGAAGAAAGAGTTTAAATTGATGGAATAATAGATTATAGTATGTAAAGCAAAGAGAATAGAGAGAATAGAGGCTTGGAGAGCAAGAAAAGAAGAGTCCATGGTCTAAGGCAGTGATCCCCAACCAGTAGCTTGTGAGCAACATGTTGCTCTCCAACCCCATGGATGTTGCTCCCAGTGTCCTCAAGCAGGTGCTTATTTTTGAATTCCAGGCTTGGAAGAAAGTTTTGATTGCATAAAAACTAAGTATAGTGCCAAGTAGAGCCTCCTGTTGACTGCCAGTCCACATAGGGGCTACCAAATATTCAATCACATACTTTTTTTGGCTCCTCAAGGGACTTTTTTATGCTTGTGTTGCTCCCCAACTCTTTTTACATTTGAATGTGGCTCACAGGTAAAAAAGGTTGGGGACCTCTGGTCTAAGGTTTTCTGGTGGGCCCCTCGTGTCCAAATACGACACGTTTATATAGTGCAGTGGTCTTCAAACTTGGCCCTCCAGCTGTTAAGGAACTACAAGTCCCACAATGCAATGATGGAGTCTGACAGCCACAGTCAGGCAAATGCATTGTGGGACTTGTAGTTCCTTAACAGCTGGAGGGCCAAGTTTGAGGACCACTGATATAGTGAATAAAGTACCCCCCCTTGTAAAATATAAGGATATTATAAGTTACCGAGGAGTTTCATGACCATATAAAAACACGAGGCCAAATAACTTATGACATCAGAACTTACCATTTATAACTGATGACATCAGAACTCACCGTTTATAAGGATATAATTTACAAGATATTCACGGCTATTGTGTATTATATATATATATATATATATATATATATATATATATATCCTTGTCACTGCTGAAAATTCAACTTAACTTATGGCAACAGCATTATCTCTTTAGGTGCTGCTGGGCTTTACTAAAACTTAAATAAATCAAATTTTTTTATGAAAACGAATCCGACCAAACTCCCTTCCACAAATTGAACTCATGTATCAGTAATTTTTCTTGAAAAAAGTGGAGCGACACAATGTCACAACAGAATCGACAATCAATTTGTACTATATACTTGCTCTGAAAACTCGGTTTTACAGAATTTTCACTGTGAAAACTCGACATTTACAGATTATCGGACAAAAACCCTGACTTTTTCAGATTATCCAGCGCAGATCACAGTGTTAAGAAACAACTTTATTTGGGGTATGATAAATCTCTAAGGGCAAGGGCACATGGGCAGATTCAGGGAGATTTAGTCACCTGGCAACTAATCACCTCTTCTGCGGGGCAACAATCTCCCATGACTGCCTTCCCCTCACCTGTGGCAATACACTCGCTTCAATTTCCGAAGTCGCCCAAAGTTTCCTCGTGAGGTGCCGCGAATTGCGCTGGCGTTTTCTCATTATAGCAAGTGGAAGGCAGTTCGGGAAATTGTTGCCCCAAAGAAGAGGCGATTAGTTGCCAGGTGACTAAGTCTCCCGGAATCGGCCCATGTGCCCCTGCCCTAAAAGTTTATTTTTTCCACGAAAAATTTGAGTTTTCTCCCTAAAAACCTCGACCAGAAAAAATGAGGTTTAATAAATGGGCCTCTAAATGCATAAATGTGAATTATAAGCCTACATGCACACAAATTGTGTTTTGTGTGGCTGTAAAATGCATTTAAAGGGCACCTGTTAAATGAAAATATTTTCCCCAACCAAAGATGTAGGCTAAATTGCCCCACCGTCTAGGACACTCATATTAGGAGGGAGCTCCAGGTGCTATTGGCCATGTTGTGCAGAGTGCATGCGCATAATGAGCAAGTTGTGGCATTTTCTCATTATGAGCATGCATGTGCTCCAACATGGCAATGCAATCTGGGAGCTCCCTCCTGATGCGGGTGTCAACAGGCAGCACTTTGCAAGCAAGGAATATCAGTCCAAATTCCGGGCCCACCCACACATGCAGGAAGTGACATCTAATAGCAACTGGTCGGACTTTAGAGAGCTTTGCTATAGGCAGTGGTAGCTGCACTGTGCGATGCTGGGTTGGAGCTGTGAAACCATGCTTGGCCTTTAGTTGCCAGAAAGTGAAGATGAAGTGAAGACAGCAATTGCTTGCTTAAGCCTGCTCTAATTTAACTGTCTACAGTCAGAATGCAGTTTTTCATGGTTTTCCATGGACCGCCCCCCTTTCTTGAAGTGCAGATTTAAATGAGGTTCATAATAATGGCTAAGCCAGGTTTTTGGGATATAATGCAAATTCATTATATACATGTGGGTCACATGAAGAAAAGCTACATCATTTCTGACAAGAACCGAGTGTTTATGTATTTTGCATAGAAGTGGCAGCATTGAGATTTGGGTTGCCATATTTTGAAAGTGACTCAGTGAATCAGGACTGCTATATACACTCTCAGTTCTGTCCTTTCAGTATCCACTGAGTATTGTGTCCAGGGGTGGATTAACGCCTAGGCTACCTATTAGTGGTAGGGGCCCATGGGTTTAATTAAAAACATCACCAGGGTCTGGGGTTTTTAGCTTTATGATTTTTTTTAAACTTTATTTTTTGCCACACCACACCAACGGAGGAGAGCGCAAGAAGGAGGAAGTCAGAAGAAGGGAGCCCAGTGGTGGAAGTTGCTGAACTACTGGGGATGCAGGGTTTGCACCCTCAGGCCCGCTGGCGGTATGGCAGTGCTGCTTCAATCACTCTCACACCCCAGTGTGTATGTATGCAGGCATGTGTGTTCATTCTGACTGGCTGCAAACTGCAAATGAAGGGAGACTCAGCCTGGCAAGCACAGCAGCAACAGAAAAACTTGTGTGCGGAGTGCGGACCTCTCTGCTTCTCACCTCTCCTCCAGCACCGGCACAGGATTTCCACTGTAAGTATTATATTACTAATAATGGCAACCAAGTAGAGTTTCTCTCAAGGCTCGGATTTGTGGAGAGGCCACCTAGGTCCGGGCCTAGGGTGGCAGGATTTTAGGGGGCTGCATGCTGGCCAACCACACCCACATTGGTTAAGAAATTTTAATTCCCTGTGTGCCAATTCCCATTGCTCACTCCCAATGATGAAAATGTAAGCAAATAAAATGGAGGGGACAGGGGCTACAAACGACAGCAGGCCTAGGGGCGTCCACTATGTAAATCTGGTCTCTATCCCAATGTACCATTACTCTGGGGCGGCGAGTCTTGGAGCAAGGCAAAACTAAGGAGAAGTTTCTTCCTCAGGTATGACATGAGCTGACCTCATATGCTGGTGCCTTTACTCAGTTTTGGGAGGATCCATGGACCCTCGCGGTAGGGCACCAAGTACAACTTTCTGCTCCTGCCTTTTCTAGCTTCTCTGTATTTAATGTAATGTAAGCACTTAGCAGGCAGCTGGTGTCAGTGATCTACCTGACCCTGGAAAGGAAGCAGCTGTCCCTGTGCCAGGGAGGGAGATGATAGTTCAGGGATAGGATAAGTGTAGAACAAGCAGGGGGGCCAGGTGCTGAGCAGGTAGGGTTGCCACCTGGCCGGTATTTTACCGGCCTGGACGTTATTTTTGATGGTTGATCCCAATGTTATTAATAGGAAAAAAAAGATAAATATAACGGAAGGCCAGTATTTTTTTCAAGAAAAGGTGGCAACCCTATGAATAATAGTCTTTTAGTTGAGAGTAGTCCTGGGATGACAGGGGTGCAGCCGTGGACAGTGCAGTCGTGGCTACTGATGGGCTCCTTGCTGCCTGGTATGTGGAACATCATAGTAATCTCCAACCCGAAGCCCTCCTGCTTCACTTGTTCTACTTCTGGTTCTGCGTTTTGGAGGCCGGTAACAACTGGGGGCCTGCAGGATGGGCATTCCTGTCGTACACTGGCTAAAGTGACACATTATGGGGGGATATTTATACACAAAATTGCCCCTGTGCAATCTTACTTTGAATTATGTGGGTATTTATACATTTAATTGCCCCTGTGCCATCCTACTTTGAATTCTGGGGGTATTTATACTTGATATTGCCCCTGTACCACCCTACTTTCAATTCTGGTGGTATTTATACATAAAATTGCCCCTGTGCCTTCCTACTTTTAGTTATGTGGGTATTTATACATTAAATTGCCCCTATGCCATCATGCATGATTTCTGGGGCTATTTATTCATCAAACTGCTACTGTATTAATCCATCAGTTTTTATAGTTTTTAATTTATTTGCCATTTTCTTCTGACCTGGATTTCAAATGGGGACAGTAGTCCCCAGGTAGCCCATAAACCATTGTACTATGGTCTGTATTGTTAAGAGATTAATTTTGTTATTTGTATGTATTACTGATCTTCTATTTAGGTATCTCCTACTCATACTCCAGTTTCTCATTGAAACCACTACCTGGTTAGTAGGGTCAATTTGACCCTAGCAACCAGATAGCTGTTAGAATTGCAAATTGGTGAGCTGCTTAATAAAAAGCTATATAATTAAAAGACACAAATAATAAAAATGAAAACCAATGGCACATTGTTTTATAATATTATTCTCAACATCATGCTAAAATTTATTTTAAAAGTGAACTACCCCTTTAATGAACAGAGAGCTTCACTTCCACAGTTTCACTACTTCATCAGATTTATGTTTTCTCAGAGTTGCTTCTCTATTGGCTCTGCCTTACTGCCAATCTGCCACAAGCACAGACAAGGCCACAAAGACTTTCTGTTCATTAGTCATCTTACTTACTTCTCTGGGATCAATGGAGTGCTCATTCTACAGTGATTATACCGGAACAGCTAGGGTTAATATGCTAATTATCCATTTTTTGTAGTAAATGTAGTATATGGTCAGATCTGCATATGATATTCTGTTTATCCATTTAATACTGTCATGACAGAATAATGCTTTTTTAAATGGGTGTGGTATTTGAGGGTGTGACCAAAAAGGGTGTGTTTTTAAAACATTTGGCACGCTTGCGTGCACCATGGGTTTGTGTCCCTACCCTAGAAGGCCCTGTGGAATGTATAGCCTAGGGGCCTCACATGCCCTTAATCCTCTACTGATGTGTCCATCTTTACATTTATGAAAAGTGCTGGCAAAAACTGGTGAGAGGCAGAAGTCTATTAAATGGCACTGCTTGGGACAGTCATTCTTGTAAACTGTATTGATTTTATTAGAAATGCCTGTATTACTTTATTATTTACTGTGACATTACTAACTTGTGAAATGTTAATCAGATGCTAATGCCAGTATTATTGCAATTCTGACACAAATGCATGTCAAAATGTGTTCATCATAACTTGAAAATTATTTGGCAAATGGAGACTACATAGTGGAGAAAAAACATGGCAATATGCATGCAAAAATTACACTTTGCACCATGCACCCCTTTGATAAATGAGACTTCTAATAAGTTACTGTGCTAGACCTGGAGCTTGTTAATATAATAAGTTATTGCTGGTGTTCATAAAATAAATTCCCCATCACAAAATCTCTTAACTCAGAGCACAAAACAAAGAAATTTAAAAACATTTCCATAATTATTAAAAAATATATATATTTGGGACAGTTAGCGGTATTGTTGTATAGACCAAGTGCCAGATCATTTCTCTAAAGTGCCAAATATTACTGCTACGGCTACACGATTCCTGTAATTTAATGTTAATGGTTGAAAAAATGTCAGGCTGAATTATCGGCCCACCCCCATTTTCACATCATCAAATCTGGCCCTCGTTATAGAACTTTGGACACCCCTGATTTGCAGTGTCTTATTTACTAAAACTCAAATTAATTTAATTTTAAATAAAAACAAAGTCGACCAAACTTCCTCCCACTAATTAAACTCATTTAACAATAATTTTTCTTGACAAAATGTTGGAAAAAAAAAACAAGTGTCATTTCATATTGTACGATTGTTGCTCCAAAAAACGTATTTTATTGAATTTTCACTGTGAAAACTTGACTTTTTCAGATTATTGGTTGAAACAACTTCAGGTACCACTGCCATTGACTTCTACATGACCTTGACTGTCTTGAGATGGTGTATTTTCAGTATCAGAATTTTTTTTCACAAGGCAATTTTCAGCTACTTAGGAAAACGCAGCACCTCGTGTGGATAGGGGCAGGTGACATTACATTTTAGCGGGCGCAATCCAGGGAGATTAGTCGCCCCAAAGTAGTGGCGATTGGTCTCCAGGAGACAAATCTCCCTGAATCTTACCATGTATCTCTGCAGAAGATGTTGGCACTTTAATATTTTTATAATTAAATAATAATATTAACGTTACACCTTAAGATTACTTTTTCAGAGAGGAGCCATGGGATCAGGCACGGGATCCGTTATCTGGAAAGCTCTGAATTATGGAAAGGCCATCTCCCATAGACTCCATTTTATCCAAATAATCCAAATGTTTAAAAATATTTTCCTTTTTCTCTGTAATAATAAAACAGTACCTTGTACTTGATCCAAACTAAGATATAATTAATTCTTATTGGAAGAAAACCCAGCTTATTTAATGTGTACTTGATTTTCTAGTAGACTTAAGGAATGTTCAGTCCTTCTATCCCCCTTGAGTTATTAGAAAAAAGCTTAAAAATAAATATGAAAATTGCCATAAGTCCATTGAGAAGAGACACCTGCATCCCAAATGGCTTTAAAGAAGGAGGTATCAACCACTGTGTATTTTATGCACTTGGCTTGCTGTCCAATTACTTTGATTTTACATTAGCCCGACATGGTCTGGAAAGGAACAGAAATGTAATTTGCTAAACAGTGTATTGAAACCAAGACAGCATTGCAAGCAGCTTGCTTCAGTGCTGCCTATTGTCCTACAGAGGGCAGAGGTATATCATTAATTACCACTTGCACACTGCAACAGACATGATGCTTAACAACTTTAGACCTGGTCTTTTGAAACTGTAAAGAAACGGTAGGAACTGTAATATTATGACGTACAGCCACAGGGCATGGTGTAATGTTGAGATGATCATAGGCAAGTATTATAGTCTCCTAATATAGCAGGATGATAATTCATGGTTTTACAGCACGGTAGATTAGTAATAAGCAAATTACAGTGCATTCCATGTTTGATTATTGCTATTAGTAATAATAATAATAATGTATACTGCAGTGTTATTTGTGTATAATTCCTGTGTGCACTGGAAAAGATTGCTTTGCCAACAATTTTTGCAAGCTATGCACGCAATTATTTTTTGTGTACTTTCTAAAGACTGTATGCACAGCACAGTGGGTGTCTTTGTGTCAGGATCGCGCCGCCCGGAGGCTTACCTTAGCTCCGGGCGGCCCGTCCTTCCTGCTCTGCGTCGCATCCACAATGGCGGCGCCCATAGCCGCCACGTGGATAGCGGCGCCGGGTAGTGACCTCATCGCGTCGCGCCTGACGCGATGACGTCACCGCGCTCGTTTTGGTGCCAAATTCAAATATTTAAGGGCGCATTGGACGCCATTATGGCGCCCAATTATAAGATTACATGCTATTGATCCTGGGTATTGTTTCTGATCCTGTTCTAAGTACTTTGTCCTTGTTTCCTGTATTTTTGACCATTGCTTGGACTTTGTTTATTTTGTTCCTGCCAATACACTTTTTGCCTGGACCTGTCTGACTCCTGCCTGATCCTTGCCTTGCTGCGTTATTGGACCCTTTAACTCCTAAGCTTCCTCCTTGGTCCACTACTTCCCCTGGGCGCCTATACGGCCTACCTGTGACATTATAATTGGGCCATGGACCCCACTGAGGAAGCTGCTCAAGACTTCGGACGAGCGCTACGCGGTTTGATGAATCGCATGGACAGCTACGAAGCACAGCAGTCTAATTATGGCTTAGCCCTAACGGCCTTAATAGACAAGATGGCTGTTTCGCTGCCAGCCTCTTCATCCGCTTCGACTCGATCTCCGGAGCCTTTTTTCCATTCCTCTGAGCCACATATTCCTGCGCCTCCTCTCTACGGTGGCGATCCTCAAGCCTGTAGAGGATTCCTGAACCAGTGTGAGATCCAGTTCACGTTAATCCCCAGTCAATTTTCTTCTGATCGTGCCAAGGTGGGTTACATTATTACCCGTTTGACCGGAAAAGCTCTTGAGTGGGCATCACCCCTGTGGGAGAAGAAGGATCCCTTAATTGATAATGCTATTGCCTTTGTTTTTGAGTTACGGACTATTTTTGACGCTCCTGGTTGTGTCACGTCTGCTTCCTCGCGGCTAATGCAGATTCACCAAGGGACTCGGACGGTGGCCGATTATACCGTGGAATTCCGTACCTTGATTGCTGAGACAGGTTGGAACAACGAAGCCTATCATGCTGCTTTCTATAATGGCCTCTCTATCCGCCTGAAGGAAGATCTTGTCTCCCGTGAGCTACCTACTCGTTGGGAAGATCTTGTGGCTTTGGCCATTAAGGTGGACACTCGCCTGAGAGAGCACCAAGCAGATAAGGACCGTGCCAAGAATTTCCAGTTCCTCGTTTCCAAAGATCATTGTTTCCTAGTGTACCTCCTGTTACAGTATTTATGCCTCCCAATCCTCCTGTGACCCAGTCTGATGAACCTATACAGTTGGGCCGTATCCGTCTCTCTGTGCAAGAGAAGTACAGAAGACGCTCAGAAGGCCTTTGCCTTTATTGTGGGGAGAGTAATCATTTTGTCAAAGATTGTCCTGTGAAGCCTAAAGTACCGTACCCTCAAAGTAAGCTTGGGACATCACAAGTGGCTAGCGTCACCCCTGGTTGCCAAGCAAAAACTCACCAAGTGCTTCTCCCGTTACAGATCCAGCTTCCCCATAAGACTGTTCAAGTATCAGCCTTTCTGGATTCCGGCTCCGCCGGTAATTTCATGGACCTTGCTTTCGCTAAAGTAAATGGGATTCCTCTATTTCCTATGCGCTCACCCCTACGGGCATTTGCCATAGATGACAAGCCTCTCGCTACAGCCTTAATTTCCCAAACCACGGGTGAGTTACCCCTGCAGATCGGGACTTCACATTCTGAGAAATTGCCTTTCCAGATCATCTCCAGTCCCTCGTCTCCTGTCATCCTGGGGTTACCGTGGTTACGTTTGCATAATCCTGCCATAGATTGGTCCTCTGGTCAAGTCTCCCGTTGGAGTTCATATTGTCAACGTCATTGTTTTCATGATACTCCTAAGTACCAGAACTCTGCTTCCCAGATGGAAGAATATCCTTGTTTACAGTCCACCGGTGTGGAGCATCTCCCTTCCAGAGTTATTGCTTCTTTGTCGCTCCACTCCTCAGTGTTGCCTGTTTCCCAGCTGGTTTCTACCTCAGAACCAGCCAACCCTCTGCATCTAGGTCTCCAGCGGACTTCACTGCCTACTTTTCCTGAAGGGCTTCCCCAGCAGCCGTCGCTGCCTACAGCTCCAGAAGGACTTCCCCAGCAGCCGCCGCTGCCTATTGCTCCTGAAGGGCTTCCCCAGCAGCCGCCGCTGCCTATTGCTCCTGAAGAGCTTCCCCAGCAGCCGCTGCTGTCTATTGCTCCTGAAGGGCTTCCCCAGCAGTCTCCGCTGCCTACCGCTCCTGAAGGACTTCCCCTGCAGTCTCCGCTACCTACTGTTCCAGAGGGACTTCCCCTGCAGCCTTTGCAGCCAATTACTCCAGTGGACTTTCCCCGACAGCATCCGCTGTTTATAGTCTCCTTTCCTGCATATGCTGCCTATACCCATTCCTGTTTATGTTCCTGCCTATGCTACTATGTTTGTGTCTCATTTTATTGCTATGCATTGTTCTGTTTTTTCCACAGTTCCTGTCCTGGTGGTCCTGGGGCCCCCCGTGAGGAGGGGGGTACTGTCAGGATCGCGCCGCCCGGAGGCTTACCTTAGCTCCGGGCGGCACGTCCTTCCTGCTCTGCGTCGCATCCACAATGGCGGCGCCCATAGCCGCCACGTGGATAGCGGCGCCGGGTAGTGACGTCATCGCGTTGCGCCTGACGCGATGACGTCACCGCGCTCGTTTTGGCGTCAAATTCAAATATTTAAGGGCGCATTGGACGCCATTATGGCGCCCAATTATAGGATTACATGCTATTGATCCTGGGTATTGTTTCTGATCCTGTTCTAAGTACTTTGTCCTTGTTTCCTGTATTTTTGACCATTGCTTGGACTTTGTTTATTTTGTTCCTGCCAATACACTTTTTGCCTGGACCTGTCTGACTCCTGCCTGATCCTTGCCTTGCTGCGTTATTGGACCCTTTAACTCCTAAGCTTCCTCCTTGGTCCACTACTTCCCCTGGGCGCCTATACGGCCTACCCGTGACATTTTGATAGTAACTGAACTATTTATGTAAATGCAACATGTTTATGAGCTCCACAATTGTTTGTATGTGTTCTTTTCATAACGTATGCTTACTTGGAAGGAACACTGATTGTCAGAGCTGAACAGTAGATGTGTTGGTGTACATATATAGAAATGCTACAGTTAGTATTCCAAAAAGGTGCAAAAAGCAGACTGAAAAAAGGCCTGGGTGCTGGGAAAATGGGAATTTTATAGCAAACAAAAATCACCACTTGCAGGTCTTGGTGTAAAAAATCACACAAAAAAATATGCTATATATGCGTATATAAGGTAAACCCTTATATACACATATAAAGTCTATATTATTTTGTGTGATGTTTATGTCGACATAAACATATTAGGCCAATTACTCTTATTCTCCTTATAAAGGTCAAAAGAAAAAAAAAAGACTTGATTTGTTTGATTGCAGTTTGGGTGCTGGTTATTTCTTTGACCATGTATATAATGTAGAGCATTAGCAGTGGCGTAACTACCAGGGGTGCAGGGGGTGCAATGGCACCAGGGCCCCTACCCACCTTGGGGCCCATCGGTGCCAAGAAAATAGTTATGGCAGGCAGTTATCTAGGGGGAAATTTTACAGCACACACACTCCACCCTGCGATTTATAGAGGTAAGGGCCAGACAGGGGGGCCCAGGTGCCCATCCTGTTCCGGGGCCCAACAGGGAGTAGTTACGCCACTGAGCATTAGAACATTGTAGAAGAAGCACTTAAAACCAATGTCACATGCTTAACTATAGATCAAAGAAAAACACAGAATTTATGGCATCAGAACAATGGTACTGGAATGTAGTTTATACACTTTATGGTTCAAGAAAAAGTAAGAAAATATGTTCGACAAGGCCAAATGTAGGCAAGTGATGCAATTATTTTGCACAGAGTCTAATCCTGATTCTATAGTATTATTTTACCAAGTTTTTTTATAGCACAGGTGAATCTGGTAAGCAATAGAAAGTCCTGCCTTTAAATGAGGCTTCCCTAGTCATGTGATGACGATACTAATTCATTATATTCCGGAAGTTCCAAACTGTTTTGATTGCTCTTGGCACTCTGCTAGTTAAACTGGAGTTTGATCAAGTCCAGCAACTTTCTCCCTCCTGCCTGCATTTCAGCTGTCAGATTGATCAGTGGACTTGCTGTGGCTTTCCCCTGTCTGCCTTTCCTTCTGCCTATATACAATGTGCCAGCCAAACCCAAGCTAATCTCCTGACAACCAGTCAGGCTTCTCTAACATCTACACCACAAGGTTTATTTAGAGGTGTCCATGGAAATGCAGCTGTCTTGTCTCTGCTTTGCATGAGAATAAATAGTACAAAGGCCAGAATAAAAAGAAAGAATGAGTAAGGTCATAAAATGCCACATTACAAAGAGCAGGATATATCTTCAGTATGTATCTTGCTTGTATGCTGGATGTTATTTCATATAATGTAGGCTTTATAAGTTTTGTGGCAGCCCCAACACGTCTGTAAATAATAAATGTAATGTAACGGTGTTATAATTTAAACTATAAACCTACTTCATTTTCATGCTGTAATGCTGTACTGACACTACTGGAAGCCAAATAATGAACAATACTGAAATGAATGTCTCACGGTTAAAATGCAAAATGGTGCAAATAACATTCATTGTAAATGTTCTCGTCAAAGTTCAGACTGAGATTTAAAACAGGCCCTAGCATATGAGGTAAACAGAGATCCAAACATCCCACAGTCCCAATAAATAGTGATTGTCTATGGCATCTTACAGCAACCCCAAGAATTTACAGATCGCCAGTCTGGGCCTGTACCTCACACTGAGGAGGTTCATGTTCCATTACAAAGTGTATGCAGAAGGCCTGTTGATATACCACCATAATCAATACAGACATACTATCCATCAACCTGCATTATTTTAGCAATGTTTCAAAACTGCTAAATCCTTACATTCACACCACCCTATTCACCAATTTAATATGCAAAAATCGCTCCATGTACTCCACTCTCTTTACCACTATACAGTGCAGAAATCCCTCCATGTGCTGCTTTCTATGCATCAGACTGAAAAACCAAGTCTGTTTTTATGCTCTGCCCTCCACAGACTTCATCATTACAGAATGTAAAAAATCTCAAAACCCGTGTTCACAGTACAGAATGAGCTAAAATCCCTCCTCTGCAACATCCTACTCAGTACATCATGTAAAAAATGTAATGCAAATACAAACAATACAAACAATGCAAAAATCCCTCCAGGTGTATCTTCCTCAACCCTCCACGTACATTATCCTAACTACCCTTGCAGTCGCAGACTGCACAAAAAATTCCTCCAAGAACATTATTCTAATTAATATTACAGCTTGTACAAAACTCTCTTCAAGTTCACTGCCCTCCTTGCTGTTTTAGAGACTGTATAACCACTCTTTACTTCAACAGGCACTAACTCACATTATTCAAGTGAACTAGCATCCTGCTAATTTAGTTCAACTGGACTAATATGTTCTTTAATGTATTTAGAGGTTTTAATTAAAATTTGATATACAAACCTGAACCATATATTAGTTTTCATAAAAATATTCACAGACCAGTCCATTCTCTTTATAACCGCCATACAATGGAATGTATAGATACCATCTTCTAAATCTAAAAATCCTAGAATTATTTTTGTATGGAAAAAACAGGCAATGCATTCTATACAGCATCCCCAAAACATATATATATATATATATATATGCGTATATATATTTATATGTAATTTTTTTAGATATAGGTGTGTATAAATATTCACAAAAGCACACATAAAATGTATACACACTACAATGAGCACTGAGATTCTACATGTAATAAACCATGGAAAAATATTTTTATAGTTCATAATAGTATTTGTTAAAATATTTAAATTCGGTTTATGCAAATGAATGTACCAATGGAGATCTATAAAGCTCTGGAAATATTGTTTACTGTTAAAAAATCTTAATTGGCAGAAATGTGTTAATTAATTAATTAATTAATTAATTAATTAATTAATTAAGTGAATTAAAACAAACATATTAACCATTGGCAAAGAAAAAAAACGTTTTTCTTTTACAAAATTGAAAGGAAAAGAAAAAATAACAATGAAATACAAATTATCTAAATATCAGAATTTTCTATTTTATTAAAAATTCACAAATTTATCAACATGTTTTTCCTTTCATACAGTGAATGGTCTAATATGCACTGGAGGTCACACAAGCTTAGGATTTGTTAGAACAATAAAAGACGTATGACAAATTTCATATATAAAGGGGGGGAGGGAAGCAGCTCTAGGCTGCATATTTAATCATAAAATTTAAATATTTTGGATTTTATTTCTTTACAGACACAAAAATAAAACCTGTTTGGGTCTATGTAAATCTTTAACAAGTCAATGAATGTTCGACAGGACTAAAAAGTATAGCAAACATTTTCTGTGTAACACGCTTGGAACAATCTATGGTATCCAGTGCTAATGCACCTTAGAGTAGTTTTGTGCTATTATAGTTATATTTGGCACCTCATATTTTTTTCTTCAGGTTTTCACTGCCTTCTGTAAACAACACTTTTACAAACTAGCACATTGTACCAAAAACAGCCTTGCCCAATCTGTCCAGTTACACCTACAGAAAACCAAACTGAGAAGAAGAATGGATCATTTGGTTAATTGCTCAAAAATGTTTTGCCTATTTTTTTTTTTTCTTTTGAACAAAGAGGTTTCTAAAACAGGATTATTACTAAAACATTAGGCTCCTGAATTTGACGTCAGACGTAAACAGTTGACTGCTTATAGTTCCATAGTCATTTTATTTCATTGTTAATGAAGGTAGAATCTATATTTTGTTTCAAGTCAGTCTCTTTCCAGGTCTTCCAACAGACCTTCATAATGAGGATTTTTTTTTTGTGTCAGTAGCTTTGTGAAGGTAGAATAGTTGATGCTGAGGGGTTTACATTGTTGTTGTTTTTTGTTATTTTGGCAAATGTTGTGTTGCAGCTGAATATTCAGGCGCTTGTCTGAAGCTAAAACAGTCTGGTTACAATACATTTCTCCAAGGAAGAGAAAGTTCAACATTCTAGACAGACTCAACATTCTAGGCAATCCTTGATAAGGTATTTTATCTACGGAGTTCTTCAAGATTATCACTTGCACTTGGGTGTACTGTGTGTACAATGAAAGCAGATTACTATTGTGTCCTGTGCACCACCTAACAGGCTAATCTTTTCCATCCCCTAGCATAAGACTCTACTATAAAGCATCACCAGTTTGATTTTTCTGTCATCTTAGAAAATATTTTTTTCTTTGAATCCATATTATGGCATATTCTTTTAAAGGATTTTTTTTCCCATCCAAAACTGTACACATCTTTAGGACAGAATAGAATTGTATTTACCAGTTCTGTACACCATGTTATTTTCATAGGAAACCTTGACATGGTAGTCCATTACACTCAGTCCTTTCTGATTTTTTTTGTTTCTGTTTTTGTCCAGTTTAGGCTACCACACTGCCGTTTCGTTCATTTCTGGTGGGTGTGACAAATGGTTGCCATAACCTCCTCCTCCATTGACTGATAGAGAAGAAAAGGGGGGACTTTGTCCAAACACTTCTGCAGACATAGAATGCATGGAACCTGGTAGATTGGGCTCTGGACTTGGAGAGTCTCCTGGTGGGTGGGACATTATGTCAGTAAACCTCTGAGCGTCACTAGATGGGTGGTGTCCGGGGATTGGGTGATCCATTGCACCAAGTGGAGTTCCTGCAGGCCCAGAAGAAGGTACAAATGGCAAATCTACAGGAGTCTGAGCTTGAGATGATGGGGGTCCTTGTGGAAAAAAGTCATAGTTGCTGCCAGGAACATAATACTCACTCTGATAATCTGCAAAGACAATGAATCATACTTGTGATTTGATGTTACACGGTTCTAAAACAAAGTATACTCATCTCAGAGTATATACTCAGAGTATATTTAATCTGTTTTGAGTATCCAAAAAATAAACTGTCATAGTTGAGCAAATGCTCTGCCCTAAAGTCCTCTAATGGTATATTTTGGGGGAGTGGCTATTGAAATGAAAGAAAAATAAATAAGACTTAGTAGAAAGTATTTATTTTCCCAGTTAAGCCTAAGATGTCCAAAAACCATAGTTCTCCTTTAATGGCCATTAAATATTCAGTTTCCCAATTACATATTTATGTACATGATTAAGCCCCAAGATACAGTTCAACTGTAACCTGTCTCTCCCAGTTATATTTCATGTTTACTAAAGTACAAATCACAAATGTAGCTGTGTAATACGAAGGCTTACTTTTGTATCACACTTCTGAAAAAATACATATATGAGATACCATGGAAGAATGACTACAGCACTCAGAGGAAAAGCCTGTTTACAGCTAATTAAATATAACCCAGTATCTGTGAATGGATGGAAAAGAGAGCCATATGAATTTGAATTTAGCAAGCCTAGGATTACAAAGTTCACCATTTACAAAATAAAAATGCTGTGTATTTTGGTTTAAAGCAGAAAGAGGGAGTCAAAAATCACTTCCCGTTCATGTCTCTCCTTAAGGGTACATAGGCCTAATAAATCAGAGTTTTAGAAGGCTTTAGGTGGAATGTTATGTTCACTGTTAGAAATGCAGCTGTACCGCCACAGGGAAACCTAGTGTTCCATATCTACCAAAGGCCCAGTTATACATTAACTGGTGCTTCTAGCATGGGAACACAAGGGCGTATAGGTACTGTGCTTTCTTGGTATGCGGAGACCAGTTTAGGCTGATTTGATACTCAGCACAGATGCCTAGATAATATAGTGAATATGGAAATACAAAACGATCTTTGGAACAAAATAACTCCGATTAAAATAACTGTGATTTTAACAAACCCTCGATCAAGGACAAACCTGTGAAACACCAGCCATTCTTACATGTAAACAAACACACAATTCTAGCTGCAACTGTTATATTTAAAGCTCATTTTCCCTGTTTATTTCTCAGTATACTTGAACTTGCTGTTTTTGAGAATAATGGTTTATAAATATGTATGGGGAGGTTACCAGATTTGCTAAGCTTTGCACCTAGAAGCAGGATAGAAAGACCCAATGCTTTTATGTCACACAAAATAGCAGTTCTGACCAACATACCAGAGTATCAGCTGCTAACCCTGCTTACTTGTGAGCAAATTCAGCCAAAAACCTATGCAAGTGTCTGCAAGGCTCAATTATGTGGATGCAATACCAATTCAAATATTTTAGCCAGAATTTATAAACATTAAATCATTTGAAATTATTCTCACATCTACAATTAGTATGTGTATAATAGCACAAATATAAATATTATAAAGTGGAAGTTTTTTTTGTTTTTCTTGGTTTTATCAGCTCATTATTATCACAATATATTTTTACCATTTTTTTAAATAAATCATTTATGCAATTAAAGGGAATCTGAAAGCAGTACAGTAAAACCCCTATTTTATATCCCCTGATTTTAAGTTTTTCATAATTTTACATTGTTGTTTTGTGGTCCCACCTATATATTATGCATTTCCCTGATTTTACATTTTCCTGGATTTTACATAATTTTTTCTGGTCCCCTGAAAAACATAAAATGGGGGTTCTACTGTATTTTGTAAAATCCCTTGTAGGTCTCGGCTTTGTACCTTTACAACAATGTAGCAGAAACCAGCTGTTAATCACTAGGCTTCTGCTACATTGTTTAAGGACCCAGACACAGTATTGTAGAGAAAATAAACACACAGACTGATATTCCTTTTGGCAGCGTTTCTATTTTCAAATAATTGTAAAACAATTTGATATCTGAATAAATATATATTTTGGAGAGTGTTAACGTTATATTTTCTTTATTATTAAAAAAAAAAAAAGAGGATGAAAATGAATTTGAACTATCAATGTATTTGTGTTGATAGCAAATTAAGAGAAAGCCCTTCTGTAAATACACTGAATTGTGAGTGAATGTGTTTGGGGTCAACCAATCATTTGAGGCAGTCCGCTGTCCTTTACTGACTGTAAATGCTGTAAAGCTCCCAGCTACAAGGGTTAATCAGTAGGGATCCTGAGATGGAGCAGTGGGGATGCACAGTCATTGCAGTGCAATTTTACATCAACAATGGAGAAGGGGGAAATACGCCTGTCAGCCATAGAACAATAAAAAAACATCAGTAGTAATGAAAAAATGTTGTTAAAGGTTATAACAGTTATGGGATCTGTTATGCCGAATGCTCAGAACCTGGGGGCTTCCGGATATGGGGTCTTTTGGATCTTCATGTCTTAAATCTACTTTAAAAATCATGTAAACATTAAATAAGATCAACAGGCTGGTTTTAATTATGTCTTAGCTGGGATCAAATACAAGGTACTGTTTTATTATTAAAGATAAAAAGGAAATGATTTTAACAATTTTGGATAATTTGATTATGATGGAGTCTATGAGAGACTGCCTTTCTTTAATTCCGAGCTTTCTGGACAAATGGTTTAGGGAATATGGATGCCATAGCTATTTTTTCTAATAGGGCAACAGTACATAGGTGACTGGGCCCACTGCTTATACCTACTTATAATTAAATATATTGTGTGCCAACTGGCTAAAATAATGGTGCCTGGCAGGATTACTTGCACTCTGCATTTAGTGTCACTCCAGACAGAGCATGGATCCTAATCCAGAATCCATTTTCTTCTAGTGACTGGAGATCAAGCAGCCCTTTCCCTCTGTGTTAAGCATATTAGATAAAACGGAGGCGGCAGGTGTTTCCACTTACCTCCATAGAAGGAGAAGGGTCCATTGGGGATGAGTTCTCCCGGCTCTAATCTATCCACCAGCGGCCTCATCCTTCGGGGGCTGCGGAAGAAGGCGTGTCTCCGGGCCCCCAGTGCGCTCAGCTGTTTCATTCTTCTCTCTTTGGATCGTCGGTTCTGGAACCAAACCTGCAAATGGAAAGGAGCTTAGATAAGTCTGCGGCACTTGCGCAGTATTGCATAACCGACTCACTTAACAATTGAGACCCACGGCGCTGGTCTCTATGATTCTAGGACTATATTTTCTAAAAGTGGACTTATTATTATTATTATTCGTTGCTGGTGATGGTAATCGGTGTCATATTGCAGAAGGATGATGAAATAAACTTGGGTACAATGTCAAGGATAAAATGCAAAGGATTCCCCACTATATCTGAGTGTAAGCACCCCATATTATAATTGACACCGTACTATTGCGTACGTTTCCAATATATATTAGTTTGCAACAACACTATAATATACTGAATTTAGTAAAATAGAATCCACAAAAGTGCGCTCAGAATTACTCTATAGGTTTGTCTATCTCTCACGTATAAATTTGCCAAAACAATTCATTTTAATAGTTTCTTTTCCGTTGTTTCTATTTGGTTGTCTCCAGTCTGCCCAATCAGTCGTCGTCCCACTGTATATACAGCAGTAGAAAGAAATCAAAAAGTTTCTAATCTTGCCCGACGCTTTAAAATACCAAACGTTAACTAAACGCAATCCTCTTGTATTTGCCTGTTTTAGCGATTAGTTGTTATTTTGCTTTGTTACAAAAAGTTGCAGATTTATAGCAATCAACTCATCCTCATTGTAACGGAACCTGTGACTAAATGTACTTCGTTTCAGTAGGAAATCACGTTTTTAACCTTTTCTTATGTTGATGCTAATATTTTGAAATGGCTGCATAGTATTTATTTCAAATTCAATTGTATGGAAATTAATTTTCAAACTTCCAAATACTGAAGACGATCGATGAATCGATCGATTAATGAAATACACGATTAAAATAGGTGTTAGAACTGATGTGCTATTGGAAAATCAGTGTATATTACGTCATAGCACAAATATGACGCAAAGTTGCGGAAAAGAAATACTGGTAAAACACGAATGGGACACAGTCCTTAAATAGTGTGTAAGAAGAGTTTGTAAAATTAATATACATGGCCCCCTAGTATCACATATTAACTTTAGTTTTAACTGCTAGAAAAGTACTGCTCCCCTAACACCCCGGGGGTATGATCGATCTGAAGCTTGGATTTTTTATTTTCAGTGAAAACAATTATGAGTTATTCTCTATACAAACATAAACAAAATTGATTTTATAGTACAGGCATTTGGGCTGGAATCCGTTTCAGTTAATACTGAATGAAACATTTAGAGGCATTTAACTTCACTCTTGCTTGTCTTTCTAGCTTTGGGTCAAGAATGATTGAGTTAATTCTTATTACCCTGACAAGATTACTCCTAATTACCCTCACACTAAGCTGTTCCAATCTAACCTCGTCTTAATGATCTTTTAACCCTCCATTACCCCCAGCTCTGCGGGTTTATAAACCTTTTAATAATCCCACCTCATTGTCATTCTTATATTTCCATTGACCCCTCACATTTATGGTTATTAATTTCTAGTCTATTTGCAAGTTGATACCCCTGTTCAATCCACTAAAACCATTAAATGAAGACATAGGAGTTGGATTGTGAAGGCAAATTTGTGCTGCATTTTGTCTCTTATAATAATGATTACTTTTCACTGGTGTACAAACCGCTGGGAACTTCCACAGGCATCTGATCTCGTCACTACCCTGTACCATAATCTGTAGGGAGAGCCTAGGTCGGCATTAATTCATCACCTATGTTTCTGTGCATCTGTCTGTGCTTGTATGTATCTGTCTAGTCTATCTACCCACCTGCCTTTACTACTGTTTCTCAGCGAGTTAGCAAATATACTTCCAAAGGTGCGGTATCCCATACTTACATTTGCTGATAAAGTCATACTATAATTACTATTGTAAGATTGTGTAAGGTGCCTGTCAATTTTTGCCAGGTCGAACTAAACTACACATCTATCTATCATCTATACTGTATATCTATCATCTATCTATATATCATCTATATATCTATTATCTATCTATCTATCTATCTATCTATCTATCTATCTATCTATCTATCTATCTATCTATCTATCATCTATCAGTCTATCATCTAGCTACATATCTATATATGTTTCGTCTATCTATCTATCTATCTATCTATCTATCTATCTGTCTGTCTGTCTGTCTGTCTGTCTGTCTGTCTGTCTGTCTATCTAATCTATCTAATCTCTGTGTATCCATCATCTTCCAGACATCCCAAGAGCAGGATCTCTTTTCAAACCGCAGCGTGCAAAGGGCATAAGAAATGCAAGTGCACTTCTGTTATTTGGGACGTTTTAAAATGGGGACCAACGTTTGGTACCATATACTTTATCAGGATCCTCAACTTTTTATGGTGAATATATGCAAAATTCTATATTTAGTTGTCATAATATGTATAATTGAATATGTCAAGTTTCCCTTGCAGCCAGTTAGCTTAAAGGAAGTACCCATGGAGGTGTTGAGGTCTATTTCTGCAATAAACATGTCAGTTTGTTTGCAGTCTTTGGTTCAGGCATAGGAAATAAATAACTTCCAGGCTGCAGGTATCTAGATTCCCAGTGACTAGGTTTCTAGTGTTATTAAGGAGTTATAAGACAAAAGGAATACTTCAAGAGGCCGATAAACAATCACAGTCCTATTAATGAGCTATAGGAAAGCAGCGGTTTTCCTGAATGTAAGGCTACTCATCTATGATCTAAACATTAACCCTCTTGGCAGGTGTCCCAGTGATCTGTACCTGGATGACTCGCATGTTGAGACCAGTCTCTTGTGCCAGCTGCTCCCTTATGTGCCGTGTCGGTTTTGGTGTAGCTGCAAATGCTGCTTTCAGTGTCTCCAACTGTTTGGCTTTGATAGTGGTCCTGGGTCCCCTTCTTTTCGCCCCAAGGTTTTGGTCGTCGTTTTCATTAATCCCAGCTTCCTTATCAGAGACATTGGCACTTTCAGAGTCTTTAGCGTCATCTTGCAACGGGTCTTGAGATTCAGGAGATAAACTGGGATCACTGCCTGTTACTGTTCCAACAAGGAAGAGAAAGAAAGACAACCCCGTCAAATAACGTCCACATTCTACTGTAATAAAACCCGATCGCTACCGGGAAAAGCTGCATTAAATAACAAAATGTCATTTACGTGGCTGCCCAGAATGACATCCTACAACCATAGCGAAACGTTTAAAATACAATGTGTTACGTCACAGTTCATAAACGTCATTTCGTCTTTTGGTCTAGTATATTTTTCTGTAAATTCTTGCCCTTTCACCTCCTCCCTTCACCCTATGAACCCTATCACCATCCAACTCCCATGTCAATGCTCTTGACAAGAGGAGCTAAAGAAATAATTACCAATTACAAAAATCATTAGCAATCAAAGTACTGCGTGACCTGCTCTGGGGTCTTGGAGATGAAGCACCTTGGGCTTTACCTGAGATAAAGCTGTTTTCTTTGGCAGCGTTGTTGTTGTTTAAGTAATCTTCTTTGCAGACGAACTTGTTCTCATCGATGATATAAAGTTCCTCTCCAGTGGAGAGCTGTTTGTTACACATCATACAGGTGAAACAGTTCAAGTGGAACACTTTGCTCCTTGCCCTCCTGACTAGGTCACTGGGGGAGATCCCCTGGGCACAGCCCGCACACTTGGTACCAAAGCGCCTGCAGAGAGAGAGAGATATAGGAGAGAGTCATTGGTTAGGTCAGCACTGTTTACCCACAGCAACCCCAGTTCAACCACCACAACAGCATTTCTGCTCAGGGGGAATACAATATAATCTGAACATTTTTTAATGCACAGATTTATTTTATCGTGTTGTTGTTTTCAGGCTTTGTTAGCCTATAGCTTTTGCATAGTTAGATCTTCTCTACGTTGGATTCATCTCTTGCTGAATCTCTGTATATAAAACATTGCTTCGCAAAGCTGAGAGTTTGTTGTTGCTAATAATAATATTATTAATAATAATAACAACGAATAATAATAAAAATGTCTTAGTAGACATACTAACTAAATAATGTATATATCTCCATATATATATATATATGAACAGTAAAATAAAAGATAAACAAAATGAAATTGCAATTATAGGTATCTCTATCTCCCTGTTCTGTTACCCATCCCTTTCCGCTTGCATAAATCTGCACCGACTGACGGAAGTCAGGTCATTGTGTGGATTTTGGTACTACACTGAAACCTTTACAGTGCTATTTACATTTCTGCCCGTAGGAAGAATGGAGAACCGTTTGGTTATTGTTACAAAATAACAATCCATTATATTTTAATCAAATGGCCACCTGCGCTTTTCTTACACAATAATTTTCAGTATATATATATATATATATATACTGTATATATAT
>CM044433.1:59982316-60011919 GCA_024363595.1 Xenopus borealis
TATATATATATATATATATATATATATATAATTTTACATGAAGTAGAGTCTCTTATGGGACAAACTAATAAAATGAATATTGTAATGTCTATTTGTTGATAACGGAAAATGCTAGACAAAAAAAAAATTGGGGTAGTGTGGAGCACCAGAGAGGACCAGAGGATCATTCTTGCTGTAATATGTACCGGCGGATGCCTGTGTGTACAATCTGGATGTTGATTCTAGTCTGTAGGTTTCCACCTCACAGAAGCGTACCATTCAAATCCAGTTATCATCCACTTACTAAAATGCACAAACATTGCCTACCCGGTGCAGACCAGCAAGGCCAAGGTGGCCAAGCAATGATTCACTTAATTTCAAAGTGTCGCTTCCTATCCAAAGGACTTCCAGAATACACAAACGTTGGCACGCCAGATGCGACAAATACAAGTATGTTTGTACCTAACAAATAAGAGCACTGTGTGTATATATTTGTTTCTGTGTGTGTATTTAGCTACATGCTGGGGAGTGCTCCCACTCTAGTCCAGCCTCAAAATTGGAGTTACCCTGGTACTTTCCTGGTCCATAAACAGCAGTGTAGGAAATGATGACATTACTGGGGTTTGTGTCTATTTCTCTTTTCAGCTCACAAACGCTTCCAAATATGATGAGATTGAGGCATCCCATATTCCAGATAATGGGTGGCACATTCTGATTTCCCAAGGCCACATCCATTTAAACGGATCAAAACAGATCAGCTCTTTAGCTAAGAAAAAAAACGCCGCTTTCATCCATGAAATTATCATTTTAACCCGTCGCTTGACCTCCAAAAAGACTGCCTCAGAAATACATGGGAGACCCTATAATTAGCAGGGTATGTGGCTAGGAGAGAAGTGGCATAATAAATACGTTGTCCTGTGCATCTGCTGCAAAAATGATCGGCCATCTCATCTCCAAGGACTCTTTATCGCCACTTTGTCATCACTAAAATATTCAGGCGTTCAGGCCTGGCAGGATACTTCAGGCACATTACAGGGATTTGTAGCCTTCATAATTTCGTTTCGGCATTGTGTGTGGCTGCTTGAAGTAACGTAATTCATATTGTTGTGGAATAGTGTGTAAGTGTAAAGAAAATAAATATTTAAATATTTGTAAGCAATAGGATAATCTGCTTAAAGGTATCACCATTGCGCCTTGAAATCAGCTGCATTTATCCGTATATATATATATATATATATATTTGTGTGCGTTCATTTATTTATACACCTATACGTCTTTTTAGTTTATCTGTATTCTATGTATCCATTGAAGGACTGTAACAATGGTAATAATAGTAAAATCCTGAATGGAGCTGACACTGCGTAGCTTGGGTCCTGCAACCCCAGAGCTGTTATATTTAGGGTGGGTAAATTGAATGAATTGATTAAACGTTTTTGCGCACATGTGCCCAGATCCTGGAATGTTGTGGCCCTGGCTGAAGCACTCACCTGAAGAAGTCGTTTTTACAGTAGAGCTTGCCCTCCCTGGAGAAGCATTTCTCGGTCAGGTTGCACTTACACTCACAGCACTGCACGCATTTCACATGCCAAGCCCTGTCCAGTACATTCAACAAGAAACGGTCCAGAATGGGCCTTTCGCATCCAGCACAGTGAACCATTGCCTTTGGTTATTTTGGGATTTTGGAGGAAGGGACGGATTAGGAGAATAGGAGGCAGACACTGTGGTCCAGAAAGACAAGCAGATGGTGGAGCTGATGCAGATCCCCAGCCAGGGTAGCAAGAGGTAGGAGAGGACAGAGATGTGAGGGCCGATCAGTTGAGGTAGCGCAGTAGCTGCTGAAAGTGCATCTATTTACCTAGAGATATATTACAAGCCAAGGGGATTTCGATTGCCCGGCATCACGTCAAGTGCTAAGGACAGGCTCCTCGCAAGCACACCTCGGGTTGCTCTTTGGCTGGCAGATTATTTCCCTTTTTCTCCTTATGCTTTCCGGGGGGCTGGTTCCTTTGCCCGTTTTCACTTAATGTCACCAAGGAAGTCCCCTAGTCCATCAACTTCTGACCCTGGCTTTATTGTCCTAATCCCACCAGAAGCTGAGCAAAGTCCACATATGAAGGAATCCCCCTTGAACATATACAGTGCCAATGCAGAGCGCGATCCCTTGGCTGTAGTGAAGGTGGGTGAGTAGTTGGCACGAGAGCTGGCGATCTTACAGGTTTGCTCCAATGACTGGCTCTTCCTATCCGAACTGTCTCGCCTGGACTGCATGTTCTCAGCAGCAGAGGAGCAAGCCTTATGCACAGCGCCGTTACGTCACTGGCTGCCGTGGCCAATCAACGCCTCGCTGTCCCCTGTAAACCATTAAGCACCCCGGCAGGCTGGGATAGAAGCGAAAGAACATTGTAGGGAATAGTGAAAGGGAACCATTGGCACGAGCTGTAGGTAATGGCACATTATCGTTTTTTATTTGCTAAGATATTGAATGTTTATTGGAGAGGTGGATCAGGATAATAATATCTCAAGTATGATAAGTGGGCAGCTTGCCTCCAGCTCCCAAACTGATGAGACAACTGGTAAGGAAATATCTCGGCGTATTTTTATGGACAGGAGAGGGTTTGTTTTTTATATAAAGCATATGGGCCAGGCAGCTTGATCAATTTAAGGAAAATATTTATAGCTCGGGTGGGATTCGGGTTTTCAGGTGGTATTGGTGGGTGTTCATCAGGTGACACAACTTTATCTTATTCAGTTGCTAAAATCCAACTTAGAAGTTAGAAGTGTTCTCTTACCATTCACTTTTGTTGCAACAACGTTTTATGCTAGCAATGGTGCACAGCCAAACCATATGTGTGTAGGTTAAATATATACATATATAATTGTTTTCCCCAATAATCATCTTATAGTATTTTTGCCTATAGCATTTCTACACACACACACACACACACACACACACTACACACACTTACCGGTTACTACATTACATTTTGCCATTCGGTTGCGGAAGATGCCAGCATTATGCATTATGTATCTGTGCTAATTTTAGTTATTTTCAGTGTATAAAAAAAAAACATTTTCCTTTCATTGTTTGGCTTAAGTGTTAAGTTCTGTTTCATTGTATCTGAGTGGGCGCGCTATCATTTTGCGCTTTCTTTCCCCCCCACCCCACTAATCTGTGCGTATTGGTGCCTGTAAATTTCCTGCTTTGCTGGCACAATTGACAAATAAACATTTGCAAACAAACCATATTGTTTTGTGTCTTTCTAGGCAATGTTATGTAGGTGTTAATTGGTAATTAAACACCATAAGAAAGGAATGGATCTGGCGTCTGTGCATCTCTGGGTAGCGTCTGTATATCGTTTGCTCCTGAAATTGCAAAGTAAAAATGCTTGTTCTACTTTTAGTGCAAAGTAAATGCCTGCCTGATATATACACAAACACCTACAACTATCACACAAATAACACACTAGTAGAATTTTAACAACCCGCATACGTTTTGCTCATTACAAAAGAAATTTTGTAGAGCAAGCAATATAAGAAAAAGGTGGAAGAGAAGAAATAAACGCTGCTAAAATGTGGAAATAGTGATAAGATCTGGCCTTGCTTTAACATCAAATATATTTCCTGTGTCAGGTGATTGCAATGTTTTCTCTCGCTATAGGATCATAATAAACTGCTGCATTGGCAAACTGGAGATATTGAAACACGTCAAGCATTGGAAGTGCTGTCAATATACCTTTATGTTGGTTTGGAAGCATGCCACTGTATTTTCGATTGGGGAGTCAAATTCCTTTGTGCATGAATTCTCTGTTGTAATTCAGTGTACTTGCCATCTGTATGATTTCCAACTGTATACCAAAATACAGAATTGAGAGTAATTTTGTTTAAAAATATTTCTTAGAATGCTTCTCTTTTTTTAGTAATTTGTGTTTCTATAATTATTTATACACCAGATTTAAAAGATACAATGCAAAGGAAACTGCATATTTATCCATACCTGCATAAGTTTCGCTATCATGCTTGGCAGGTAGAAGTATTGTAATAGTCATTGTCATTGGAATCCATGTATATTATATAGTAAACACCGTTTGCCTACAGGAGTGCGCCCGCGTGCGACGCGTCTAATCGCAATCTTTTCCTTGCACGCTTGCGACCCCCTGACTCTTCCCCCGCAAACATTTGTCTTGCCCCGTTGCCCGCAGCTGTTTGTATTCTCTCCTCGTTTCTTGGTAAACGTTAAAAAGATGAAATCAATAGAGCAGCTTTGGGCCGCCCCCTCTTTCTGTGTGCATATGGGCTCCTTCTCATGTAAAGCAGGGGGATAGGGATGTCTGGAGATGCCCCAGTGCTATAGAGCCCATAGGGTGACAGCTGTAGGCTTTTGTCAAGGGACTCCTTCTTTTCAGTGTAAGCCCCAGTCCAGATGACATGTGTTGGTCAGGGATTGAATACTAGATAGGAGATGAGCATCTTTGGAGCTGCCTTTTTGCTTTCACTCCAGTGTCTGGCTGCACTCACAGTCACTGCTCTTCTTTCCTACCGTTCTGGGATGGAACATGTTTTTTTTCCCTACCCTAGAAGTAATCTCACGAAAGATTACAAAATAGTGTGGTTTCTTTAGATGTACTGGATTGCCCTGTAGCAATTTATAACCGCACCCCAAAGCAAAGAAACCCAAGGCTGCAGTAGTTTTTGGGTGCAGATATTGCATGATTTCAGGCATGACTTTTACAGGATCCGGACATAATTTTGGAAATGGTTGTGGTGTAAAAACTGATCACAGAAAGGAACCTCTTCAGCTGTTTCTAAACTACAGCTCCCAGGAGCACCATCAGAACTGGATACTGTATGTTTCTGGAAGCTGTAGTCCTGAAGCAGCAGGGGAGCCTGAAGATAAAGAATGTCCCCTAGAAGGTTGGCTGATTGAGATGTAAGCATCCATGGGTGCTCTGGCGTTAAGTGCACCTGAATGTAGCTCAGGATTTCCTCACCCTTGTGCATCAGCCTGGCCCCATTCCCTGCAGATACAGCAAATGATCAGAAGAAAAACAGGTTATTTTTTATCATTGAACTGGAAAGCAACGCCCCTCGGCCTAAACTCACTGACTGGCAAGTCTTCCTTTTGATCCCATATTCTGGAAGGGGGACTGATTGATGATCAGGATTTCCTGGCGAGCTATTAACTAAGATTTTGGCTGGGTTTTCAGAACTTCGGAGGGTTGGTTTCCTGCTCTCTGCTCCCATCACTGGAGCGTATCATTAAAGAGAACTTGCATTACTTGTAATTTACCTGTCCGGGCATTCTCTTCCTCTACTAACCAGCGATCACCGAGTTTTCCCCCTCTTCTTGTGGCTGGATGCAAAGCGCTCTCAGCTTCTTCCATAATCCTGATCCAAATACTGAATGACAGACTGACACAGATAAATTGATCTATGATCTGTGCAGAGCATCTGTATAAGTTTGACTCATTCCTTGGCCTGTGCATTAGCATCATTATCCAAAACCTGATACTTTGTATGATTGTATCAGCATCTTTTATGTCTATAACTTTTGCTCCACGGCCTCTGCATTCTTAATTAAGGCCACATCACGTCCAGTGTGTAAGTCCCACGCGGTTGAGGGTTTCCCCGAATTGTCTCAGCGGAAATTGTCGCCAGCCAAGCAACGACATTGCCTGCGGTGGTTCCGCTGGGTCCATGCTGTTTCTGCTGCTGAAAGACGCAACTCATCGGGCAACCAATACCACTGCATGTCTGCCGTTATCTACACCTTTCACTGCATGACCTGTACATCAGCATCCTTACTTACGTATACGCCTGGTCCAGTAAGTACATGGGCTAACTGTTATGCACTTCAGTTCACCCATATTCCTCACACCTGGACAGTTCTCTCGCAAGCACATCTAATTTATTTATACATCAGCATTTATTCTTAAACAGCCGCCCTTATACTTATGGGTCACTGTCAGTTACACTGGGCTAAAATATGTTCCGTATCCGTATCCAGCCCCCCCCCAATCAGTTTTCTGGACACACTTAAATCAAATGTCCACAGTTTGTATGTTTTTTTCCATTCCTTACCCATCAACCCTAAACCTGTTAGACAAAGCAAATGTAATATGCTTGCAATGGTTGGGTAAAATAGTGAAGGTTTAGATTTGCCCAGAGAAGGGGAGGGAGCATTGAGCTGAGAGATCTGAAGGGAGTGCTGCCAGTTTAACCCCACAGCTTGAAATGAACACGCTCTCTGCCTTTTCTACCTGCTCCTTTCCCATGTCACACATAGCGCTACCTGGTGTCCAGTTATGGCTCCCCAAGAGACTCAGTCATACCAGGGCCCACTTCAATTTAACCTATTGCCCACCGTCTGGCTGGATGTAACGCAAATCACTGGTCTCCTTATGCACGCATTTTTATCTGTCCCTGTTGTTGAGTCGAGTACCTTTCCCATAAGCAGTCACCTACAACCCATTGCTAGCAGCGCAGCCGGTTGAATGACCAAAAATTCCCTGCACACAGACCCACACTTCTCCTTCACCCGCACAGACATACACACGTTTGTTCCTCACGCACATGCACCCACAGTTCTCTCACAAGCACATAGACACACAGTTCTCTCACAAGCACATAGACACACAGTTCTCTCACAAGCACATAGACACACAGTTCTTTCACAAGCACACAAATAGGTCTCTCACAAGCACAAAGACACACCGTTCTCTCACAAGCACATAGACACACATTTCTCTCACAAGCACATAGACACACATTTCTCTCACAAGCACATATATACACAATTCTCTCACAAGCACATAGACACACAGTTCTCTCACAAGCACATAGACACACAGTTCTCTCACAAGAACATAGATACACAAATCTCTCACACGCACATAGACACACAGTTCTCTCACAAGCACATAGACACACAGTTCTCTCACAAGCCCATAGACACACAGTTCTCTTACAAGCACATAGACACACAGTTCTCTTACAAGCACATAGACACACAGTTCTCTTACAAGCACATAGACACACAGTTCTCTCACAAGCCCATAGACACAGTTGTATCACACGCACATAGACACACAGTTCTCTCACAAGCACATAGAAACACAGTTCTCTCACAAGCACATAGACACACAGTTCTCTCACAAGCCCATAGACACAGTTGTATCACAAGCACATAGACACAGTTGTATCACAAGCACATAGACCCACAGTTCTCTCACAAGCACATAAACACACAGTTCTCTCACAAGCGCATAGACCCACAGTTCTCTTACAAGCACATACACAGTTCTGACCCATAGTTCTCTCCCTCCCACACAGAGAAAGACCTATAATTCTGCCACACAGACACAGTCCCACAGTTCTCCCACACAAACTCAGACCTGTAGTCCTTGTGCATTCAGGTGGGCAAGTCCGAGCACTGGGAGTCGGAGTTGAAAAGTTCAAGTTGAAAGTTTCCTGTTACATAGACAGAATTTTTTTAAACAGTATAAATGGCGTTAGCCTCATCAATACCACACTGCCCACTTACAGACTGAAGTTTTTTCTGATCTTCGGGCATGCAAGGTTCCTAGTGACACATGGTAATAAAGTGAGAAATATTAGTAGAAACCGGTAGTGCTTTGATCATCTGCCTGAGACCGCATCACCTCCAGCCAGCAGCTCTGCAAGGATCCACAAGCTCCAGCAATTTACTATTTTTCTTTCTTTCTTTTCTTTTTATTTCTTTCATTTCTTCTTCCTTCCTTTTTTTCCTTTTTCTTTCCTTTTCAATAAATGCCCTACGCCTCCTTTTGCAGCACCAAAGAATTACCTTATAAAGCTCTCTGACATAACTATATGGTACTATGCATAAACATACCCACGCACTACACTCCGTTAGGTTCTACACAAATTCCATTCGACGAATATATTTATATATTGATTCACAACGAAACGTAACCTTCACACAGAAACCGGCGATTGGAAACTTCCTAATCAGTTTAAGCCGTGCCCAGCAGTTCTTATCATTCCCTAGTGAATGGGAACTGTTACCCAGTGACCGGTGATAGCTGCTAAGATAGGAAAAGACATGAAAAGAAATTTCTTCGCGACCCCCACCCCCTCTTCTCTTTCTCTCTCTGAACTTAATCTGAGCTGCGAGTGAATTCAGCAGGCAGCAGCCAGTACTCGTGATAACGATTTCTAATAAACAAGAGCAAGTCAAAGCTCTGAGAGCACCCAGCCTTTTCATTTCATGGCTTTTGTTTCAGGGCTCAGGCAGGAACGTGCCATCCTACCTTGAAGTTTTAAATATGATTCGAGTGCAGGGAATGCATGAAGCAGACAGATCGCCTCCCCTTTACTTATCTTCTCACTAATGCGAGCTGGCAATTCAATTATTTGCAAAGGAATATTTTAACTAAGTGCTTCCGCTCACTCTGTACACACACACACACTACTGCTTGCTGTGACTTCTGCGCGCGTGTCTACACAGACACACACTTACAAAACAATATCACATATTACTATACAGTCATATTGATTTTATCCAAATACATTATTTTGCTTAAAAAATCGATTGTCTATATTTCGAAGAAGATCATTTCATTGTTTAAAAAAAAAAAAAAAAAAAAAATAGTATGTTTTATAAAACCGATCAGCATTGAGTATTTTGTTGTGCAAGAGCAGAAGGCAATAATGTAACGGTCTGCAAGAAGGTCACTTTTAAATAGACCACAACCTGCCTATGATATGGTTCCGTTTTTCCTGCAGTTTTCTTGTACAATTGTAATGGAAAAAAATGTTTCAGATTCCTTAAGACAAACCCCGGCGCTCTTGGGGAATACATATCTAAATATTATTAAATACATCATTGTTAGGTAATCTGATTGTAATGATCTATGATATTCTCACCCTGAAACTCAGTGGCAGCTGACATCTGTCGCCCAAGATATTGACCTGAACTAAACCAAACATTTTTATGACTTTCAAACCCAGGATGCAAAAAAATCCATTGCCCTGTATGGATCTGCTACTGAGGTCCTGCCATTGAAACAGCTGTTTATTTCACTTGGAAAAACCAATAATTGCACGGAAGATACAAATGATTATTTCCCCCAATTAGTGAAATTCGGCATCACTGTACCCAAAAGTTGTTTTTTGTAAGGAGACACGAAACAATCACAACTACTACTACTAGCATGGAAATCAATTTAAAATTTGCCATACTTTTGATATCGTGTTTTTTTTGGTTCTGCTGTAACAAATTGCTTGATGAATTTATTAGTTTTGTTTTTTGCAAACAGTAATAGATTTCGGAAGAAGCTGCTAAATGAAATAATCGTGTTTTACAGGAATAATTTTGAAAAGGAAGAGTTGATTCCCAGAAAGGGGTAAACATGGTATTACCAGTAATTAATACCAATATTGCTATTGGTATTAATTACTGTTACAGATCATTTTGAAAATCCACAAACAGGCATAACCCAAAGTAACAGTAATAGGAGAAATAGAAAGTCCAGTTACTTGTGGTGGTGAGTACATAAAATTCCAGGGTTCACTTGATAAAGGGTATTGACCCGAAATATGTCGTGTTCCCACAACCTGGAGTAAAGTTTTTCTGCAGTCAAACTGATGGAGTTCCTTTTCCTTTTTCTGTTTTTTTTATTGTCCCGTTATTTGTGTCTTCTTAAAACGGAGATACCTTCCCCTGTTTCTAAGCATTATGTTCCCAGATGTTGAGGGCTACAGCTGCCAGAATGTTGTAAACTTTAATCATACCTCGAAAAATGTCAAGAGTTAGATTGCTGCAATACCCATCCAAGGAAAGCAGCCATCTTTAAAGTACGGCTCCTCATAGATGCCCTTCTATTAACCAATCAAAGCAAAAGCGGGCGTTCCTTATTTTATGCGCTTCACAGCTCCACTGCATTTGCTTATTCAATTCTGTAAATGGCCTGTATTAAAGGAAAAGCAGTGGTGGACATCTCTAAATATTCAGAGAAATATCATCAGTATCCGTGCTTTACGGTTCTGGCGTATTTAAAAGAAATTAGGAATCGAGTGTGACTGTGTGAGAAATCAGTATGAACCTAGGTTAAAACATACGTTGATCTTCTATCAAATTGTTAATTTTTCTAATGATGAGTAGTTAATATATTTGATAACTCTTTCATATGGTACATGGACGCTAATATGAGCTTTTGTAATGACACTGGGTACCCTTAGGTAGGTATTATAATGCATTAATAGATATAGATGTGACAAGAGCTACTACTGCTGCCTGTATATAAAAAGGGAGAAAATATGAAATGGAGAGAAGTCTGGAGCAGCTAAATGACCCTGTGACCTTGGCAAAGTCACTGCAGCTTCAGCCATTCGATCCAAATGTGAGATTAAGTAGGACTGACTTCTGCTGTGGGTATTATATGAAGTTCATGCATTTATGGATGACATACGGTACCACAGAGGACTTTTATGAGGTGTGCATAGGTGTTTGCATAGGTGTTATTCCACACATTGCATGCTAACATGTATTGTATGCAACATAATTGCTTTGCAACTGTAAAGTATCTGGAAATTGTATTAACCCATGGTTTAAACCACAGTCTGTGTTTATAAAGATAATTTTAAAATATAGGTTTGTGCAATGCACTGCGGAAGAAGCCAATACATTGTGGGTACCCAATGGTAAAACCTGAAAATTAAAATTGATTAAAAACAAACGCAAACATATAAAATACACATATGCACACTCACACATATAGTCCCTGTAATGATGGCTACATCTCCTTTCAATAAAACCAATCGGACTTGGCTTTTCCTTCCATGGCCTTTTTTTAATGTTAATATCACAAAAAACAATTGAATGAAGAGAAGGATTATACTATTAACTTTGAGAAATAATGGATTCCCATAAATGTTGGAATTTTCCTGAGGCAGATTAATATATGCACCTATATTGCACAGCACTATGGAATATGTTGTCATGGTGTTAACTATAGTCGCAAATAAGTGTTATTGGCTGCTAGTATATATAATTTACAGTTTTAATCATGTTAATGATAAACTTTGTTACTTCTGGAATTTAGAAGGACAGCACCCTGCAAAGAATTGTGGGTACCCAAGGGTGAAAGCAGTAATGAAAATTCATCAAATAACTGTGTGGTAGCTGTTTGGTGAGTGACGACCACAATTGTGTGGTTTAAATCATATGTTATAGGTGTAATAATTGTTCAGAGAATCAGTCCATAGGCATGTCTAAGATGGAGGCTGATGTCTTATAATACATCTCTCTTAAAGGGTGCGCTTATAAACACACAGAAGGGTTGTTTGAAATTCAAATCTACATCATGGACCTAGTAACATCTGAAAATGCAACTCTTCTATCATGATTATTCTTTCCATTGAAAATTATGTTTTCTCTCCTCTCTTGAGGCAAAAGGACCAAAAACAACTTTCTTTTGGCTTCTCATAGGCAGGAGTTCCAAATGGTACACAGAAGTGTCTTTCTTCACATGAAACACTATATATATAGTTTATAACCTACTCAGTTTGTCAGGTAGGTCTGGACTGAAAATTAAAATATGCCCTGGCATTTCAGGTACACAGAGGCCCAATCAACCCACAAGAGACCCAAACAGCCCCCACCAGCCCGCTAAATACTGACTTTCTATGGGACCTTATAGCAGCCCCTCTGGCATTTGCCAGAACCCACAGATTGCCAGTCCAGGCCTATTGTCAGGTGTTGTCTTGTTCTGTAAAGACTGGTCAAGTTACATTAGTCTGAATGCATTAGAGAATAAAAAAATATTCTTGTGACCACAAAAGTGATGGTTCACATTTTTAATACACCTAGTCAAGCTATTTCCTATGGTCTCAATTGAGGAACAATCTTAGGTTAGAATCCAGGATTTTTGCTAAATGGATGAATACTTTGACTGTTATGCGTCTTTCTCCCTTCAACAGATGGCTCTCAAGGTTTACGCTGCATAGGTGTCTTACAGTTATGAAGTGTAATGTAAGTGACCTAATTATCTATGCGTCCCACATCTGGCCATGTTTACTATAACCCACAATTTCAAGAAGCAGGTTAAATACCATATATTTTACAATTATTTGTAAATGCCCAAGAAAAGGCTACAATTTATTAATATGTTCTTGTGTAATTGTGCTTAGTATAGATAACACTTTGTACTGTAACTGAAGCTAACTAAGCAAGCAAAAATCTATGTTCATTTGGAAAATCTGGCTTTAATCAGGTTTTTTTTTTTTTTTGGTTTTGGAGATTATAGGCATAGTGCTTTTGTAAATCCCCTTTTCCATAATAATTTTAGTTCTATTCCGTAATACTCATAGCATTTCAGGTAATAGATATCAACAGTATCTCTCGGTTTAGGCTGAGAAAATATAGGGTGTTAGTCACATATTATTATTTTACTGCGGTAAATACAAGGAAAAATAAAAAAGATTTGTGGATCCTATAAGGTTGAACATAAGCCCCACCACATAGAAACATTTTCCATTATACTTGTGTAGCCCTGCCCAGGGTTTATGTATACTTTCCTTTAGGGATGCACCGAATCCACTATTTTGGATTCGGCCGTACCTCAGAATCCTTCCCGAAAGATTCAGCCGAATACCGAAATGAATCCGAACCCTAATTTGCACATTCAAATTATGGGTGGGAAGGGGAAAAATTTTTTTACTTCCTTGTTTTGTGCCAAAAAGTCTCTCCCTGGTCCTAATATGCAAATTATGATTCAGATTCAGTTCGGCCAGGCAGAAGGATTCTGCCGAATCCGAATCCTGCTAAAAAGCCCGAATCCTGGAGGAATCCCAAACTGAATCCTGGATTCGGTGCATCCCTACTTTCCTTACTGCAACATGGCAATTTTCATGCACAAGTTGGAAAACTATAGCATAGTGGCCACGAGTCTATGAATACCTTTTTTGTATTGGAAGAACTTGTATTTTATAAATTGTCTACATTTTTAAGTTCATTAAAATTTTACATTAAGCTGCTGGCTAAGTCTTATTAAATTCTACATAATTTAAAAATCACTGGTTATTCATTAAAATATAACCATTGCTACTATCAGACAACAATACAACTGATTTAAGAAAAAAATCATTGCAAGGCAGTAGAATTTTTCTTTTGTTATCGCTTTGCTATATTTCTTCCACTCTGGAATGCCCTACATTTTAGAGGGATATGCATTCTCCATGGGGGAGACAAATGAAGAGAAGAAAATTGCTGCAAAACAACAGAAGTCAAATTGGTATCCGTAAGAGCTTGCTAATATTGCTTCTTATATTTTCCACACGTCTATTAGAGGAAAGGGCTGTGGCAGCTTATACAAAAGCAAAAAAAACAGAGAAGTGATCACATATACAGTACCATGAGGGAAAAAACAGCACACAAAAAAATTGGATATGAGACATAATATTGTGTTATTAAGCATATTATTAAAAACCTTTGGCTACCAGTACTTGTTTCACCTGAATACATACAAGTACATATATGTAAATATTATTTATATTAGATCAAGAGTACTGGAAAGTATAAAACAGTTGGATCGACTTAAAGGGCAACTAAAGTCTAAAATAGAATAAAGTTAGAAAGGCTGTATTTTGTATACTAAATATAAACACAAACTGACTGCACCAGAAGTAAATATAAGCATGAACTGACTGCACCTGGTGCAGGGGGGCTGTCATCTTGTAACTTTGTGAAACATCTTTGCAAGACCAAGACTACACACATGCTCAGTGGTCTGGGTTTTAGTTGGGAGGTTAAGCTTAGTGATCATCATAAATGATCCAAATAGCACAAGTCAAATAATATCTGCCATAGAAGATGATACAGCAAGACTGAATAATCAAAATATGCAGACTGCACTGGGTCTGTAGATACAAATCTACACAGACGCCGGCTGCTCTACAGGGAAGATTCTATAACTAAAGACTCCCAAGTCCTGTTATTGGTCTAGGCCTTGTCTCATGAAAACCTCTAATCCTGGCTCCATAAATAAGATAATTTCAGACCCTGTACCACTCCTTATTGCCAGCCCTTATTAGTTCTACAGATTGCAAACCCTATTCTACTTTAGCATGAAATTACATCCTAAAGTAGGAGCCCAAAAGATTTACAGATTGAGACTTGAGAGTAATGTCAGACAGGATGGCGTAAGATTCTCTGCAGCACCTGCTAACTTCTGTGAGGAATTAATTGGTGCAGTTGTATAAGTCACATTAAAACATGGCAGACTGTGCATGAGAGAGAGAGTGTAAAGCCAGATTAACACCCAGGTTATTATTTATGCTTGTTTTTTTTAGCTTGCATGTGTTTTCACTGGATAATTAAGAACATTTCCATTTTCATGCATGTATGTATGCAGATTTTGTATTACATTAATTTATCATGCAATGTTGCTTGTTAGGAAGGTAAAGCAACAGATAATGAAAGCAGAATGGCTTTTTTTTGCTATAATTATTGTATACTCTTGTACTGTAAACTGCATGATAGTTGATCATATGTAATTTCGTCATTTTAGATGTGCTTTGTCTAAAAGTAAATCTTTCATGTTTTTGAAAACCAAATAAAAATCTTGGAGAAAAAAAAACAGAGACCTGAGATTGTGAGATACAGTGTCAATTTGCAGCAATCCAACAACAATTCATCAGTACTGTTGTGTTTGGGTGAGGAGAGTATAACTGCTTTATGAGCAGGTTCCTGCAGCCATTACATAACAGCAGTAAATCTTACTTTCACTTTCAAGCTGTACAGAAAGTCCTGTGTATGCACAGTGACACCCGCAGGCCATTTGTATAAACACCACATATTCCCTTTATAGTAGGAAAGCATTTGGGCAAATATAATAAACAGTAACAATTAAACAGTATATTTATTAAAGCAATATATACATTCTTCACATGACATAGTCCTTGGTCCATGCAGGTAGTTTTCTGATTCGCTCAGTATGCCTTATAGGTTCATATCTAGCAGGAGCAGGAGCAAGACGACTTGCATTATATATGGGTCCATCAGACAGTTCATATGTGTATGGTCCTCGCTGGCGTCTCACTTCAAGTGGTGTAGTAAATTTAGATTGTCCTTGTTTCAATATTCCTGATTTCTCAATTCTGACTAAAGATCCAGGCTGAAAGTGCACTTCTCTTGCACCATGTTTTCTGTCAGTATAAGCCTTGCATTTGGCTTGTTGACGTTTGACAATGTCAGAAGTAGATGAGTTTGTAGGAACAGTATTTGGTGGAAGTTTGATGTGTGCAACATGTAACTTAGTGTGCATCTTTTAAGAGTTCCACATAATATTACACAAATGCCGTAATTTGGATCTTCATACTTTAAATCTACTAGAAAATCATTTAACCAATAAATAAACCCAACAGGCTGGTTTTGCTTCCAATGAGGATTTATTATATCTTAGTTTAGATCAAGTACAAGGTAGTTATTATTACAGAGAAAAAGAAAATCATTTAGATTATTTGGATAAAATAGAGTCTATGGGAGACAGTCTTTCCGTAATTCGAGCTTTCTGGATGGATTGGCTTTCCGGATAACGGATCTCATACCTGTACATGTTACAAAGATATCAATTATTTTGCTTCTGTATGTGTACCTGAAAATGAATTATATATTCTAGTTTACACATTTACTTTTGTGTAGGACTTTTTTTTTTAAATCATTTGTAATTATTGAATTAAAAATGGCCATGGGCCATTTTTAATTTAGTTAAATTTCCAGAATCCCATGAATTATCACCCAGTATTGTAGATTATGGAACATAAGTACAACTATCCCCACAAATGATAGGTAAAGGGTAACTTAACTTTGAAATGAACTTTTGGCATGATGTAAACTGTTCGCATACATTTGTTTCCAATTTTTTGTGGGACAATTTTTGTGTTATAGTATTTATTACCATTTTAAAAGAACAAGAACATGATGGACAAAACCCACATCCAAGCTTGTTATGGTGTTGATGATACCAGTGATATTAGGAGAGTATAAATGTTTTTACCTGCCTTGACAAAGAGGACAGGGAATAAATGCACCTACGTGTGAGCATGAGAATACAAATAGCAGCTGAAAACAGGTATAATGCAAATCTGACAGCACTTCAAAATAAAATTAATTGGAATGGCTTTCTTACAACTTCTTTTTATTTTACCCTACAATAAAACCAAGAAAGAGAAGCACAGAAAACAAACAAGTTCAACTTACAGGACAAATAAAAAATGAACAAGCACAGCAAGGTAAAAAAGTAAGAAATAATATATAATAAGTGAATGGGAATTAACCCCCATGGGAATAAAGAGCCCATTCCTCTAATCCATCTTCATTGTATCCCTATGTGCAAAGGCAACCACAGAATAAGGAAAAGCCACTAGCAAGCTAGGGCTTTATTTTATATCCTATAGATCAGGAGGGAGGCAAAGCTTTATTTTCACCAAGAGACGTATATTTTATTTCTCTCTTACGGTTTTATGTGTGAGAGATGTCAGAAAGGTAAAATAGATTGCTAATGCATAGGCAAGAGGAAGCTGTTTTGGCATGCTTTGTGTCATGAAGTGTTGCAGGGGGAAAAGAGCTGAGATTTACAACTGATGAGAGACCCTTGGGATTTTCTTCTAAAACATCTTTCTTCATAAATTCAAAAACATGGTCAACTCAGCAGGGAAAAAAAGGGTTTTACTTAAAATACTTGGTCTTGCAAATAAATTTCTGATGCCACAAGGAAATCACATGGACTTAACATGGTAAACAGCTTTCATGTTACTAATGCACGTTCATCACTCATAACTGAGGCCTATTTTACATAGACTCGCCTGTGCTAGAGTGATATAAGGGAGAAAGTTGATTCTTGTAAATATAAAAGACTAAACATTTAAAAGGTATCGGATAACATACTATGTTGCTTGTTTGCTTGTAGAACTGTTTAGTTCACGTATTTACCAAACAAACAAAACTGAGCTTTTGGACATTTGAGAATGTAGAAATAAAGTAAAATGTGACATTTGACTTAGAGAATATAGTGTTCAGTTTAGAGAAATCTAGCACAGAGAGGAAGATGAGGATGGCAATGGAACAAAAGGGTAAGTGTGGTGGAAATAAATAAAAAGGAAGTGTACATTGAGAAACATAGTTGTGACTATAGGTCTGTGATTCCTAGACTGTGAGCAGTGAGCTGTTGTCAGTACAACCTACAAACAGTACAGGAGGAAAATTGCATGGTAGTGCAACAGTATCTCGTTTTAGAAGTTTAAGGGGCAAATTTACGAAATTCACGTGAAATGATCGAACTTCAATCGAATTACCAATTGTACGAATTTTTTGTGAAATCTTATATTCAAATTTGGCCTCTTCGATGATCGAATATCGAATAGATCAATGATCGAATATTCGATAATTCGATCATTCGATGATCGAAGGAATCAAAATTTTAAAGTTATTCAACTGCCAACTTCGCCAGATTGAACCTACCGAATTGCAATAGAAGCAGGCTAAGTCCTGCTCGAATGCCATTCGTACATTCGGAGCGTTCGATCGTTCGAATCGTACAAATTTTTCGGATACTCAAAGGAAATTTCCCGATTTTTTCATGAAATCGAACGATCGGTATCCGATCATATGAATTCATTGAGAAATCGTATAACGAGCAAAATGATAGCCTAAAACAAATCGATAAGCATTCGATGGTCGAATGCTTATCGAATTACGAATTTGGTCGAGCTAATTTTGGGGAATAATAGCAAATTTGCCCCTAAGTGAAAGTAAAAGAGATATGGTAGTAGGAGGTTATTGGTATAAAGGCAACAAATCATTTTTGCAAAAAATACCTTAAAATAGTGATACTGTATTATGCTGTTACAGTAGAAGTAGTTTAGTAGGCACTTAGAGCATTAGAGGTCCAAGAGATTATAAAACGAAAACATTTTTCCAAAGGCTGTAACTATTGTAATTTGCTGGCTTACTATGCCAGGCAAAGAGATTAGCTATATTATAAACGAATTACATTTAATAATATGGTCAGGGGTTTGTTGCACAGAATTTTGAATAATGAATTTTGCCCTGCTTTATAGCAAAACCCTTGTTTACTGCCTGGTAAAGTCTTTTGACAAATTTCCATTCAATTATATCAGGGAAACAGTTAAATACTCTTTATAGTGCCAGCTTTGGCAGGAGCACTGTGTTTATTTAGTTTAGTGGGTGGCAAGAACTTTGACTGTGCAGGGGAGAATTGTTCTTGATTACCATTCAACCTGAACAACACTGTTTCTAGTCCACATACTGATTTGATAATGGTAAAAGATGTTTTTGCTCCTTCTTATTTGCTCTATTCATGAACAAAAACAAAATAGGGTATTGAAACTTGCTTCTCTGTCTTGGTATGTCCCTACAGCTGGCTACACTTTGAACGTATATTTATAATGTTGTGTCAAATTATTTATACCAACAAAAATCTGATCACAGAAATAATTCATTACAAAAAACTAATTGTAGTATTTATAAAGGTAATTTTATTCCATAGCAACACTGGAATGTATGCCATGGGGGTAGATTTAATAATGGGCAGATTTAATAAGGGTCGAAGTGAATATTCGAATAAAATTAGAATTTAAACTATCGAATAGCCTAACATTTGATTCGAACAGAAAAAATTCATAAAGGCCCTTAAAAATCCTTAAAATTTGACACTTCACCACCTTAAAGCTGCTGAAATGCCATTCGAGCGAAAACAGATCTATTTGATCGAAATAGCTCTATTTTTGAATGAAAAGCCCTTTAAGGGCTTGAAGTGAATATTCGAATAATATTAGAATTTGAATTGAAAAAATTTGAATGTTCGAATTTCAAAGTATTGGCCCTTTAAAAATCCTTTGACTTCGACACTTCGCCACCTTGAAGCTGCCGAATTGCCTATGGGGGACCTCTTAGAACCTGTCCTGAAATTTAGTTCCAAGAATTCAAAGGATTTTGCAAATGATTTGAACGATTTTTATTTGATCGAAAATGGACCTATTCGATTGAAATAGGTCCATTTTCGATCGAAAAAGCCCTTTAAAAAACTTTGAGGGTCGAATTTCGACGTTTTTTCACTTTGAAAATTCAGCCCTTAGTAAATGTGCCCCATAGACTTCATGGGGCACATTTACTAAGGGACACATTTACTAAGGGTCAAAGTGAATATTCAAATATAATTAGAAATAAATAGAACTTCGACTATCGAATAGCCCAAAATTCTACTCGAATTGAAAAGTACTGGCCCTTTAAAAAACCTTAAAATTTGACTATTCACCACCTTAAAGCTGCTGAATTGTCATTTTAGCCTACGGGGGACCTCATACAACTTGTCCTGAAATTTTTTCTAAGTCCTGAGAAATCAATTTAAAAAAAATAAAATAATAATTTGAATCGATTGATTCGAACAATGCGATCGTTCAATTCGAACAATTTAATTTGCTGGAATATGGCAATTTTCGATCAAATGCGGCCTCATTTGATTGAAAATGACCCCCAAAAAAATTTTCGGTGGTCGAATTTTGGAATTTTTTACCATTCGAAATTCGACACTTAGGGGCATATTTACTAATGGTCGAATTTCAAAGTGGGGGCTGTTCGATTGAATTAGAATCATTTGATTCGAATGATTCGAACAATTAGAACGATTTGAACAATAGCCAAAATTTGCAGTTGAATTTGCCAAATATTGCCAAATTGCCTGTAAAGCTATGGGAGGTCCCCCATAGGCTATAATGGCAATTTGGCAGGTTTAAGGTGGCGAATAGTTGAATTAAAAAATTTTTAAGGGACAGCACTTCGATTTTTGAACGTTTACAATTTTTTACTTCGAAATTCGAATTTAAAAATTTTAATTTGGTTCAAAATTCACTTTAACCCTTAGTAAATGTGCCCCTTAATGTAAAAAAAAGTTGGAGCGCAACATAAGCATGCAAAAGTTCCTGTAATTGACTATTGGCAATTTTGGCCCATGCTATGTCAATGGTCCTTTTTGGCCATGAAGAAGAACTGGTTATAATGAAATAACATCTCTTCTCAAAAGTAACATTTACTAGATAGAGTTCTGTCTAAAATAAGCTGCACTTACTCTGTCAAGGCTTAGTCACCAAAACTAACTCTGAGTTGCAAAAAATAGACTTTCTTTAGTAACCACAATATATATGTTCATGGCAAGTGATCAAGGAAGATGAACAGGTTGGCACCCTTAAACTGGATGTGACTGTATTGCCTGCCCTAATCTGTACTGTACAGATCTATCTATTTATTGGACAGCTAATTAATTTCATTAAAACTGGCTTATCCTTTACCATTTTGCTCATCGGATGTTCATGTATTAAGGATAACACTGGCAATTAATTTCATTGCTACAGTACAGCTGGTTCACACATTTCCGCCACATTTAAACTAAAATAATGACTCAATTTTACATGTGGAGCAAGCAAGATAACCGCCTTGGACTTTGTTAAACCAAGATAAAACTATGCCCAACTATACTGTTAATAATTATAATGATTCCTCCTATAAGTGAACAATTTTACGTTTAAAAAGCTGCAGTGTGTCTTTTAGTACATTTGTTTCTATAATATAAATGTGTGCAACTATATTTTGATGGGGAGAAAATGGCTAAAGGTTTTGTTTAATCAACCAATGGAATAAAATATAATATGTTCTTTTGTAAATATAATATGCTGTTTTGTAAACCGTTCTGACTGCTTTGTAGTAAGTAGAGTCTAAGCCGGTTATTATTTTATTTTTTCAGACTTTTCCCCCCAATTGCTTGAAATGTTTTTTTTTTAAAAAAACAAGAAAAGATGAAACAACAGCATGCAACCATCATTCATTATTTAACACGTTTCTTAGGGCAACCAAACTTCTATAAACAATGCTTATTTATATGATATTGGGCCACCATGCTAAATATATACTTTTTTAAAAGTGTAATATATCCTTAATTATTGTAAAGGGAATGCTGTTTTATTTCTCAGCAGTTAAAGTGGGAGTTTTTGGATCGATGATGGCATTACCATCTTGTGCAGGATAAAATTCCTATCAATACAGGTCCAGTTCATGGGCCCTTCCTGTAAAAACTCAAAGAGATTTATAAAAGAAACAAGGTATTGCACACAATACAAATATTTGTGTTACAACCACTGCAGTCAATTTATTTATCTGAAGAATTTTAGTGTTGTAATCAAACATAATATATATATAGAGCCATACATACAGAAACAGAATGTCTTTATTTTTTGTCAACTACCTCTACTTCTCTGCTAGATTATAGGTATGGATGTTTTTGAGATGAAGAATAAGGGGGTTATTTATTAAAGGTCAAATTTTAGAGCTTATTGACCTCAAATGAAGTCATAACTTTGAAAGGAAAAAAAACAGGAATCAGTGAATTTGAATTGAACAACCCGAATTTCTGCTAATTGATCCAGAGGAACCATCCAATTTGCTTTAGAGGGGGAAAAATTCCTTCCTGATGCAAATCGGACTAGTCCCTGGATCAACTTGTACTATGAGTTTTCTTCCACAACCCTGTATTCCCTCACATGCTAAAAAGCCACCCAACCTATTTTTAAAACTATCTAATGTATCAGCCTGTACAACTGATTCAGGGAGTGAATTCCACATCTTAACAGCTCTCGCTGTAAAAAACCCCTTCCAAATAATTAGGTGTAATCTTTTTCTTCTAATTGGAATGGGTGACCTTGTGGTTAAAATAAAGCATTAGAGAGATTACTATATGATTCCCTTATATATTTATACATAGTTATATCACCCCTTAAGCGTGTCTTCTCCAGCATGAACATCCCAAATTTGGCCAGTCTTTCCTCATAGCTCAGATTTTCCATACCTTTTTCCAGCTTAGTTGTCCTTCTCTGTACTCTCTAATTCAATAATGTCTTTGAGCACTGGAGACCAAAACTGTAAGGCATATTCTAGATGGGGCCTTACCTGTGCTCTATAAAGTGGAAGAATGACCCCTCTTCCCGTGAATCTATGTCCCTTTAGCTCAAGACCTTATTTGGCCTTGATGCCTACTGGCATTACTTGCTACAGCCAAGTTTATTATTTATACGGACTCCAAATGTCCTTTTCCATAATGGATTTGCCTCGTTCAGTCCCATTAAAGGTATAAGTGGTTTGGATATATATTTTTTTTAAAGTTTTTATTTTAAATTTAAACGTTTACAAACAATAACAGAAGGAAGGAAGAAAGAAGGTTGAAAGAGAGGATAGAAGGTTTTGAGGGGAGGCAGGACAGAGGTATAAGTCGTCTTATACATTGTACTGTACGAGTTCAGATACTTAAACAGAGTACTTAAACAGTTTGCACATTTAACCAGGTACCCCAGATAGCTTAAAATTTGGCTGGGCAATCTCTAACCAAATAGGTCAGTTTCTGGTTTGAAAGGGAATCATTTATCATTTTTTGCCAATATTGTATTGTTGGGGTGTTTAGTTATTTCCAATGCATTAATATGGTGTCACGGTCGGCACCCAATACTAGAACAAATGCCAAGTACCCTGTCTCGGCTCGAGCTTCACCAATAGTGTGACCGCCTTTGGCTTCGGGAGGAGCCCTCAGCTACTCAGATGCCACCTGGACTTAAATGAGAGGTGCAGGGCAGGAGTTCTGGCCAGCAATGGGGCACGACTGTATAGAGTCTTTAAAGGCCGAGGGTCACGGTAAAAACAGGATTAAGCAGATTCGTGGTCAGACAGGCTGGATTGAGGCAGGCAGATAGCATGGGTCATCAGGCAGGCAAGGGTCAAAAGCGGGTAGTCAATCAGATGAGGATGAGGCAGAATCGGTAGTCAGATAACAGGCACAGGTCAGGATACGGATAACAATGTAGTCAAAAGTCAGGCAGGGTCAAACACAGAATCAGGATCAAGATAACAGGAGCTTAACAGCACAGAAGGCACAAAAGGATAAACCTATCACGGACAACCAGCACAAATTAAAGTCCCCTTTAAATATTCAAAATTTGGCACCATTGCGACGTCAGTGCACCTGCCCCTCTAAATTCTGGAAGCTAGCAGAGAGGCGGCTCGGCAGGCGTCCCCACTGATGGTGCGGCGGGCGTCCCCGCCACACCGCTGGAAGGTTTTTCTTAACATATGGCTTTTGGTTTGGATATTTTTACATCCCGTTTGCATGACTTTACATTTATCAACATTGAATCTCATTTGCCACTTAGCAAGTTAAATAAAATAAACTAATAAAATGGACCCAATGTCGATCCCTGAGGGACCCGACTAAGAACCTTACTCCAAGCAGAGAATGTACCATTAACAACCACCCTCTGTACCCTATTCTATAGCTAGTTTCCTATCCATGTGCAAACGACTTCATTAAGTCCAAGAAACATTAGTTTATAAAGCAGTCATTGGTGGGGTGTGGTATCAAACTCTTTGGCTAAATCCAAATAGATCTACTGCCTCCCACTGTCCAGCATCTTACTTACCTCATCATAAAAAGCAATCAAATTTGTCTGACATGACTTATCCTTCATAAAGCCATGCTGATTACTGCTCATAATACCATTCACAAGGACAAAGTTCTTAATGTGATCCCTTAACAAGCCTTCAAATAATTTGCCCATAAAAGATGTCAAACTTACTGGCCTATAATTGCCAGGCTGAGATTGTAATGCCTTTTTAAATTTTGGCACAACATCAGCTTTTCTCCAAGCCATAGGTGCCATACCAGATGAAAGCAAATCTGAGAAAATCAGAAATAGGGGTTGGTCTAAAACTGGACTAAACTCTCTTAGAACCCGGGGGTTTATGCCATCAGGCCCTGGAGGCTTGTATACATTATTCTTTATTAAAGCTTTATGAATCATATTCTGAGTCAGTCACTGACTAGAATGAGCTGAGTCATTAGTGCAGCATGAAGTGACCCTGGGAACTCAGACTCCTCTTTTGTATACAATGAAGAAAAGAACTGATTTAGCACATTTGCCTTTTCTGTATCTGTTGCAACCATGCTGGGACTATTATTTACAGGAGCAACACGCTCGACCCGTATCTTTTTACTATTAAAATACTTTAAAAACTTTTTGGGGTCTTAGACTCAGCCGCAATGCACTCTTCATTTCCTTTCTTTCCCTTCTGGATTGCTCTTTTAGAACATTAATTATAATGTTTATATTCATTAAATGCAGCTTCTGTTCCAACAGACTTGTAGTTTTTAAATGCCTTTCACTTCTTTCCTAGTAACTTTGTTACTTCTATATAAAGCCACATTGGGTGATTTTTTGGGGCAGATTTACTAATGGTTGAATTTCAAAGTGAAAAAACATTGAAATTCGACCATCAAATTTTTTAAAGAGCCTTTTCGATCAGAAAATGTCCTATTTCGATTGAATAGGTCTGTTTTTGATTGACTAAAAATCATTGCAATCGTTCAATCACATTTTGCACAAAATCCAATTTGGCAACTTGGCAGCTTTAACTTGGCGAAGTGTCAAATTTAAAGGATTTTAAAGGGCCAGGGCAAGTCGCATTTTCAATTTTTTTCTATTCAAATTGAATTTTGGCCTATTCGATAGTCCAAGTAGTGCAAAATGACTTTTAAATTCTAATTTTTTTAAACTAGAATTTAATTTGAATATTCACTTCGGCCCTTAGTAAATCTGCCCCTAAATACCCTTTCATGATATGTATATTAATGTAACCAAATCTTTGCCCAAACTGTCTTATTCGGCTTAGTTTGACAGAAACATTGGTTATACTGGACTCCTTCTTTCAATTGGGTCCTTGCTAAGTGGAGACAAGTGCAGGCAATACATTGTTAGGATGCTTGAAGTTTTTAAACATGAACACAAGGTTTATTTTCAAACGCCTCAGGGCTATACTCACAGCAGATCTACGAAGTAGATTAATGGCAACAATATTAAAATACATAGGTCAGCAATGCCGCCATTTTGGAGACAATATAGCAGGTTGTAAAATGCACCGTTAAAACTTCCAGCTAGGGGTCTGGATTCTCTCCAGTAGAAAGGTTCAATGAGTAAATATAGAGTCGGAATACCTATTCTTTTTGTGGTCCCTGCACTTTAAGGCCAGTTATGCCCAGGGAGTGATAATTTCATCTATAACTCCTAAATTGGAGCACAATACTGCGCTTGCTAACTAATACTCCTAACTCATGTTTCTAGAATGTACTATGACAGTTACTATACTATTACATTTAGGTGATAGATTATGGATTGATAATGCTATTTATTAATTAAGATTATCTTATTTATTCTCTTAATCGTTGGTGTATATATCTACTATTTCATATACAGTATTTAATGATTTATATATTCAATTAATTAAAATTTCAACTGTATTCGGTCAGTAATCATATAATAATTGTATGTGATTCCCCCACAATACATCCTATCTGATTTCAGTACCTTTAATTTGAATATTTAAATAATTGCACTTAATTTAAGACATGATGTCAAAATATTTACTAGAACATTTAACATCCAAATAAAAATTGGTGATATCGGTATATAATCTTGACACTTTATCATTATTTTCTAAATTTTCTACTATAGTCTATAATAATGTGCTTACGTAGTGACTGATGATCTTAATTATGTTTTGCATCTTTTATTGTCGTGATTGTATAAGCCTGTTACCTATGGGAGGTGCTTGAGCTTCTGATGAAGTGACTTGGAGTCACGAAACGCGTTAAGCCAGTTCCCCTGCCTGCTTTTCGCAACATGGATTTTAAGTATGGATAATAAAGATTTTTCATTTTAATTAAGTTTGGTTTCCCCATTGTATACCTGTCCTGCCATCAAGTTTCTTCTCTATGCAATTGTCCGCAGCCAGAGCGGCCTGGGGAGGAGTATCCAGTGAACGGCTTTACTACATTTCACCATATGCAGCAAGGGAGAGTTCCCATACACTTGTTGGATTGCAGTTTCTATACTATCCCTGTCTAACCTCATTTATTTGTACTTTTAAGGCCTTATGGTCCCAAGTTCTCCAGCAGACATCCACCTTGATCAGAAGATGGAAGCCACAGAGGATGAGCCAGGATGTTACAATTACTATATTGAATATTAACAGGACATGGTCATAGATATCACTGGGCCAGAAGGGAATATTAACCCACACAGGAACTGGGACTTTGTAAAGGGGAAATATTAAGTAGGTATTTCGGATCTATAAGGGAAATTAACCCTATAGATAGCTACATTTATTTAAAAGTGTAAATTTGATATTTGAAAGACTAACAGACTGGAGTACAGCATTTTGTATTGTTAAAGGAACAGTAACACCAAAAAATGAAAGTGTTTTAAAGTAAAGAAAATAAATTGTAGTGTTGCCCAGCGCTGTTAAAACTGATTTTGCTTCAGAAACACTACTATAGTTAATATAAACAAGCTGCTTACTAGCAATGGCGGAAATTGAATAATGGCTATATGGCACAGAATAAATAATGGATAACAGATAACATTATGTTCTACAGAGCTTATTTGCTATCTGCTGTGTAACTTGAGCCTTTTATCCTTTGAATGGCTGCCCCCATGGTTACACAACAGCTTATGTATATAAACAAAAGTAGTGTTTCTGAAGCAAAAACAGCAGTTTTACCAGTGCAGGGCAACACTGCATTAGATTTGTATTACTTTAAAACAATTACATTTTTTGATGTAAGTCTAAATCAACTGTTCTTGATGAGAAATATTGATAATAATTAACTACCCATCTGAGTGGCTTCTTCAGTTCTTCAGTAGAATTCAAAATCACTCAATAGGTACAGCTGACTAATACTAGACACTGTATATCTTGGCCTACATTGAAGATTAGACAAAATATTGTACTGAAAAATAAATTAAAATAGATGAAGTTTAAGGTGCCGATTTTAGAAATTCATGATTTACTAAATTTTTCGTGAAATCGGATATGCAAATTTAGCCTCTTCGATCATCGAATATTGAAAAGATCGAATAGATCGAATGATTTGATATTCGATAATTCAAATAGGGGCAAATTTACTATTACTCCCTGAAATTAGCTCGACCAAATTTGCAATTCAATAAGCATTCGACCATCGAATGCTTATTGAATTCTTTTAGGCTATCGTTTTGCTCGATATCCGATTTCTCGATGAATTCGTACGATCGTGAAATTTTATTCGAGCGTCCGAAAAATTTGTACGATTCGAACAATCGAATGCTTCGATCCTACGAATGGTATTCGAGCAGGACTTAGCCTCAGAAACCTATGGGGAGCTTCCCATAGGCTTCTATTACAATTCAGTAGTTTCAATCTGGCGAAGTAGGCAGTCGAATAATTTTAAGATTTTGAATCCTTCGATCATCGAATGATCAAATTATCGAATATCCGATTATTCGATCTATTCGATCTATTCGATATTCGTGAATCAAAGAGGCCAAATTTGCATATCCGATTTCACGAAAAATTTGTAAGAACTTCGATCATTTCAAGTGAATTTCATAAATCGGCCCCCAAGTGTTTAAAAAAGCAAGGTCACTAAGCCACATGCATACACTAAGGGGCAGATTTATCAAGGGTCAAATTGAAAATTCTAATAAAAAAAATTAGAATTTTGAAGTAATTTTTAGATACTATCTAATAGGCCAAAATTTGATTTGAATTGAAAAAAATTTGATTTGAATTGAAAAAAATTTGATTTGAATTGAAATCGAAGTACTGTCTCTTTTAAAAATTTTAATTTGAACCTTCGCCTCCTTAAACCTGCCAAATTGCTGTTTTATCCTATGGGGGACCACCTATAACCTTTAAGAAGCGTTTTTGATATTTTTAAAAAATCTAATTTTTTTGTAGAAAATGTTTTCGATCGAAAAATGCCTTCTAAAAAAATTAGATGCTCGAATTTCGATGTTTTTTCACTTCGAAATTCGACGCTTGATAAATCTGCCCCTAATTATGAGGATTAGTACTATATAGGGATATCAATGTTTGAACTACATTTACTAGCATCTCATAGCTACTCTTGTAGCTATCTTGCTGATGTTTTCATTTCAAATATTGCTGGAAAACAACATGCACACTCCATTCTTATAGTAGAGTGTTGCAGCAGATAAGGATAACTGTTGGATCATTTCAATGTTATGGATCTAGGTCAACTAGAATAACAAGATAATCAAAAAGTTTTCTCAGGCATTAAGTCAGACAAAGTTTACTGGAGACAGAAGGGCATATTTGCCATTCAAAATGTTATGGTACCAATAGATGCAGCATTGCATAATTTTGCAAAATTTAATATCAGAATATGAGCTATTTATGTGGTATTAGAAATTCAATTTACATGTTGAATGTAGCATATGAATTTAAAAATATGCATTATATTTTACTAGGCTGTTAAATGACTTATTTCAAACATTCTGGGACCTTAGCTGAGATGCATTAAGCTGCATAAAATCTCAGCAAGGAATATGGTTTTTCCAATTTCTGTGCTATTAAATTGTTAGAAACTTTTTTTTGATTGTTAAATAGAACTGATAGAATAACACAGAAATGTAGGAGCTTACTTCCTGTAAACCTTCCTGGCCAGTCTGTGTGATTTTGCATAAATTGGAGTAAATATTTCTTAAAGGGATATCATAAAAAAAATCCTACTTTTTAGGTATGTGACATGTTATACAGAATTATTGGGACCTGGGAGTTCCATAGTTAAGGGATCTTTCCATAGTCTGCATAACCTACTTTAGGGGGCTATTTATTATACTGATTTTTTGTGGTCAAGTTTTTAAAGGGAAAAACTCATGAATTATTAGAGATTTATTATACCCCATAGTTGCTGAATCAGAAAATACTCCAGCTAAAACCTATTTACTTAATCTAGAAGTCAATGTCAGATATCCCTGAAGATGTTTCATTTTTTTTTAATTATCTTTTTATTGGTTTTATAACAATTTAGTAAGGGTACAGAAAGAAAAAAAAGGGGGGTACAAGGGGACAGAATTATCCAACATATACATGCAGATACAATGTACATTATGAAATAAATTCCCGCTTCATGTAATGAACGTGATGGATAAACATAAAAAGACAGGTAGGGAAAGAAATAATCTCCTTAGATTTGAGAGGCGCTTGTCATTTAAGGGGCATTCCTTTTATAATGGTTAGTTTCTTTATAGGAAAGCCATCTGTACCAATTATTCCTATACATCTGGGGGTTGTTTGTTGAGAATAGGGAATATTTTTCAAATCTATGGATTTCTTCTACTTTGTTATACCAGTCTCGTATTGACGGAGCTGTGTTTTGTTTCCATCTCAACGGGATCAGGACTTTAGCTGCATTTAAGAGGTGAGGTTCTATAGTGGATATAAAGGCCTTAAATGGTTTATCTATATGAAATAATAATACATATGCTGGATCATCAGGTATATCATAAGTTAAAATGTGTCTGATGGCTTGTCTAATGTCATTCCAAAATGCACGTATTAGTGGACATGTCCAAAAGATGTGTAATAGAGAGCCTGCTTCAATGCCACATCTCCAACATGTGTCGCTTGTGTGTTTAAATATGCGCTTAAGTCTTGTGGGGGTGAGGTACCACCTGGTAACTATCTTATAGTT
>CM044433.1:60056372-60085197 GCA_024363595.1 Xenopus borealis
CTTCTAGGGATTGTTTAGTAAATTTGGCGCCTTTCTGTATATCATTGAAAGCACTAAGTATGTAGTATAGGGTACTGTATCCGTCTGGTCCTGGTGCTTTCCCTATTGGGGTGTCTTTTAGTGCTGTTTCTAGTTCCTGGATTGTAATGTCAGCTTCGATATAATCTGATGCTGTCTCGGTGATATGTTTCATTTTGGAGGATTGTAGAAAGGCACTCATGATCGACTCATATTCGGGTTGATCTTCTTTTGAGTTATCAGGGAGTTGATATAATTCTTTATAGTAGGATTCAAAGGTTTGTGTTATTAATTCTGGAGTGTGGACTATACCTTCTCCACCTTTTTCTGCCTTGTGTATGACGTAAGACCCTTGCCAATAGTCGACCACATTTATCCCCATGTTCATATAGTCTATGTCTATATAGCACAATGGCTCTTTGGGTGAAAAAGTCGTGGAAGGAGGAGAGAGCTTTCCTAGCTTCCGTGAGTTCCTTCAGTACATGGTCTGATAGCAAGTGCTTATGTTGTTTTTCCAATTTCTGGATTTTGCTTATTAAGTTTAGCCTTTGCTGTTCTTTAGCTTTTTTTCTCTGTGCTCCATGTTTAATTAACTGCCCTCGGATAACACATTTATGTGCTTCCCAGCAAGTCAATGGGAACATATCCGGGTTTGAGTTTTCTTTAAAGTAGTTTGATATCTGCATGGTCAGGTCATCTTTAATCTCTGTATCTTGTAAAAGCGATTCATTAAGTCGCCATACACTCTGTTTAGCAACCGGGAGTGGGGTTCTCAGATTCAGGTTAAGATTTGGCAGCTTAAAACATCTTTTAGATAAGCGTGTGATATAAGTAGATAATCTATTTGTGAGTATACATTATACCTATGAGAGTAGAAGGTGTAGTCTCTCACAGTGGGGTATAATATATGCCAGGGGTCTATCATTTGCATAGAATGTAGTACCCGTTTACATATTATTAGCTGCTTGGGAGAAATACTGTTTTTTCCCGAGGAGCAGTCAAGATGGGGGTCTAGTGGGATTTTGAGGTCTCCCCCTACAACAAGACTACCCTCTGCAAAGAGGCTCAAAGCTTCTGAGATTCACGTGAGCTCCTGTGCTTGATCCGAATTTGGTAGGTACACATTAGCAAATGTATATGTCCTTCCCATATAAACACATTTTAAAAAGAGGAAACGACCTAACATATCACTTTTCCTATCTGTTACTTTAAAACCAAAGTTGCTTGAAAAAGCTATTGCTATTGTTTTAGAGGGTTGCGGCTTACTCATAAAGAGTTCAATGAAATGTTTATTATTCCACTTGGGAACTGCACCTTCCTTAAAGTGGGTTTCTTGGATATAAATTACATTTGCTTTCTGTTTTTGTAGGTCTGCAGAAAGTAAAATTCTTTTCTGTGGGGAATTAAGACCATTAGCATTAATACTGACTAACCTAAATGAGTTTATGATACTTTTAGAGTGAGACATTAAGGATGTTACTTGTTACCTTTCAATCAAGGAGGGGGAGTAGGAGAATCCACCAGTGGATTATGGGGGAGAGAAGGTAGGGGGAGAGTTGTACTGGGGAAATCAGTAATACGTCACCACGTGGTGTGGGCTCAAGGCACCACACCCGTGGAGAACAAACAAGGACGTACAAAAGTGGGGACCGATTGAGGAGCAATAGTCTCTCTGTACTACAAAGGGGCCCCTGTTCTCCAACGCCACCCCGCCAACAGTGATGTGACAGCACAGTTCAAACAGTCAAACTCTGGATCCGCATTTAAAACATCATAAATAACTCTTATATTAAGGAGCCCATAAATGATGGGTTAGGAGAACACTTTAACCATAGACCTTTTTGCATATAAGTAAAGGAGGGAAAGGGGAGAGAAGGGTAGTAGAGAAAAAGAGAAAAGAAGGGGGGAAAAGGGATGAGAAAAAAAGGGGGGGGGGATGAGGAAATAAAGGTAAATAGGTACAGATATATAAATGTTTAAAACAATATAGTCTTAATTATCGAACCCATAGCTTGATCTTGCAGGTGATGACTCTAGCTGTAGTTGTGTCCTCTATGTATTTATCAATAGGCTGGAGGTATATGAGCATGGAGTGATCCTTGAGGTAATTTCGATATTATTGATAATCATTGCATGTGTGGGAGAGTCCGAGTAATGTCTATTTAAACAATGTCCCCGAAGGAGGTTATGGCTTAATCCTCTATAGTAATATTGTCCAGGAAGGTCGGCCTTGGGGGCTATTTAGTATACAGTCTAATTGGCACTTATTGCAAGTCTCTTGTGTGAAAGTCCGCTTTTGCTATGCAGGTGCGTTTACTGAGGTGCCTTTATATTGTTTGATTGTAAAGTATCCAAAGAGGACAAAAAAAAAAAAAAAGGGGTGTGTGTGTAAGCGTCTCCTTCTCTGTTGAGCGGTCTGGGTTTGTTGCGGGGGTCCGGTGTACTTATGTTTATCTTTACACAAAGTCTGATCTCTGAGGAGATTTGTGAGCTGCATCCTATGTTAGTCGGGGTGCCTACATCCTGGAGGGTTTCTGTGTTCTCCGTGGTGTAGTAGGTTGTAAATATTTGCCACAATATGAGAAGGATTTATTCATTTTCTCTTCATAAGCCGTATCTCTCATTTAAACTATTGTGAACTATGAACTGAAAAAAGGAAAGGCTCTCCATTAGAGTAAGTATCTGTAAATTGCAGGTTGAGCTTTGTTATATAATGGGGATGTAACTTTAATATAATTTAGGATTGAAGTTAGGGTTCGAGGCTAGTGAGCCTAAAGGTTGAATCTCTTTATGTCCTGTAAATATTCAGGTTGGATTCTCTGAGCCTGAATTGGGAACATCTACATCTCCCTCCTGTTGGGCTTTGCGATTCTGAGATAGATCAGTGTCGGGTATGGGTTTGTCTGAGTAGACATACCTGCTCCATTCTTGTAAATCCATTTCACTGATGCCCAGTTTGCGGGAAAAAGTGGTAACGTCTGCCGGTTCCTTGAGCGCATGTGTTTTCCCATGTTGAGTGGCCAGTAGGGCAAAGGAGAAACCCCATTTATAGTTGATGTTTCGGTCACGTAGTTGTTGAACTACATTGTGCAGCATACGGCGTTGCATCACTGTGGTATATGCCAAGTCCTGATATATCTCTATAGTGCCATCCCCGAGTCGGACTGATTTGAGTTCTCTCGCCTTGCGGAGAATCTGTTCCTTGATAGTGAAATTGTGGAAGGCACATAGTATATCTTTAGGCTTATTTGGTGGGCCTCCTGCTACTCTGTGTACCTGGTCTATTTGTATATCTGCATCAGCGTCTTTGCCTAGGAGCCGGTTAAATAGTGCTATTAGCACATGTTTCAGTTCTACTGCACCGACTTCTGATGGTACCCCTCTAATACGGAGGTTACAGCGGCGGTTTCTGTTTTCCACGTCTTTCAGGGCCTGTATATCTATTGGCAGAAACCTTTTGTGTAATGGAGTTTTGCTTACCCTCTAGTTCTGTAACTTTTACTGCGAGTGATTGTATTTTGTGTCGGATTATCTGCGTTTCTTGCTGTTGGCTTTGTTTAATATCCGCTAGCAGACGCACCAGGTCTTCCTTTTGTGGGAGTACAGATAAGAGGTTTCGTAGGCTACCGCTGACTGGGTCTTCCGTCGAGCTATGTGTGTTTTCTGTATAGTAAGGCGTTTCTGGTTCGGAGGCCTCTGCGTCCGCCATTTTGGTATTCTCCGTGTCGTCTGGGTATGGTGGCGTTTTGGCAAAATACTGGGAGATTTCCTTGTCTTTTTTGGAGGAATTCGTTTTCTGAGATGAAGAGTGCGTTGTGGATTTCTGTGCTCTCTTCATTTTGGTCTTATTTTAGCAAGATCGCGGTGAAGTAGCGCCAGAGAACAGGAGCCCAGGGAAACCACGTCTGCTTCAAGCCTCCATCAAGCCACGCCCCCAACAGTGACTCTAGATGAAGGGGGTCCTTTTCAGTGCTGGAGGGTCCTTTTCAGTGCTGGAGAGTCCAAGATCGATGAGTCACTGCCTGAAAATGTTTCTTGACATTGTGATCTGTGCTGGTTTTTGTACAATAATCTGAAAAAGTCAGGATTTTAGGGGCGATGACTCGAAAAAATTTAGCTATTTGGGTGTTAAACTCGATAGATTTGTACAATCCAATGATTTTATCAAGACTTTTCCTGCACTGACCTTTTTTGAGCTGATTATTTAATAAATGAGTTAAATTCGTGTATGGGAATAAGGTCGACTTTGGTTTGATAAAAAAAATTGATAATTTCAGGTTTTATAAAATACCCCCTAAGTCTACTAAAATATAATTTAAATATGGTTAAAACCCAACAGGATTGTTTTGTCTTTAGTGAGGATAAAATATCTTACTGTTTTATTACTACTGAAAAAAGGAAATAATGTTTTAAAAAAATAATTAATTAATTATAATGGAGTCTATGGGAGATGGCCTTTCTGTAATTTGGAGATTTCTGGATAACGAGTTTCGTATAATGGGCCCCATGTATCTAATTCTACATAGTAAATATAGTATGTGATACCTATGATGAAATGCAAGCTTTTGAGACCACTTAGTCATGAAAGCAGGAGGCAATGTAGTACTAAAAGTTAGTGTTTTAAAATGACTATTTTAGCCAATAAAAGTTATCATCTACTGGGACAAACTGGTTGGGTGCCCTAGGCAACCTGGCTGGCTACCTTGCCCTCTCAAGTGTGCCCTTGTGAACAAGTGTGCACATGCATTCACATGTCTGGTGTCGTCATGTGGGAGGCCTGAGTTTACGATTACTAACTTCATTGGGGGGGGATGAGGGCCTGGAACAGGGGTATGTACACGCAAAAGGTAGGTGCCCAGCTACTCCCTCTCCTTTGCACTCTTGGCATGTGCCTGTTCTGCCAATTTCTAGTTCTGGCTCTGCCTAATCTGTATTTTCTGGTTTTGCGACTGAACAGCGCTTCTTTTTTCGAAGTCGCCCGAAGTTGCCTCACGAGGAAACTTCAGGCGACTTCGGGAAAACAAAGAGCTGCGAGTGCCAAACCAAAAGCCATTTTACACTTTATAGCCGGTGGGAAGGCAGTTCGGGGAGATTGTTGCCCCGAAGAAGAATCACAAATCTGCCTGTGTGCCCCTACCCTTAAAGTTTAGGAGAATGCCTATCTTGGCTGTGATTCAAAAACAGGCCCTGGCAATTCAAGTACTGTCTATGGTAATGGCACTTTACAACAACCCCTCTAGCCTTCCAATCTATTTTTTCTTTGTTCATATTGTGCAGACCTGCATCTTTTACCCACATTCTAAGATTTGGATACTACTGTGTGCATGAGCCGCATTAGGGTAGTCCTATGGGTTCTAAGTACTTAGAACTAGCAGCATCATACTTGCAGTCTTTAGACTGTGTTCAGCTTTTGCACTCACATATATTTTTCAGTGGCGGAACTACCGGGGGTGTAGGGGGTGTGAGCGGGCCAGGGTCCACATCCCCTCAGGACCCCCTGACAGCTCGCTTTCTACTGAATGTGGGCAGAAAATCATGTACAGAGAGGGGTGGGGGGCCCAGCTGCACGTCCCGCACCAGGGCCCGCCCCCCTCTAGTTACGTTACTGATATTTTTGCATTTATTAGTAGTACTAATGTAGGAAAACAAACAAAAAACAAAAGCAACTACTCATCTGTTACAGTATGCTAATGCACGATCAGTAAATATATATATTTTTGTGAGATTTACTTATTTATTTTTATTTTTTATTTTTTCAGCATTTGAGGACTACGCCATAACCACCTGTTTCATGGATGTATTATTACCAATGAAAAAATACTCAGTAAAATCTAAATTCTATCAACTGTTTTTTCTTTTCTGGAAATCATTGGAATACTATGGGGCAGATTAACTAATGGTCGAATTTCGAATTAAAAAAAAATTCAAAATTCGACCATGGGAATAGTGGGGAAGTAAAATGCTTCGAATTTGATTATCGAATTCGAAAGGATTTTGCCGCAATTCGATCGATCGAACGATTGAATATAAAAAATTTGAATAGAATATTTGAACGATTTTAATCGATTGCATTTTTTTATCTCAGCTAATGATTCCCAATTCCGTAGCTTGATCCTGGTGAAGTAGGGGGTCAAATAAAAATTTAAAGGGGAAGTTATTTGACCATTGAATATTCGAATAAAATTTTATTCGAATATTCGAATCATTCGAATTCGAATATTCGATGGTCGAATTTGCCTAATTTGCATATTCAAAGATTCGAATTTATATTAAATTAGATCGAACTTCGAATTATTCACATGAAGTTTGTAAATCTACCCCTAAATCTCTATATATGTGTTGTTTTCCTATATTTTTTTAAATGTCTAAACCATGAAAACCTCCAATACAAAACTTTGCCAGGGAAAAGTTCAAATTCAAATTACTAACCCTCACATTCAAGGCCCTTAACAATGAAGCCCCTCCCTATATTTCATCTCTGATCTCCAAATACACTCCTACACGCAACCTTCGCTCTGCTTCTGACCTTCGCCTCGCTTCTCCTCTAATCACTTCTGCCCATTCTCGTCTACAAGTCTTCTCTCGGGCTTCTGCTTTTCTCTGGAACTCTCTGCCTCGAGCTGTCAGACTTTCTCCTTCTTTCCAAACTTTCAAACGCTCCTTAAAGACCCTCCTGTTTAGAGAAGCGTATTCAATGTACCTTAAATAACCAATCACTGCTGTATCATAAATCACAAATTGTATCTGAAACCCTAATGTCTCAATTGTACCCTAACCTTTAGTTTGTAAACTCTAATCTGTAGGGCCCTCTAATCCTATTGTATCTGTAAATCCTTGGTTATCCACTTTTATTCCCTGTTTGTTATAACTAAGGAAAGCACTGCGTATCTTGTAGGCGCTATACAAATAAATGATGATGAGGATGAGGTCCTATAGAAGTCAGCAGATCCCATTGTTTTAAATCAATTTGAACTTTTAGAGGTTTTCACATTTTTTTTTACTAGGAATTGTTTGAAAAGCTCACATTTTCAGAGGTTCTAGAGGTACAGTATAAATTTACGTTCCAGAATTTAATGTTTATGGTCCCTTCAAGTAATGTATTTAAATAGGAGTATTTCCTAGGTTTTCTTTTCAAGTCACTTTCTCATCCTTCTCCCTTGCCAATCGCTCTATTTTTTAAGCAAAATCCCTTTTACATTTAGGGGCAGATTTACCAAGGGTTGAAAATTTGTGAAAATTCAAATTTCAAAGTAATTTTTGGGTACTTCGACTATTGAATAGGCCAAAATTCGAACCAAATTGAATTTTTTTTATTTGAATTGAAAAAATTTGACCATTTGAATTGCAAAGTACTGTCTCTTTAAAGACTGCAACTTTTAATATTCGCCACCTTAAACCTGCCGAATTGCTGTTTTAGCCTATTGGAGACCTCCTATAACCTATATAGAGTATTTTTGCTAAGTTTTAGAAGTCAAAGTTTTTTCAGAGGCAATCGTTTGAATCAAACAATTAAATTGTATGATTTGAACAATTTGAAAAAACTGGACAGGTGGCAACCCTACTCAAGGCTGTAGTGAAATTTCTGTACTTTGCTGCTAAATAATGTGAAATAACTTATTAAAATAATCCGTGTACATTTATGTGTGCCATGGTCCCTTTAAAAACTTAAAACTGGGGTTCTACTGCATTTGTATTTTTTAGAGCATCATTCAGTGTTATTTTTCGTTCATACTTTTTATATTCAGATTTTTTTATTAAATCTCTTGACATTTGTGATTTTTAAAGTGAATTTAGTGGTGGTTTCAAAACCCTCAAAAACCACTAAAATCTGACCTTTGATAAATAGGCCTTTTAGAGTTTTAAAGAAATATAGAAAATGTTTCAATGTTTACCATAGGCAGCTTTTATTTCCAGCACTGCTTGTGTCACAATTACAAAACTGCGTTCTCAAATTATGATCTATGAAATCTGGTCTTTAAGTGGTCACTGAGCCCTTGAATTAAGAAGATAGTTTAGCCTTTGTATATTATCCTTTTAACATTTTAGCTTTTTAAATTCTTCAAATTAATCTTTACACAAGGCCATGACCAGGTCTACTTTGTAACGTAGACTGAAAGCATTGTATTGCAATTATTTCTGCCATATTCTTCAATGATATTCATAAATTAGAATCACTAAGGATTATTAGGATGACTCAGCAGCCCTGCTTTACCCATGGAAACATATTAAGAGGCAACTGCATAATTATAATTATTTGCTCCTACTTTTACTAAATGAAATAGGGCAATGACCTAGAACAATTGTTATGGCTAGTAGTGTAGAGAAGCACATAACTTCTGATACCTACCCCCTTAGGTGTAGTAGGAGAGCCCTACCAGCTCCAGTTTTCACAGATGCCCTTTTGGGGTCCCGGAACTGTCTGCTGCGAAGCAGGCAGGAATCCTACCCATGGTCAAGGTAGATGGAAGTGCGTCATCAAAGGGTCAGAAAAGGTCAGAGTCATTTTTCAAGCAAAGGGTCAATGGCTTACGGCAAGATGCAGTAGACAATCCAAGCAAGGGTCAATAGCAGGCAGCAAGATGCAGTAGTCAATCCAGGCAAGGGTCAGTGGCAGGCAGCAAGATGTAGTAGTCAAAACCAGGCAAGGAGTCAAAAACCAGTAAACATGTAGGAAAAGTAGCTTGAGCAGGATCAGAAAACTGAAGACTAGTGATGGCGAATAAATTCGTGAAACGCCAGCGAAAATTCGCCTGGCGAAAATTCACCAAAAAAAAACCGTTTCGTGGATTTTTTTGCCAATTCGCAAATTTCGCTGAAAATTCGCTAATTTTTCGGCGAAGTGAAACGGGGTAGATTCGCCCATCACTACTGAAGACCAGCTTGGACAATGAAATCAAACAAAAAGTACCCTTTAGGTTTGAATTTGGTGCTAATACGCGACACCAGCACATCTGCCGACGTCATGATGCAGCATCATTACGCATGCAAGTTTTAGCAAGTGCTAAATTACAGAACCATACCTCTTTCACAAGAGTTTCCTTTGCCAGCTTAGACCTGGCAAACTGATAAGATGAAGCTACATCCTCCTCAATCTTATGTCAGTTACATCATAACCTGTATGCCAAATAAAATTTTTAAAGCGGGATTGTCTTTAAAAGTTGCAACTATTAAAATCTTTTAACATTTATACATATTTTACATTTTTGTTACCATTTGAGGGGCATGCCATATTTGCTTTAGGGTGGGCTCGTGCCTAGGCCATTAGAGGATCTCTTTTGCCTTTATTTTGCTTCCTTGAACATTCTTAATAAAAAGTGGGCACCAACATCTCTTATAAAGTCATATATATGAGCTATATTAACCGCCCTATTCCAAGTGGACGTGTACAAAGTTTTGCTAGACAGAAACAAACTTTAGCTATGAAATGCTTGCGCTGATGAATTAATGCTAATGAAACTGCTCCAGCGTTCAGCTGCAGAGAGGCAACTTTGCATTTTAGTGAATTAGCGAATCTGTGCATGGCAAAGTGGAGCGGGGTCTGGCGAAGCCTTTGCAGGTGAAAATTCACACTAGTGACTTTGCCCCATTATAGGTTAAATCACCTATAGTAACTAATCAGCAAGAAGCGTTTAATTGTCAGTTTAAAAGAAAATATAACATCTGGGCAAACATAGTGACACTTGTTACATATGGGGGTATGGAATTCAGTTTTCCTAAGGGTATTTATTTTTAGGGTACAGTGGTGTAAACATAAAGGTATTTATTTTTAGGGTACAGTGGTGTAAACATAAATCCCCTGATCATCTCTACAGCATTTTGTTCATCATACTGTTCATCAAGAATATGTTGTTTGAAATGTGTTCTATCCAGATGCCTAGGGTCTTTACTTGTCATTAAAAGGCCCCAGAAAACAAGTTTAATTTTATTTCAGTAAACATAAGTGGTATCTGACCCATCTTCCTAGCATAAAATTGCTAATTTATGGTCCCTATGGCACCAAGAAAAGGTTGGCTGTACTGGTTATGTGGGGAGGCTACAATTTAGTTGTGTTGGACACTAAGGGGCAAATTTACAAAAAAAATTTACAAAATTCGCGTGAAGAGATCGAAGTTCGATCGATACGTTTTTTTTCTGATATTCGAATGTGCAAATTTGGCCACTTCGATTATCGAATACCGAAAATTCGAATTATCAAATAGATCGAATGATCGAATATTCGATCATTCGATGATCGAAGGATTTTAAATTAAAAATTTCTTCGAATGCCTACTTCACCAGATTGCACCTACCGAATACCAATAAAAGCCTATGGGAACCCCCATTGGCTTCTTTTGCAAAGACCTGCTCGAATACCATTGGTACGATCGAACGCCTCGTTTGAATTGTACGATTTTTCGGAGGCTCAAAGGCAAAAGTACGATTTTTTCGTGAAATCGAACGATCGGTATTCCGATCGTACGATTTCATCGAGAAATCGAAAATCGAGGAAATAATAGGCTAAACCTATTTGATAGTTGAATGCTTATCGAATTTTGAGGGGATTCGAGGGATTTTATGTGAATTTTAGTAAATGTGCCCCTAATATTTTATAGGCAGTCATGCCTCTGTTCTCTGATTTGTTGAAATAATCAATTCACTTAACTTGGGCATTGCATCATGCTGGATGGATATATATATATGCAGATCTGTTCAGCCAGCTCTGACACATCAGCTGACAAATTGTTATAATTTTAATATTATAATTCTGCAGAAAGGGAGATTTTTCAATTACTTTAACAGTTTGCCTGTAAAAAAATTAAAATGAAAGTGAACTGGTCAACATGGCCTAACCATACCAGTTTCAGAATTATGGTACAAACCATATTATTTACTTCCAGCATCAAATGCTGCCAAATATGTATGTATACAAAGGTATACAAATACATGAAGACCACAATGAAAATGTATACACAAAATACAAAAAATTATAAAGATTACTTTAAAAGTAGCCAAAATGGGCATGAAAGCAGCATATATCAAGCCAAACAGGTCACTATGGCTTGCAGTCAACAGAGGATCAAATTCGCTGACCTTCATAAACACCAATTCATCAGCTGTCTCCAACAGTTTGCAATTTAAAGTGAGCCACGGATTACTGGGAAATGTATACATTCCCTTACAAGGCTTACATTTACAGAATAGGCAGTCCAAAGATTTTACAAAATCAGAGCTGAGAAGTAGCTTATAAAGCAAATCACACCATTTACATTTATTAGAAGACCATTATACAACTAACATATTACAATTCTATTTTTAGTACTGTCTGCATTTTCATTTTACCAAAGTGATGTAGAAACAAATGTCCTTTTGGTTCAGCATTCTAAAAAACCAAAGAGATGTTGATTTAAAGGATACAAAATAAAATTCCAAGCAAACCAACTGCCAATTGAACCCTTTGCCAGGAAGCATAGACTCTATAGCAATAACTCAAAACATTTTTTTAAATGATTTCTTTTATTTTTCTCTGTAATAATAAAACAGTACAATGTACTTGATCTAGATATCATGAATGCTTATTGGAAGCAAACCCAACCTATTGGGTTTATTTAAGGTTTACACAATTTTCCAGTAGACTCTAGAAGGTCCAAATTACAGAACGTTCTATTATCTAGAAAACCACAGGTTCCAAGCATTCTGGATAACAGGTCAGATACCTGTATTTTGAAATTGGGTACTGTGAGGCATGGGTGAAAAAGAGTTGAGGACCACTATTTTATTAACAATGATTTCCCTTTTTATCTGCTAAACTAACACCTGTCAAGGATCAAATAATGCAACATGGCTGTGGTTTAGGAGTTCATGGCATTTTAAAATACTAGTTAATGAAGCATAAAGCATTACTGTTTTCTTAATCTATCAAATAAACTAATTTGAGTTATACATTTATCCAAACTGCACATTTCTATGAATATTAGTTGGGTTAGTGACTGTGCAGTGAATGTCTCATGTCTATCTGCTCTCATGGCCATTTAATAGTATCTTTACTATATAAAACAAAGGCTAATTAAAAGTTGGTTTTTAGTATATATTTTATGTTTACATTATTATTGTATAGTTATTAATTAATTACACCCAAAGCTAAAAGAAACTTTACATGCATTTTGCATTGCATATATTCAGCTTTATTTCCTTTAATGTAGGGGAGAATAATGCATCAAAGGACATAAAACATGCGTGAGCTCATGTTCAGGGCCGGATTTGTGCAAAGGCCACCTAGGTCCGGGTCTAGGGCAGCAGGATTTTAGGGGGCGGCATGCTACCCAACCACACCTACATTTGTTCGGAAACACTAGAGATGCGCAGGAGATATGATCATTTTTAAAATTTGCCGTGCAACAATCCCCATTGCTCCAGTCCCGGTGACAGAAATTTGCCCAAATATAGGGGAGGGGACGGGAGCGATGAACGCCAGTGGGCCTAGGGGTGCCCATTATATAAATCCGGCCCTGCTCATGTTGCTCATCCAATTCATATTCCTGATTCCTCAACATTGCCAAAATATAAACAACTAGTTGCAGGTTGCATGCTGGAAGAACCAAGGAGAAGTGCGTTACATATTATGTAGTTCATACTCTTTAAAATGTTAGCAAAATTCATTAACTTTATTGAAAACAAAAAATATCTGCTAAGTGCTGTAGCCACACATTTCACAGTGTGTATAAAAGTTTATAAGGCAAAATATTGTTATTTTGTTGTAGTTATTTAGGCTGAAGCTACAGGTAGTGAAGGTCTCACTGTGAGTTGTGAAGCCTTCATTCAATAATAATTAGGATGCTGTTGCATAATATAACATTTATTATGCTATTGCAAAATATAACGCAACCTAATCTCCTACAGCACCAGGAATTACAGTAGAACTCAAATTATATTATCGCCTTTGTTTGTATTAATTGTGGAAAGCCCTGTCTTATATAGTTTTCTTTTGCTGCCTGAGTGGGTTTGTGCAGTGTTGGACTGGGATACCAGGGGCCCACCAGAAAACCTTAGGCTGAGGGCCCGCTTTCCAAACTATTATACCTCACTCAACCTCTTTATTTTCCAAGTCTCTTTTATTCTACATACTATACTCTATTCTTCCATTATTAAGACTCTTTGTGCTCATAGAGAAATAGAGAATGACCATGAAATAGGCCAAATGGTTAAAATCAAGAGGCCTACTTACAACCGGGCCCACCGGGAGTTTTCCTGGTACCCAGTGGGCCAGTACGACACTGGGTTTGTGAAACTTGCAGGCTTCTCTGTTAAAAATGGCACCAGAGGAAGTATCGTTATGGTCTAAAACATGTAGTGCTATGAATGTCAAAATAAACCAACAATAATTTGCATTTATATTGCTCACCAGTGGAGTTTGTAATTTTTTTTTTGGAAAGTGGACATACTCATAGTGCATTAGAGGATCACATAGCTCAAAAGTTGACTCTGCTTTTATTCCTCTTGTAAAGTAGCCTTGGTCAAGGTATTTTTATACTTTTATTTAAACTTTGCTTGCAGTGATGTGCAGGTTGACCCAAAACCTGCAGGACCCACAGTTTTACCCACAGCCAGGTCTGGACTGGAGTCAGAATAGGCCCTGGCTCTCCAAACAGCTGCCACCAGCCCAATACATAGTAACTTTTTTACAGCAGCCCCTCTGGCATTTGCCAGAACCCACAGCCAGTCTGGGTTAAAAGTTGGCTAACCATTGTGTGTTCAGGTTGGGTGAAGGACATACTGGGGAAGTACACTCCTCCTCTGCTGCCTAAGATGACCTGTCATGGAACCAGAGGTGCACAGAGAAGTAGTGTAGTGGGAAGATACCAGTGTGGATTGTACAGTCTCAACATTTTGTGGATTAGGGTGAAATGCGTGTTGAATTTTTCCTGACCCTTATAACACATTATGTAAACTAATCATTTGTTCCCTTGATCAGCTGACATTTCACAATTTTTCCAAACTTTTGTGATTATTATGGACAATTTTTTGTGGCAATTAGTTTTAAGTCACAAGTCAATCCAATGATTATTGCTTTGCTGATCAGCTTGCTATGAGCTGTGTAAGAGGGTTCCTACAACGCAGACTGAAACAGATAAATGTCCATAACCAAATTTCTTTGCTGTTATATCCTTACATAAATTGAAGATAGAGTAATCAATATTTTCACACTGGACAGTAAATGTTACAGATACACAGATGCTTATTTAGTTTATTTGTTTGCTAATGCTTGCCAACATTCTCTGAACCTTTGGGCAAATGGAGAGTAGACATAAAAACAACGTATCATATAGATATAGGCTGACACAAATGAGGGAGAGGTCCATGCTTGGTAGACATCATTCCATCATGTCAGTCATGTATCAGATCTTTGGTGAATGTGATCTTATCTAGTTTACTGTAATCTCTTGGCTTATCTATGTACCTAAGCCATATGGTATTTTTACAATTAGAAAGCTATGTTTAACAAGACTTTAATAGGCTACTTTATTCCTTGCTCTATGTAATCTCCTTATCTCTACAGTACAACAGCTATCACTTTATACTGGACTGACTGGTGATTTGTGATGTTTAGTTCTATGCAAATCACGAGGCCGCAGGGGGTGTGTGTTAAAGGTGTAAAGCAGGGGTCAGGGCAAGGGGAATGTGGCTTCATGAGACTGATTGCATGAGACACTTCTAAGACAGAAATGTGGCAGAAAGTGCTAATTTTGATATTTCCTAGTTTAGGGGGAAATGTAATAAAATTACAAAGAGAACAGAGAACAAATTTGCCCACAAATAAGAATAAAAATTTGCATGTCGCAATGTAATATTCGTCATTAGACTTTTATTGCATTGCAAATCTAAATTGAGACTTGTGTACTGTTAAGACATGATTAAAAGTTGTGTAAACTTTTGGAGCAAATGTAACAAAATTTTCAGTAAGAAGTTTTATTACATACACTGTGTAATGTTGCAAATTCATAAACCATATCCTAGTGTTGTGTGAGTGGCAAAGAGTTTGCAAAATGCTTGTTACATTTATATGAAAAGCAAAATTGTTTGCAACGCGAACAATTATTCACACTGCAAACTATTTTTCCATGAGCAACTGATATTACATTCTCCCATTACAGGTAGATTTATGGGCACATGTATTAAGGGTTGAGTTGTGTCTTCCACAAAAATAAAAATTTTCGCGTTTTTTTTGGTCAAAAATCCATTTTTCTGGTTTTAAAAAAATCCAGAAATACACCATCTAAAACCTGTGGAGGTCTTGAAGAAGTCATTGGCAGAGATCCCTTGAACCATTTGAAGATAATAACCTTCATGAGTTTTTCTCAGAAGGTTTTGCCCAAAAACTCGATCAATTTGAGATTTTTCCTGATGAAAACTTGATCAAGTTGCGGTTTTCGGGTTGTTAACCCCGTGCTCATCAATTCAAGTTTTTTCCGTTCCAGTTTTTTCTTAAATAAGAAGCCATGTGAGCTGTGAATTCATTCGGAAAAAAAAACTCTAAAATTCGACCTTTGATAAATAACCTCCTTAGTTCTGAGGTCAGAATTGGATGAGACTTTTCCTGGACAAACACATGTGGCTTTTTACAATTTATCCTGTAGAAACTGTATAAGGATAAAAATATAGCCTACTAAAACATGAAATGCTATAAAAGTCAGTATCACTTCAGCATTCAAGCATGATTTAAAGTTTTTAAAAAATCTTCAATTCAACAACGAAGCTCAGTTTCAATTAATCTATTCAAGAAACTTCATAAATCTGATAATCTAAGGGGCCTATTTACTAAAATTCATATTTTCATTTTTTTACAAATAATAATTTCTCTACGAAATTGTGTTAAAAAATGTAGTAATTCTCAAATGAATACATACACATATCCATATAGTAACGTATTTAGTGTAACTTCATGGGATATATTTAGCCCTTCGAAAAAAGATTGTTGCTCTGCAACTCATATTGTGGTCTTTACCAAATGACTATTATCTGGGACACAGGTGACGTTTTTTCGATTTTTTTATCATGATTTATAAATGACTTAAAATTATGGAAGGGAGTTTGGCTAGATTTGTTTTCATAAAAAAATAGATTAGCAAATTAGGGATATTTCTGGTCAGGCTTTTGGTGGCAAACCCTCAAATTTTTCAAGATTTACTAAATCACTGATTCTCTCCACAGTCTGATATGGTGTCTGTACAATAGTAAGGTAACGCAGGTAATAAAATATTTAAACTGGGTACCATATGTTTGTTACTTGTGACTAGATTTGAAATCTGGAATTTTTTACCATGATCCTAGCCTGCTATGTCAATGTTCAAGTCCACATTCTTTCCCTCCCTCTTTTAAGTCCCCACAAGCTCTTTAGGAATTATTGTCATTCCTTTTCTGGCAGGGCAGAAGGGAAAGAAAGCAATTAAGTGGATAAAGTGGGTTCCAGTGAAACCTCTTCTATGCAAAAACATTGGAAGAGGAACAAACCTGTAATTCTCTGATCCCCAATGGTCAGCATCATGGGGGTGCCATGCATTTCAAATCATAATTTTTACAGTGGGGAGGAATTAAAATAAAAAATATATATTTGCCCTTTTTTATGGACAGTTGTAAGATATATTAGATATTAGATCATTTGTATTATTAATTAAATAACTTTCAACAAAAATTATACCAGTGGTATGTCTTTAATTTCCCAGGAACATCTGATTACTGGCGTGTTTTCTGAACAAAGATTTTTAATGAAGCAGTATTAAATTGTATGAAATTAAATCAAATTTGAAAAAATGGCTGTGCAAAAATGTGGGTTCCCTTGTAATTTTGCTCATTTGAGTGCATGTAACTGCTCAATACTGATTACTGGCAACACCAAAATGGTTGAATTAGCTTGATAAGCCTTAAACTTCATAGGTGTGTCCAACCATGAGAAAATGAATTTAAGGTGGCTAATTGCAAGTTGGGCTTCTGTTTGACTCTCCACTGAAGAGTGACAGCATGGGTTCCTCTAAGCAATTCTCAAAAAGCGACTCTGAAAACAAAGATTGTTCAGTATCATGCTTTAGGGCAGGGGTGTCAAACCAAGGCTACAAAATGCTGACAGTATCAACTGTAATGTATGTAATCAGGAAATGGAAGGCCTACATCTTGCTGTAGATGTATCTGTACATCGTTCTACAATTCAGCGCAATTTGTACAGAGAAAATCTGTATGGCAGGGTGATGAGAAAGAAGCCCTTTCTGTACTCACACCACAAACAGAAAGTTGCTTGTTGTATGCAAAAGCTAATTTAGACAAGCCACTGTCAAAATCAAAATCTACAGGCATTTATGCAGAGGAAGAAGTACAATATTCTGGAATGGCCATCACAGACCCCCGTCTTGAATATCATCGAAAATCTATGGGATGATTTGAAGCAGGCTGTCCATGCTCGGCAGCCATCAAATTTAACTGAACTGGAGAGATTTTGTATGGACGAATGGTCAAAAATACCTCCATTCAGAATCCAGACAATCATCAACGGCTATAGGAGGTGTCTAGAGGCTGCTACATTTGCAAAAGAAGGATAAACTAAGTATTGATGTAATATCTTTGTTGGGGTGCCCACATTTAGGCACCTGTTTAATTTTGTTATGGTGCATATTTTCTGTTAATTCAATAAACTTTATGCCACTGCTGAAATACTACTGCTTACATAAGGCATGTTATAGATTAAAAGGAAGTTGCTACTTTTAAAGCTCAGCCAATGATAAACAAAACTCCAAAGAATTAAGAGGGGTTCCCAAAATTTTTAAACATCACTGTATGTATTAATCACTTGTCCAGATTTACTACAACCCTATGGCATGTCTTGTTCCAAGTCTTTCCATTTCTTCATTGTTGCAGAGAATTCTTTAGTAAAAACTGTCCTACATTTTTAGAGACATACATATTGGACTCATTTTCTACCTACTGCAAAGTGTAAAAGCTGACACCATCAGCCATTTTCTCCTAGTGTGGTGTTTTTCCAAGAATTTAAGGGTAATTGCTCCAAACTTTGAGCATGATTGATCCATGCTACACTAAAACATGTTACAAACAAAAAAAGCATGCAGACTGCCTGATCAGTTGTAAAGTGCATGGTGTCATTGCTCCTTAGCTAGTTGTCTCTTGTGCCTAAATCATAGCCAGAATTGAGATATATGCTTTATTTAAAGCATTTTCACATGTTATTAAGTGTTAAATTGTTGCTTTTAGTGCTCACTCTATAATATTTAACCAAGCCCATGTTTATATATTTCACTAAATGCACCCGTTTTCACAATCAGTTTTAAAAACGATAACAAATCTATATGCATAGCATAATTTGTTCACTTTGCATTAATTATGTGTACTTTGGATACTGGGGAAAAGACCCACAAATGAGAACATGGTTTAGAACTATATAATGCCAACAAGTTCTGGAAATAATTGAAACATCACATTTTCATCTCAAAATTTTGGATAATTTCAGTTTTAAATATGTTTTTATTTGCGGTTTAAATATTTGACAATATTTAAGTGTACTTGCGGGTAGTTTCAGGGGTATAAGTTATTTTGGTACAGTGATTGTCAATACACTAATAACAATAAGTTATTCAACATTGTGCTTCAGTAGATAACTCGTCTAAATTAAGAAAACAAAGCAACAGAGGAAATGAAAGAGAAATAAGAAACTAAAAGGATAAACACATCATAAGTATACATATATGCTGGTCAGAAATGTTGTCATTACTTGTCACATTTCAAGCTGTAAGGTTGTTTGGCATCCTTCTGTAGTTTCTAGTAGTCCTTGGGAGATATTGTGGTAGCTCAACCAGGGACCCTAGATTCTGTTATATGTTTTGGCTTGACCAGTTTCAATACTGGTCAGTCTTTCCATAATTAGTAGGTTGTCAAGTCTAGTTTTCACTGATTGGATGTCCAATGTGGTTGTTTTCCAGGCTTTAGCTAATGTCTGCTTAGCTGCAGAAAAAATATAGGTAACACCTGTTCTACTTGTTGCTTCCAGGTACTTGCTTAAGGGCTTTGGCAGAATTCTTTTTGAGTGAGAGACCTGTTACGTTGGTTATCAAAGAGTAAACTCTAATCCAGAAATGCACAGCCACTGGGCAGTCCCACCATACATGTAAAAAAGTACCATTCTGGTTACATGCCCTAAAGCACAACATTGAGGTTGTATCGTACCATCTGGACAGCCTTTCTGGAACTAAATGCCATTTATGTAAGACATGGTAATGAGGTCAGTGGTTTGGATGAGGTCAAAGCAATATCATCTGCATATAAGGCAAATTTGTATTCTTTCTGCCTCACAGTAATACCTAATATTCTGTCGTTATTGCGAATGGCTTGTGCCAGTGGTTCAATCTCAATCGCGAAAAGCAAGGGATACAGTGGGCACCCTTGCCTTGTCCCTCTTTGGATTAGAAATTCTATTGAGCTAAGGCCCATGTAGTTTACTCTTAGCCAAATTTTCCTTGCATGATATCATTGAATAGTAATGTGAGCCAATGGATCAATTTTGGGGCAAATGTTTTAAAATGGTTTCCTGAAAAATCATCTGGACCAGGGAATTTTTTTTAGATTTGATTTGTTTTATTTCCTCCTTAACTTACTCTGGAGATTTACTAAATTCACAGGAAGGATTCGAAGTCTGATTGAATTTTCAAAAAGATTCAAATTAGAATATTCGATTGTTTTTGAAGATCACTTCGACCAGAGAATTTTGAAAATTTGATCGAATTGAATAATTCGAATAAAAATCTATTCGAATATTCGACTATTGGACAGTTGAAGTACTTCCCCTTTAAATTTTTATTCGACTGCCTAGTTTGCCAGATCAAAGCTACCAAATTGGATTTCATTATTTTTGATCGAATCAAAAAATTTGATCAAATGGTTAAAATTGTTCCAATTGTTCGATTCCAAAGATTTTATCGATCGATCAAATTTTTTATATTCGATTGTTCGACCGAATTGTGGTAAAATCCTTCGAATTTGAAGGATTTTACTTCTCAGACTATTCCCAGTCATTTCCATGGTCTAATTTTAAGGTTTTTGACTTGGGGCATCTGGGAAAATTGACAATATGTCTAGCTCCATGTCAGATTTCAAAACTGAATATAAAAAAAATCTGTTTGCTCTTTGGAGAAATGGATTTAAGTGCAGAAGTCTGCTGGAGCAGCACTATTAACTATTTTTCTATGACAGTATCCCTTTAATGATGTTGGAAAGTATAAGGGTGACTATAGTGTAATCGCGCAGGAGGGTACCGCAGGTTGTGTAATGTTCAGGGAAATTTGTTTATTAACTAAAAATGTGTCGATTCTTGAGTGAGGATTGTGGGGTGGGGAATAAAATGTAAAGTCCCTTTTAAAGGGGTGTAGTTCCCTCCATGCATTAACAAAAGAGTATTGCCCTAGAGTAGTGGGGGCCCTTCTAAGAACATACCGGGGGATTTCTGCTTTGCTTATCCACCTTAGGGTTTATCACTTCATTGAAATCCCCTGCCAATATAGCTGGGCCTCTACCCTCCTCCTCCAGGAGTGCAAAAAACTCTGTATAGTACGTTCGCTGTGCTACATTTGGGCCATATATAAGAACCAAGATTATAGGGATATCTTGGAATTGGCCCACTAGTACCAGGTATCTGCCATCTGGGTCTGATTTAACTTTTGTGGCCTGAAAATTCTATTTTCTATGTATACAAATGGCCACTCCTCTATGCTTCTTGATAGTGCTAGCTGTGTATATAAGATTATATGCGTGATGCAGGTATTTTGGGGTAGAAGTTTTTGAAAAATGCATCTCCTGGAGGAAAAGGATGTTAGCCCTCATTTTACAATAATGTTGGAATGCCATTGATCTTTTTGTTGGGGAATTTAGCCCCTATACATTATGAGTAACACCATGATGGTGGTTCAAGAAGCTCTAACGTTTGGGTTGCTAAGCCAAAAACCTTTGTCAATATGACAAATAATTTACCAAAATAATTCTCATGATGTATGTAACAATGACAGAAAAAATAACCATATAACTTTGACCAAATGTAAGGAAAAACATTCATGTAAGAAATAGGGGAAGGTGTTAAAATACAACCTTAGTTTGGGGTAGGAATTCCCGGAGGACTTAAGGTGGCCATACACGTAGAGATACGCTCGTTTGGTGATGTCGCCAAACGAGCGGATCTCTCCCCGATATGCCCACCTTGAGGTGGGCGATATCGGGCTGATCCGATCGTGGGTCCTAGGGGTGCATCTTTTCAGGACATGCCTCCATTTTGGATTATTTCATAATCAAATTCTTTACCAATTCTTACAATGAATGCAAAGTGGTGCAACAAGAAGTAACAAGGCCCCAGAACAAAGTATTTTACCTTGCCTGATCTCTAAAACCTCAGACAGAAGCTGGAAGAGAAAACACAATAGTATCACAAGCGGTAGCAATAGTTCCTTCACTTACTGCTGGGTCTGCTGTCTTTTAGAATATTCCTCTTTTTCTGAGATATAAGTTATTCACTCTTCCATTGCAAATGACCCACGCTAAAAAGCTACTTTTACCTGATTTGGCCACCAGCACTGTAGCACAAATCAGGATGATCTGATTATTTAAACAGGTTGGGTGGAAATGGGTGCCTAGTGTGAGCTGACATGGACTGTATTAACACACTATTGTGGTCTGTGCCCAATAGGACAAAATTGGCCAAGTTTTAGGCAGCTATTAGTCTTATGGGCCATTGGGAGGCCTCTACACATGTGTCAATAAACTATTGTATCAGGTTGAAGGGGTCAAGTTAGCAGCCTATATTGGCCCATGTTTTGCCACTTAGATCTGTCCAGAATAGTTTTAGATTTACATAAAAAAACCCTACACTTTTGTATCCTGAAAATTTGGAAATCAAGGGAAACAGCAAACTTATTAAAGTTGATGGTTGTGTGTCTATTCTGCACCTAATCTACTATGCTACTATGCAATATATTATGGGAGTTACCTGTGTATTATCCAGCATGTAAAGGGCTGCATTTATGGCTTCCTTGACCAGTATCTGAAATATTGATTGGAGATTTGGAAAATCTTCAGGTTAGGCCTTGTTTTGTCAAGTATGCAATTTCTCCCAAAGCATCTGCAAGAGGCACCTATTTGGGCAAATTATGCAAAATCAGATTGTTTTGTGATTTAACCTCTATTGTACCAAATATATCAACAGTTTTTTTTGTCTTTTTATTGTTAATAATTTTGGAAAAGGGCCCAAGAAAACTGACTGAACATGGATAACAAAAAAAAAATTATTATGGAAAAAAAGAGATAAAGACATTTTGAAAGAAGTTTAAAAAATATTATTCAGACTATAGTAAATTTGAAAGTAGTTTAAATGAACCACATATTCAAGATTTACATTTTTAAGGAAAGATTAGGAAAAATCTAAATCTAAAAAATTGCATCTCCCTATGAAGAAATACATTACTAAAGAATTGTAATTAATCATTTATAACCTAATATGCATGGTAAATGTTCTAAAAGTTTTTTCCACAATCCCAATTCATTACAAGAAACAAGGTAACATTTCATAGCTAGTGATGGGCCAATTTGTCTGGTTTCACAGAAAAATTTGCAAAACGGCAAAAAATTAATGAAACGGTGAAACACTGACATCTCGTTTTTTTAATGCGGGCTTCATTTTTTGGACGCCAGCGTCTGATTTTTTTTTGAAGCCAGAGAATCTTCACTGGCAAATTTTCTCGGGTGATTCGCGAATTTATTTGCTGGTGGTGAAATGCGGGAATTCACCCATTACTATTCATAGCATTATTAAAGACCAAAAAAAAAAGATTGAAACAGAAATTATGGGAAATGCATATGCTAGTAATATGCAAAGATGAAGTTATGAAAAATGCGATAGTAAGACATATGTTAAAATGTATTGAAATAGTGTCCCTTTCAATTATAATGGCCAAATGATGAGGTTTGATTACCCTTCCCCAGTCCTTTCACGCATGGATATTTCTTAAGGTGTCCTTGCTGAGACTTTGCAGTCATAAACTTCAGCTTGTTTATTTAGATAGTGACAGATTCACCACTTTTAGCACCCTGTTACTATAAAAGTGACGAGCCATAAAATAATCAATGGGAGTGACCTTTGTGCTGCTCTCACCTTGACTCAAAAAATTTCACTCAGCTGTTGTTGAAGCAGTGTTCTGAGACAAAGATCACTGCAGGGAGCTCTTCATTGCAAATGTGTTGATTATGAACTCTGACCTTTGTGTTGCCTTTTACCCTATGCTGAGGTTTTGATGTAGGTTGAAGCTATAAGATAGATTATCTCTGGATCAATAGGGGTCTGTCTCAAAACCTAGAAGCATTTGAAAGGTGGTATTCTGTACCTTTAGAAACTCTGAGTGTTTGCAATAAATATGAACACGACTATATTCCAGAGGCCACATTATGCAGAACATGAGCATTCCCTACCACTGTTATTTTGACAGAAAGAAAACTCCATGGGTCAGATTTACAAAAGAGCAAAGTGGCTGCTGCAAGTGAAAATTTGCCATTTTTAAGTTCACCAGAGTTTTCTTTGCCTGCTTAGACATGGCAAACTGATGAAGCAACATCCTCCTAAATCTTATGTCAGTAGCATCATATCTTATATGCCAAAAAGTCATAAAAGGTCTAAAAATCACTGACATTTTTTCATATTTTAAAGTTTCAAAGTTCTAACTATTAAAAATTTTTGTGTTAATGTGCCACGTTTGGTTTAGGGCATTAGAGAATTTCTTTTGTTTTTATTATGCTTCCTTGGACATTTCTAATAATAAGGGGCCACTTCAAGCATTTGCACCAACATCACTAATAAAGACATATATATTTACTATACTGTATGTACCTGCCCTATTCATAGTGACCTATGCCTAGGAGTACTAATTAAGTTTCACTAGGCAGAAAAGAATGTTATCTAAAGTTTGAGATGAAATGCTTGCGTGGATGAATTAACGCTAACAAAACTTCGGCAGTGTTCGGCTACAGAGTCACAAATTCTAATTATAGTGAATTAGCATAGTGTTAACTAATTTATACCGAAAAAACAGAATAGTGTCACAAGCTGTAGCAACAGAATAGGTCCTTCACTTACTGCTAGGTCTGCTGTCTTTTAGAATATTCCTCTTTTTTCTGAGATATAAGTTATTCAATGCATTTTCAGCTGTTAAACACAGTGCAATGGTGAAAAACCCACGTGCCCCCCCCCCATTGAAAAAGGCAGACGCTAAAGCTACTTTTACTCTGCCAGATATTTACCTCATTTGGACACCAGCACTGTTGCACAAATCAGGATGATCTGATTATTTGTACAGGCTGGATAAAAATGGGTGCCTAGTGTGAGCTGACATGGACTGTATTAACGCACCATTGTGTTCTGTGCCCAAAGTTTGCGATGAAATGCTTGCGCTGATGAATTAACGCTAACGAAACTTCGCCAGTGTTCGGCTACAGAGTCGCAACTTCGAATTCTAGTGAATTAGCATAGTGTTAAGTAATTTATGCTGAAGCGGCTCGAAGTGTGACGGAGCCTTCTCTGGTGAAAATACACCCTTTAGTGAATTTGGCCCCATGTTTGCCATTGGCTGTCAATTTGTGATTTACAGGTATTTACCTGTTATATTTATTTTCTTTTTATGTCATCCTACTAATTTTTAAAAGAAAAAGACAAAGAATTTAGAAAGTCCACTTACTATAGTTGTGCAGCTGCGTGGATGGTACTATTGATAGTAGATTATTTTCAAGTCAGGAATGAATGGATTATGCCATGTTTGAATAGGGACATTTTTGGGGGCATATAAAAAGCAATGGAGAAGATGCTGCTTTATTAATTGCCACTAAAATAAGAGCTCAAGGGACTATTTGACCATATTTAGAAAGGCATGATATATGCCTCATGCTACACACATAACACTGCCTAAAAACAGAAATAGAGGCTGTATCCTTCACTTAAGGTGTTATGGGTGGAGACATGAATATTGCTCTTTCATGTTCCAGTGGCCAGATATGCACGTCAAACCGCTGCTTTAACAGCACAGATACAATCTAATAATTCAGATCCATAAATCCAAATTGCAGACAGCCTGATTTTATCTTCTTAGATCTCATCAGTACAAAATATTGGAATATGGATTCAGAGGGGTAGCAGTTGAGCAAACGTAAGATGAAGGTTAGGGTTAGATGGGCTAACCAAAAAAGTTCTTCTCAATGCAAGAAATGAACAAGATAGCCAAACTACAGTGTCAAGTTGGGAATTTTGGACAGAATAACCCATAAATGAATGGTGGGAAATTTTGTACAAAAGTAGTGAAATAGTGACAGATAAGATTTACTGTGTCCCTTTATCAGTCTCACTGCGACAGGTGCCTATATAATATTGCTGAAGCCATTGTGATTCTTATGTTATTATTCACGTTTGCAGACATTTTTCTTTAGTCAGTACTATATACTGTGTTTGTCTGAAGTTATGTTTATTGCAAAGAAAAAAGAAAATTAGGGGGATTAAGCATCTGTGTAAAAATAGCATCATCTTATTGCTGATTAATAGCTCTTTGGTCCTGCATTCAACACTGGCTCTACAATAAGCTCATTGAAATGTTCTCCCCATGTTTGCATGGGATTTCTTGGATGGTTTGGCTTACTCCTACAGTCCAAAAATAAAAAGGCAAGTTAATCGACTTCTGAAGAATTTGAATGTATGTGCCCTGCTGGGTAGGGATGGAAATGATGGAAAATCATTGTAAAGTGCTCTGTTAAATGTTTGGACTGTGTAATAAAGGATAATAATATTCATAATTTCACTAAGCAAAAGCATATTTTGATGCATTCATTGAAAAAAAATAATATAGTGGTGTTACTAGCTGTGTAGGGATCTGGGTACACACTCACTGGGCCCCCTTGCAGCTGCCACATATGCTGCTGAAAAATTCCCCCATCCTTCTGCCCATGATATGCTTGTCATGGCTCCAGTGGGCCATAAGTGTGATAGCACCACCCCACACGCCATGAAAGAATATATACATTTAAAACACAAGGTATTCAAAAGACACAAAGGTTTATTTAATATAGTTAAAACCACATATTACCTGTATCACCACATATAATCATGTCATTAGATTGTAATCATAAGCTAACACACACAATATTCAAAATACTGTAACTGGTACTGCCCAAACCCCCAACCAAGAGGCAGATTTACTAAAGAATGAAGTGGTCGTTGCTAGCGAAAACTTTACAGAAATCCCATCCACAGGGACATTGCCAATTTACTAGTGCAAGTCGATAGTGGAAGAGACTGTCGCTAGTGTAGTTACTCACCCTCACGCCAGGCCCATTTTTTACTAAGGTAAACAAAATTTACTAAAGTGTGAATTTTACAGAAAGTTACCTCTTTTTCAAGAGTTGCCTTCAGCAGCTTGGACCTGGCAAACTGATAAGATGAAGCTACACCCTCCTCAATCTTATGCCAATGCCATCATATCCTGTATCCTGGAAAGTCATAAAAGTTCTAAAAAACGCTGGCAGTTTTTCATATTTTAATGCGGAATTGTTTTCAAAAGTCGAATTTCCAGGTTCAAAACTGGAAATTTGTCTCTTAGTTACCAGGAGCGGCATTTTTTCCTGCCCCTGGTAATCAGGGCGGGCGCTGCCGCCTGAGGCGAGTGCCTCAACTCGCCTCATTGGCGGAGTGCCCCTGATTGTTATGAAGTTAAGTTTACTATTTCAGTACTTGTGATTATTATGCAGTCAAACTTTTTGAGCATTATTTTTACTGAGATAAAATTGTAACAAGCTTCTTTTGATTTAATTTAGAGTTTTTACAATATAACTTTTTGTTAAATATGAGAAGGATAAAAATGTCACATATCTATTTAATGCTGAATTTAAATGCAGTATGTAATACTGTATTGTAACATATACAGGTCATAAAAAATACATCTATCTGATCTCCAAGGAGCACACGTTAAGCAACATGAAACATACAGGATCAATGAAACATAATCTTAAAATTAGTGTAGATAAAGATGGTGTTACTGCAAATTGCCTCTTAACAGTCACTATCCTAGTGTAGCATATAGTCCAGTTTCACTACCACACACAAGTACTCATACATTTCCACAGTAGGGTCAGTTTCACAAGTAGGCATTTACCCCTGTAGTTTATTTTTGGTGTGCGGAAGTAAATGAAGCAGATACTGAGAGAATATACAGAACCCATTCAGGTAATTCTTACATAATCTATGCGCAGGTAGGGACCAAAAAAATAACTTGGGTGGCCTCATTAAGCATGTGGGTAATCTGTGAGACATTAAAGGAGAAGTTTACAAACTTCTAGTAAGTTACAGATTCATTTATTCTCAGGTCCAAAGTTACGTTTATTGTGCTGCAAGTCTGAGTGGTCAAAAATAGTGATTGGTGAATTTATTCGCATGGGGCCGAATTTATGGTGAATTCCTGCGATTCGTGGTAGGCAAATAAAACTTGCAAAATGCCAGGAAAATTTTGCCTGGTGAAAATTTTCCTGCGTCCATTATTGATCTGCTGGTGCCTTCTCTTTTGCTTTCATGTCAGTTTTCACAGTATTGTCTTCAATTTCCCAGTTAAACCTGAACCTTTGTTCTCCAGTTAAACAGGGCCCAGAATTGGGGGTCAATGGTTCAGTTTGAAAAAGAGTTTTTCAAAACATTTAGGCTCAGGAGGCAGAAATGCATGCTATTAATATTAGTATCATTATTTTTCATGTGAAACTGGTTGGTTCACATCTACATCAAGGCTGGGGAGATATTTTCCTTTCTGTAACTTTCTTATAAGTTGGCTCTTCTAAATATTGCATCATAAACATTAGACCTGAATATTAATATTTGAAAAACTGCTAATTTATTAGAAACCACTTAAAACAGAATATGAATGTAATTTACAAATGACTATTCTGAATATGTTTACGTCAATTAATTTTTGTGGTTTAGATCATCTTAAAATCATTCGCAAATCCTGAGTTTTGTCATGAATTTGAATTCCCACTTGGCCACACCCATGATGTGGTCTCACTGAGCATAGGAGAAGCTGCTATATTATGTTCATCAGCCCATATAGAAGTGTATAATTGAATTCTGGTGTTGATGTTAAATTCCTGTAAATTCTGGATAACAGGTCCAATAACTGGGATCAGAATAAATAACATCAGGCTAAAATTCACTTCTGTTTAATTGCCCAAAGGCACTAGTATTTTAACCAAACTTTAATGTTAAAATCAGTGCCATTGCTTCGTGGGAGATGTTTTGTTTTTTTTTGGCTTTGTGGGTCTTGATCTTTTTCTTTATAAAAACTGAGCTAAGAATAAAGAGCTTAGAGATTTTTATGTATGAGACTTATCTTTGCATTTCCTTATTAGTACTGTACTGGATTTATAGAACTGGCTAAGCATAAATTGCATTATTTATTACACTGATTTATCTGAAAATGAAATGTGAATCGTAGCAGAAACTAATAGCCTTCCAGCTGAGGTGAGCACCACCTTCTTATGGAGGAAAGTTAGGGATGTAATTTGAAATAAAAACCTTCTGTGCAGCGGTGGCTTAAATTAGCAGAATGAGTATAATTCAAATAACAAAAACCATCTGGGGCCCATTTTTATTCAGCAAATTAGTGCGAATTTTAAGTGGAAGTGAAAAGGTGTTAAGATGGCACAGTGACCTGACTAGACCCTCATCTATATTCTTGGATATCATGGCTTTGTTTTCTTTAAAAAAAAAAAAAAAAAAAAA
>CM044433.1:60085223-60112504 GCA_024363595.1 Xenopus borealis
AAAAAAAAAAAAAAAAAAATACACCTTTATATATTGTGTTTATGGATCAAACAAATTAAACAAATGGTTCACATAATTTTAAATAGCTGGTCTGTGGAATTCAAATTGAGAGTAAACATATATACATGCAATGTTGTTTTCTGGTAATACCTGTTTTTAGGGGAAATAAAGGCCACTTCACATAAATTAAAAGTACATAAAACCCCATACAATAAATATAGACACTTAGGGGCAGATTTACTAAGGGTCGAATTGTCGAGGGCTATTAGCCCTCAAATTCGACTGGCGAATATTTGGAGAATAAATATTCGCCAAAATCGAATGGAATATTCACCAGTTTTGAGCGCATATTCGACTATTCGCCAGAATTGTACGATCGAATAGTTGCAGGAATAGTCGTAGGAAAAAACGCTCAAATATTCGCCAAAATCGTACGAATTGAATGTTCGAAGTGTTCGATCGTATGATTGAAATTCAGCAAAAGACTTAGAAAAAAAGCCTATGGGGCTTCCCATAGGCTTCTATTGCAATTCGGTAGGTTCAATCTGGCGAAGTAGGCAGTCGAATAAAAATTTAAAGGACAGGTTCTTCGACTGGCGAGTAGTCGAGCGCTCGAATATATATTTATTCGATCTATTTGATGCGCCCGAATATTCTATATTCGATGGTCGAAAATACTTAATTTGCATATTTGAATAGTCGCACGATTGAATTGAGACTATTCGCGACTATTCGCGTGAATATTCTAATCCTTCACACGAATTTAGTAAATCTGCCCCTTCGTATCCTATAAACAGAAACATTAAACATTACATTACAGAAGTAATTTATAGACCACTCCTCCGCAACCATGTTTCTGCCACTGGGTAAGACTCCATAGGCCTGTAGGCCTGTCCCTGTTCTCCAAATGCAGAGCTATGCAACAGGTTTGGTAGCTGCCATTTTTGCCACGTCACATCCAGTTTTAGATTCCCTGGTGGCTTCCAAAAATCATGTTATCTGGAACCCAGGACCAGATCAGCCCTCAATGTATATGCTTGTGGTCAATTACCAGGTACTGTCTGGGTATAGTGAAGTTTTACTTGGTGACAGTGATGAAGGTGACAGTGATGAGGCAAGTTGTTGACTGCATACGTGTTTATCTTTCGCTCCCGAGTCAACAGTCAACCACTTTTGGATGCAACTACATACATATTGGTCTACTGAAAGATTATCTATATTCCAAGAGGATTTTTTTTAGCAGACACATGTTGTTTTGCAAAATTTTTACCTAAATTTTGCATAATCCATTCTTCTTTTTTTCAAGATGTCCAGGCCCTGTAATGAAAATCTTACCAATGTCACATTGCTTATATCACCATACTTCTCTATAAGTGAAGTCATGCCTCTTTCATACATTTCTTCCATATTATTTAATACTTTTATACCTACTTATCCCTTCAGATTATAAGCCCTTGTGCGCTGGGACCCATTACCATTACCTGTATTAGTTTGTTTGTACCTCTATCATTGTTATGTGCCCTAATGTGCAGCTGTGGAATATTTTGACAATTTATAAATGAATGCAATCATAATAATAAAAATGTATTACCCTAGTCGCCCATCAGGTGGGTGTGATAAACAGCTGCTTTGAACCCACCTGGGTGAAGAAATTAAACCCAGAGAGTAGAAACCACCAATAAAGTGAAACATTTACACAATTCACTATTTACTCTATGTAAGAAGCAGCTTTTTGGGAGACATAGCAAATTGAGCAGTTAAGGAACATCAAAAGAACATTGCTTGTTTCCTATAAGTACTGATTGTATCAATGTTGTCTAACTGCAACTCAAATTTCAAATAATTTGATCCTCTCATATAAACACAGCTATTCCAAGATGTAATCCTGACATCATTTGCAGTGCTATCTTTCACAAAAAATATGCTCCTGCTCATGCCATAGTATATAAAAAAGCACTGCCTCATTTTTTCCCATTTGCCTCTCTAACCACATGTCAGACAGGGGATATCAATTAACAATAATACATTCTTTTAGTATTTTCCATCAATGACCTCATTAACTTCAACCATTTGTCTTGAAGCTGACTTCTTCCTGACAATACATTTTTCATTATTACGATAATGCCCATTTTTCTTTTTTTGTTCGCATTTTCCAGAACCAGAATGCAATTACTTGTGGTTGTATTTTAATACCATTAATATTTACATCAAATAATGGAATCAAATATGGCATTCTCTTTTATTTCTATAAATAATCTTGATATTCACAGTTCTACTATCACACATTGATTTTTCATGATTATAATACAAATATTTATTTATTTTCCATGCTGGGTTTTGGATACGGTTGAAGCATTTTTGACACTGTTCAATGTTGGCAAACCTAAACAAACATCCAAATTGGTGAAAAATTTGAAGAATCTTTCACCCCTTTCTATGAGTCAATTATGTAGGTGATCTTTGAGCAAGATGTGTTGGATTGGGCCTCCTAGGGACAGTTTAAGAAACTGGTATCCAGGACGCAATCTCAAATTAGATGGAGAAACACCTCAGATGGAGAAAGTGTTAAATGGCATATAGGATATATAGGCATTTTGTGGACATAAGAAAGGGGCAATGGGAATTCTGGGACCCACCAGGAGACTCCCTGGTACTTTGGCAGACTAGTCGTATCCTGCTTATGATTTTTCCCTCTGGAAAATTAGGTCTTTAAAACATTTTTTTGTGGCGTACATAAAAATTATGCTATTTTCCACTAAATGCAAAGTCGTATTATTTAGGAAGATTTACTTAAGTTCCTTAACAATCATTGGTATATCTTACTGGAATAATCAATCCTTGTTTCACTAAGATAATTCCTGGGAGGCCATTTTAAAAAATCACAAGGAGGTTTTTCCAGAAACTCTTTATGCTCCAGAAAATGCATTATTTTCTTCTATTCACTTTGGTTGTTTACTGGACCTTGCACCTATCTGCCCAGCCCTCTGAGTTGGCCTAATAGCAGTTGCTAACATTTTCCTGTTAAGAGTTATGCAAACAAGGGAGGCCAAGACACAATGGAAGAGACAGACATTTAGGGGCAAATTCACAAAAGAGTGCAGTTTAGCCATGGCAACACTTCGACGAAAATTCTCGCAGACAACGCTATTTGACAAAAGTGCAAAGTTTCGTCCAGGGCACCGAATGGTGGCAACGTTTCTTTTAGCGTTAGTTAAGCAAAGCAAAGTTGCGCTAGTGTTGCCTAATTTGCATACGGCGGGAAGTTAAAGTTGGACGTAGATGTTGCAGAAAATACATTACATACAAGCCCTGGAAACCTTAATAAAAGAAAATAGAGTTGTCCTACAAATGTGCCCAATGTATAGTTTATGCTTCATATGTTAGGAAATGTAGGGGGGAAGCCGGGCACCCCAAAAAATTTTATGATCTTTTGCAGCCTATCATCCTGTAAATATAAAAACGCGCTAGAGTTTTTTTGGGACTTTTCAACTATTTTTTGATGAACTCCTATCTACTCTATTGCACTTCGCCTGGTCTGAAGTGGCAAAGGCAACTCTGGTGCAAGAGGTAACGTTCAGTAAAACCCGCAACTTAGCGAATTAGCATAGTAACACTCATTCGCCTGAGCAAAAATTTGCATGGCATTAGAATGCTAAGCAACGCTAGCATACCTTTACATTGCCAGCAAAGGGGCGCATGCACTTGTTAGTAAATCAGTGAAATAACGAAATTATGTCACGCTGGTGAATTTTCGCTAGCGTTAGTCACTTTGCTCTTTAGTGAATCTGCCCTTTAGGGGGTTATTTATCAAAGGTCAAGTTTGTAAGGTTTTTTCTACCTTGAATAAACTCACAACTAGAACGTTTTCTTATTTATGAAAAAAAAGTAAAAAAATTTGATTCAATGCAATCGGGGAAAAACTTAAATAACTCAAATGTATCGAGTTTATAGGCTAAAAACCTTGATTTTCTTGAGTTTTCAAGTGCAAACCACCATTAAAAAAATGAAGGCAAAAAACTTCAAATGGTTAAAGGGGCCTCTGCCATTGATTTCTTCATGACCTCAACAGGTTTTAGCAGGAGTATTCAGGCTTTTAGCAGCTTCAGGGCATAATAAATCTTAACAAAATTGAGTAAGGTCCAGTGACAAAAAGAAAGTGAACAGAAAAAGAAGTGGGTGGAGGCAAGAGTAAAATGATGGAAGATTTTAAACAGAAGAAAACATCTGAGGAACAAAACTGGAGTATTAACAAGGCAGGGCTGCCATGATAATCTTGTATTAACATTTTTGGTAATGCTTCTTCTATGTACTTAACAAATCAACTATGTAGGTTAAGCAAATAATGTTGAACTTCATATATGTTTTTCAGTAAGATATCAACATTTCTATGTAAAGTTACAGTATAAAAGTTGAAACTTAAGTTACACCAGGCTGAGCCCTCCTTGGGTCTTGTGGGAACAGGTAAATGGGAAATGAGTAACAAGTTCTGTTATGTTTTCACTGATACCTACATGCCTACATGTATGTATGTAATTAACAATAAGAAAGTTAAAACTTAATACCAGGCCAGTCCTCAGGTTAAAATTTGACTACACCCCTAACAACAGTCCCCCTGTACCTCTGATGTCTGTCCTGGCTGTACCTAATTTTTGACTGCAGAAGCATGGTTGTGCTAATGGATGCAAATGTGCTTACTGACACCATTCATTAAAAGAACTTCTGTCCATATAAGGCCCTTGCACTTTCATATAGTTGCATTATGCACCACTGTGTCTGTCCTGCCTCTCTTTCTGAAAGAGAAAGAGCACCAATTGAATCTGGAACCCCACCACCCTAAAATCGGCAGAATTCCAAGGTTCCCATGCCAGGTTGTATGAGTAGGTGCAGCAGACTTGACCCAAAAAAAATTACACACCATGCTGGAAGTAGCCCAACCCAACCAAAAAAGTTGCATGCAAACCCATCCTGAAAAAGCTAGCTACAAGGTGCACACTCATAGCTGTTGATTTTGATGCATTAGCTGCAATAGTGGTGGATCTAGATCCCTGTGAAGGGACAATTACGCTGCAATGTGAATAAACAATGTTTTCAGAACAGTATCTACCTAGTAAGGTACCATATCTAAAATATGCAGTCTAATTTTGGTCTCCAGAATTCAGGGGACAGAAAACAACTGAAATAGATGAGCCTAAATGATAAGGAAAGGCTGTCCATATTAGATGATGTATACATTTGATATATTTGCATAAATATGTACTAGGGGACTACAATAAACTCTCTAATACCCTTTTTCACCAGTAAACGGGCATGCCACGAAATAAGAATAAGTATTTAACTTTAATGTAGAAAAGTGTGTAGTAAGTGTGGTGAAGCTGCAGAGATCTTTTCCTAAAGCAGCTGTATATTTATCAATTTGATTTCAATTTCAAAAAGAAATATTGGATGCATTTTTAACAATTTAGATATACTAGTTTACTGACCTCTTAGTACCAAATTGTGGAGTCAGGAGATTTATTTTGCCTTCCTCTGTATCAACTAGACAGATATCACTTGTTGAAAAGATTTCAACCTCAGCTATTATGTAACTAACCATGTAATAAGCAGGGTTTGTCTTACATTTTAGCTTCAATAGACTTCAGCTGACAGCACACATGTAGTGTGTAACAACTCACCCTGGTGGTCTAGTGGAGAGGGGGTGGCAGGGACACCTGCTCCCCCCTCGGCAGGGATGCCCACCACGCGCCGCTTCCTCTTTCTAGTTGTTGTTCCTAAGTGCGCGCAATGGAGTGAAATTTAAAATATTTAAAGGGAAATCTCTTTATTTCACATTGCCCGTTATTGGTTTTTTCCTGGTGCCTGTATCCTGTGCTGTAAAGCTTCTAGACTACTCTCCTGTGTTTGACCCAGCCTGGCTTATCGTCCAGGTGGCATCCGAGTAAGCTGAGGGCTCCTCCCGAAGCCAAAGGCGGTCACACTGCTGGTGAAGCTGAGCCGAGACCAGGGTGCTTGCCAACTGTTCTGGTATTGGGTGCTGATCGTTACATAGGGATTATAAACTGACCACTATGCTCAGAAATCACGGGGCCCCGCACAACAACATCTTCAGGGCCCCCTGGGCCCCACCCACTGTGACACCCAAGCCCCACCCCTGATCCCGCCTACTCCATATAAAAGTTAAAAGACCACACAGATAACAGCACTAAAAAAGTAACCCCTCCACACATATTTATAGTCACGGCTCCCTTATAAGTAAAAAAAAAATACATTGGCACCAGGGCCCCCCTTAAAAGTAAAAAAAAATTTATGGACCCAAAAAATATAAAAAAAAAAAAACATTGGTGCCAGGGCCCCCTCACAAATTTAAAAAAAATTGGGGCCCCAAAGAATATTTTTTTAAAAACATTGGCGACAGGGCTCCCGTTACAAATTAAAAAAAAAATTGGGGCCCCAAAAAATATTTTTGAATAAAAAAAGGTAAAAAAAAAATTGGGGACCCAAAAAAAAAAATATAAAAAAAAACATTGGCGCCAGGGCCCCCCATACAAGTTAAAAAAATGGGTCTCAAAAAATATTTAAAAAAATATTGGTGCAGGGGCCTATAGAGTATTAAAATAAAACACTGGTGGGCAGGGGATTAAAAAAAAAAAAACCCACATTGGTGTTAGTAGAATTGAACTCGTGGCTTCAGGACTTCAGTTATAGCTGTTTTCATGACTTCGTTTCTTTTCGCCGTTTCAGGACATCAGTGTCGGCTCCTTTCGTGACTTTGGGTATTTTCGCTGCTTCAGGACTTCAGTGTCGGCTCCTTTCGGGTCTTTCCGCCTCTTCAAGACTTCGTATTTGTTCGGCACTTCCGCATTCTGCATTCTGACTACGCGACGAGCAGATGCTTATGCGCTCGTTAGGGGGGCCCAGCTTTTTTTAATGTTGTAGCGCTGCTGGGCCCCCCTTCAGCCCCGGGCCCGGGACACTTGTCCCCCCTGTCCCCCCCTGATGGCGGCCCTGACTATGCTCTGCCAGATTCTGTGGACAAAGTTGCGGGGCCCAATTTTCATGATTTTAGTGGTTTATGAAACCACGAAGAAACTCACAAACTCTAAAACTACATGTTATATAATGTTGTAAAATTCATTAAAAAATCTGAATAAAAAAAGTACGAAGCGAAAATTAAGATGAAAAAACTGCTAAGAAATCCAAAATCCTTGAAAAAAATGAAAAAAAATATTTTTTCAGACAATTCCTTGTGAAAAAAGTACAGAAACCTCTAAAAGTATGAAATGATTTAGAGCACCTCAAAGAGATCAGTGCTGCTCCCATTTACTTCTATAGAACTTCAATGACTTTTACCTGTCAAAGTTTTGTATTGGTGATTTTTGTGGTTTTTACATTTAATAAATCTTGAATTTCTAGAGATTTTTTAAATTTTTTTAAAATTTTTAATTTGATTGTTAGTAAATGCCCTTACTGTAATATGGCATTCAGTGTGGGTCACCTAAAATTTTGTGCAGCGGGGCCTAGAATATACTTTCTGTGGGCCCCCCTTAGTTATGCCCCTGGTGGCAGCTCTTGCTCATGTGTCTCATTCAGAGAGGTTATGTTCAGTACATACAGTGAGCTGTACTCACATACTCTGTTGTCTGTTTAAAGATATTTAATTTTCTTGCAAATATTTCCATTATATGATGAAAGCATAATACAATTTTTTTGCTTGCCCGAATAAGTACTTCTCAATATTATTATAGCTAGGGATTAAAAGCTACATTTTTGCTAAACGGTGATAGGTTATAGATAATACGAAGGTCATCCCAGAAAATTAAGTAAAATGTAAGTTATTAATAATGATATAAATGAAAGGCCATTTTGGTGCAACACTCCCTTAATTTATCGGTTAACATTTTTGTAATCACATAGGTTTAATGCTCTGAGCATCATTAGTTAGCAACATTACTTTAAAAGCACCATGATAAAAGGGTAAAAAAAAGCTTTCCAAACATTCTGGCAGAAAGTTGATTTGGACACAAGCTTCAAGCACCAATGAAGAAAAAAAAACTTTGCAAAAAGGTAATTGAAGATTGACAGAGCTCTTGAAATTATGGCTTTTCGGAGAGTTTAATTGTGTCTTTCCTTATGATGAACAACTCAAAACTCATTTCCTGGCTGGTAATAACTACATACTGTAGATTCTACTCTGTACAGACAAGAAAAAAATATAAAAAATATAAAACAAGAAAAAATATAATTTTGAGTAGTTATTTGGATGATTTCATTTTAGAACAAGAGCATAACAAATACCTTACATTCCAAAATATATTGATCAAATTGTATTACCTAAAACAGTATTGTTAAAAGTTAGCTTTTGCCTTCTATTAATATATAGATAAGCGATTTACCAAGTTAAGCAATATATAGCAGTTTTTCTACTATGGTACAAGTATTTGCTGAATCCTAATAACCTTTCTGAAAATCTGCATTTTGCTGATTTTTTTTTAATATTTCGGAAGCATCTTCATAATAAATCTTGGACAATTAGAGGGCTGATAGAAAGAGGTCTTACCACTCTTTTCCAAATTAATTCCACACTTCAGCCCATGTATTCACTGTAATCTGATTGATTAGTTTAATAAATCAAACCTACCTGCAGATAATCCATTTAGGCTTTTTAATTAAACACAATTATCACAATTTGTTCTGCTGCCTGCCAGACTCCAAGTGGAATTTAGGCTGATGAAGGGAAGAAATTCAGTCATGTTTATCTTTAAAGCTAGTAATGAGGTAGAGTGTATTAAAAACATGCTTCATGAAAAATATTGCATGCAGCGAGGAATTAGTGCAAATCCTACAATCCAAAGTCAAGATTTTATGTTAAACCATGCATATATTTTCGAGTCCTGGAAATTATCAGCACACTTTCGGAGTCTGATAATAAAGGCAACTAAATGCAATAAAATGGGCCACTCAAATCATCTTAGAAGCACATACAAATTTTCCCAATGTGTGTGTGTGTATGAAAAGACAAAGTTGCAGACAGGCCCGGACTGGCAATCTGTGGGTTCTGCAAAATGCCAGAGGGGCTGCTATAAGGTCCCATAGAAATTCAGTATTTAATTGGCTGGTGGGGGCTGTTTTGGCCTCTGTGTGGCCTGATAGGACCTCTGTGTACCTGCAATGCCAGGGCCTATTTTAATTCTCAGTCCGGACCTGGCTGCAGATTTTGGTGTGGTTAATGTCCATCTGTTTTCTGCAGTGTAATATAGTAACACCTTGGCAAAGCTGAATAATAGGCAAATCTTAAATTTTTGGGTCTTTAAAAATCAACTAATGTCAAATCTGAGGAAGCACCCAATGGCGCGAAATGCGCCATAAGGGAGTGGCTGACATGAGGTAGGCAGACAGGGGGAGACACTGCCATGTGATTTGATATGGGTGAATACTTTTATGTGAATTGTTTAAATATATTATGCCAATTTAAATGGTATTGGTGAAGCGTGCATGTTTCTAATTTGGAACACATAAGCATTTTATGCACAGTGCTCACCAGCAGATAGCATACCCCCAGATGGTATTATTACTGTCAACTAACATGTTTCAAATGTCTCCCATGGATGTGTAAGAAATATTTAGCACTTGAATCAAGGTGGCATCTATATGTGAATTTTAAAGGAAAACAATATCCATGAACTGTGTAGGTTTCTATAAAAACATGACATAAAACAGCCCATATGTAAAATACTGCTTCATCAACCCATTTACATTATTTTAAAAAATCTATACTTTTCTAGTAGCATGCACTACTAGATAATTGCAAATAGAACTAAGGGCCGTCTCCTGGCTCATAGGATTCACTGTACTCACGCACAAACCAATGGCCACATACTTTCTAGGTTAAATCAGTCAATGAATAGCAACACAGAACAACAGAACTGCATTATTTATCAGGAGATCTATGAGGTAGCACACATGATGCCTCTACTGTAGGTAAAAGATATAAAATAGCAATATTTACAGATATTTATTTCAGTAAATATACTGTTTGGTTTTGAGACAATAGGCTGGTGGCAGACGGGGAGATTAGTCGCCCAGCTAGTGTGTAGGCAGCCATCTCAGGTAATTTTGCCTGGTCATGTGCTTTCAGAAATAGCCAGCACTTTAGAATGGAACAGCTTTCTGGCAGGCTGGTGTTTCTTCTACTCAGTGTAACAATGTGTCACAGTGGGACATGGATTTTACTATTGAGTGTTGTTCTTAGATCTACCAGGCAGCTGTTTTCTTGAGTTAGGGAGTTATCTGGTTGCCTTCCCATTTTTCTGCTGATGAGCTGCTGGGGGAAAGGGAGGGTGTGATATCACTCCAACTTGCAGTACAGCAGCAAAAAGTAACTGCATCTGCGAAACTGACAATATGTCCAGCCCCATGTCAGATTTCAAAATTAAATATAAAAATAAAAAAATCTGTTTGCTCTTTTGAGAAATGGATTTCAGTACAGAATTCTGCTAGAGAAACACTGTTAACTGATGTGTTTTGAAAAAAAAAATGTTTCCCATGACAGTTTTCCTTTAAACGAATGTTCCTGTGCAGATGGAACACAAGATTAATACAGCACACCATTTCTTTCAGTGGGTACTGAGTTTATTAGGGTTTCAAAAACCTTTGAAATCACTAAAATGGGATCACTGATAACCTGTGTTTCGATAAGCAAAATGGGAGCACATCTACTGTTTATTTACATGTTTTATTAGTATTATTATTAATGATATTTTTATTAACATGAGCTTCAAGCAAAATCCAATAATATACAAAGATACATGATAATACTAAAAATATCTTAATATATACTTAATTTAAATCCAGAGCAAACCCTTTTTTTAAACAATCTGCATAGTTCTGTTTTATAACAGGGTGGCAGATGATTGGTTTTGTCTTGCAGTTTTGACAGTACACCTCTTCTCATGTGACACAACAGTATTTTAAGTTCACATTTAGTAAATTTCTGCTGCATATGCAGAATAAAAATACATTGTTTATATGTTTATTCCATTCCTGGTATAGGTATATATTTCTATAAAACTACTTTTGTTGTTTTCAGATTACAGAATTAATAAGCACACAAATTTGGAAATACAAGTGACTACACATACTGTAAGTAAAGTGGAAGAGAGAGTCAACATAGAAAAAATGTATTAGGGAACAAATGGTTTGTGTGTTTGTATGTGTATATAAGGAACACAATTTATATGTATGCGAGTGTGGAGTGAATTGACGTTGTATTTATATTTTGATTTGTCATATGCCGGTATGTTTGTAGGGGTATTTACAACCGATTGTGTACTTCTCTGTGTGCCTAGAGTGTCCCACGGAAATTATTTAACGTGTTAATGTTAAAGTGTTAGTAGCTTACAACCAACAGGATGATCATGAGATTTTCTAAAAATCAGAGTCATATTCCCACTATAGATGTTAACCAGTTCAATGCCAGACTAGTGGATCTTGTCCTGTGGAGAATCCGCTCCTTCCCTGCATCTCTTTTGACACTGCCTACACTCAGGTGCAGGCAGACATGATGGAATCCTATGATGAAATGCTAGATTTTGCATTTCCAGTGTGTCTACCTGCACCTGAGTGAAGGCAATAATTCCATATGCAGATACATTGATCAGCAGTGGAGAAATGCAGGCTGAGATCTGCATCATGTGGCACTAGCCTAAGTCATTATGTGTGACTAATGAAACATATCTCCTTATGCAAATCTGTTAGGGCTAATCCAGATGCGAAGATTCTACTTTGGGACGAAAAATCTCCCTGAATGGCCTGCTCCTATCTCGTGCCCTCTATTGCTAAAGTCGCCTGCGCCTATTCACACGCAGCGTCGATGAATAGGCAAATCTCCCTGAATAGGAGCAAGCCATTCAGGGAGATTTGTCGCCCCAAAGTAGAGTTGCTTAGTCACCAGGCAACAAATCTCCCTGAATCTTCGTGTCTGGATGAGCACTTAAAGTGAGATGGGTGTAGATGCATTGGGTAAGAATTCCAATCTGATTTCACTGGCTCTAGGACAAGTCTGTCCAACAGGAGGACTGCAGGCTGGAAAGGTCCCTCCAAAGAATTTTTATGGCCCCCAGTCTACCAGAGAATCCATAGATTTCCTTATATTATATCATAATTTTAATTAAATTCAGCCCTCAAACATACTATATGAGAAATAGTTGACCCCCCTATATGTAATAAATTGGTTAGCACACCTCTAAAAAATGCAATGTTTGCCTAACCCAACCAGCTGAACAGGTATTTGCATGCCCATTCAACTTTGCGGAGTTTAAACTAATATGCATATTTATACATATATTTATCCATATATGACTTTGGTGCAAATTGAAATTAAAGAGCAAAATGCTGGATTTTTAAAATCTATTTGGATATACTTTTATCTGATTCACACCGACTGCATCAAGAGTGAGGCCTAAAGTTTAATAATTTTCACAAAGGGATTAGGCATAATTAATCTGATGGAAAAAAACGGCACTCCATGGCCTGACTTACAGTATTTGGAAGAGAATAATCTCACATCTAAAGCAACTCGATTGGGCAAGTAATTGAAAGTGCACTCTGTGCTCCTTAATTGTAATTGTTGCCTATTGTTTGACAACAGGTTGTTCAGTGATCATTAAACTAACAGATTCAGGGAGAAACAGAGCTAATGGCACTGATTACTGAGCAATTTGCAAGAAGCAGTATCACAAAAGAGTCTCATCATCTCTCTGATCATCGTCTTTGCCTCTCTGGTGTATTTTATCAGGCAGGTGTGTGCCTCTAGGTCTCTTAGTCTCTTGGCCAATGTAAGTCAGAGTTAAGGAATTTGCAAAAAACAAATATCTTAATTATGAAAATGTGTTATTTCAAGCTTAACTACTCAGTTAAATATTTAATGGTTCTACTAGCATGAGAGCCTTCAGATTTCCTTCGACAGAAGAAATTTAACCATGTAAAATATTTATCTGGTCAGCACACCTGGGGGACTAACAAAATAGCCTACAAATAGGCATTTTATCTTGCTGCTTATTTTTTTGTAGCTGTTGGGGTCCTGCAATAAAAAGGAAACAACTGAGGCTTGACAAAAATTGTCCCTCCCTTATTGGGCTTTTCTTCCTATTTGTTTGCTATTGTAATTTTGTTTAGCAGGGCCCTCATACCTCGTTATTTAGCATTTATGTGTAATTTTTATGTTTGATATGTACACCCCTTCTGTTGTACAGCATTGTGGAGTTATTCTGGTATATTATGAACACGTGTTAATCTTACTCATGACCAGCCCATTGGGTTTGCAAGGCATGCTGAGAAACAGGAAAACATTCACTCTTTATAACCTTATACCAGAGTCTCTAGCTGCTATCCTTTACTTTGGCGCATTAAGGTGAAGGTTGGGTAGCTGGCCTTAAGAAATGTGCATTATTCTGTGCTTATCCATTGTGCCATATTCCCATGCTGTGAATGCTATTGAACAGTGCTGAGACTGAGAGATAGTATATTGACTTTCTGCAATGTTTTAACAGTTCAATAGCCTCCTATCTAAAGCAACATCCTGTGTTGTTGTTCATGTATTTTATGTAAATTGCCCTGTTCTCCCATTCCAATCTACAGAAGGAAAAATTGTACACAAAAAACAGTTAGAAGTGTTTCAAGTGTGTACACATCCTGCTGATGCTATAATATTGTACTTTAATTCCCTTTCTGCAAGTGCAAGTGAATACAACGGACTGTAAACTGTTTGTTTTGGGTTCAATGGCATCTAATTTACACGTGTTAATTGCAGCTAATTGGCACTAATTAGATGAACAGGAAACCCTCTGGGAGCACTCATACCTTTAATTTGTAGTAAATATCATTAATTAACATATGCTAATTAAAGCCAATTAACATTGATTAAGGGCTGCCAGCTACTTGGAAAGTACAAATATGCATATTGTATTAAGTCAGCAACAAATGTAATGCATCCTTTACATAAACCAGAAATGTGCTGCCCTGTAAGATAAACACTTACTGGCTCCTGACAGAGTAAAATATTGTAGGTTTTAAAAAGCTTTAACCAAAATGAAAAGTACATATACGTTATAAGTACAAGCAAACTACATATAAGCATTTATCCACAATACATTTAATTAATGAGATGATATTTTTTCAGAGTTTTGTTGTTTTTCTATACATCTAGCACATTTTGATTGTACTTCAGTTACAAAGTGCATATTTTGAGCAAAAAAGCTGCTGGGTGCTAATTGGGCCTGCTGCATGTACCCTTTTGCATATATGGGTTATTTCATTTACTATGCATTCCTCCCAATAAAAGCATACAGAAAGGTTAAATTGATACTGTCAAGGGTGCTGTGCCAATGAGGTGACTTGAGCAACTAAGCAACTAAAGCTGGCCATGGACGTAACAATTACGATCTTTCTCGGAAAAGATCTTTCCAAGAAAGATCGTTCGTTTCAACACACACGTGTAGAGCTGAATCGTCAAATATACAGGTAGAAACAATAGAATTCTACTTGTATCTGACGATTCAGCACTAACAATGGCCAATGTTAAGGCTGCTTTCAAAGGCATCCGATCAAAATTTTCCGTCCAGCCCGATCAACCAGCCGACCGATATCTTAATCTTCTGACGATATCGGTCGGCTCATTTCCCACCATACACGCACCGAATATTGTACGAAAATTCTTTTCATACGATATTATCTGTGCGTCTATGGCCACCTTAAGGCAGCAGCACCCCACAAGTTACCAGGAGCAGCAAAACTGCTCCTGGTAACTTTAATTGCACACTCTGTATTAGCGACGTGGACCCCCCCCCGACACTCTCTGGCACTGAAAAGGTGAATGTGAACATAGGTGGAAAGCTGTCTCAGGGTGGCAGAGGGGTCAGGATCGCCCCTGGATACTGTAAAACTGGCCATAGTTTTTGTGTGAGTGGGCCCTTGGATTGTGCCTTTTCTGGGGCAGGGTTTGATGAGAATCAAGTATTATCTCTTTAAAGTGGTGGGATATTCCAATACTATATACAGTAGAACCTCTATTTTACATTTTTCGGGAATTGCCTAATATATAGGTGGGATAGATGGGACAACAAAACAACAATGTAAAATGAGGGAAAGCTTAAAATCAGGGGATGTAAAATGGGGATTATACTGTAGATAAAAGGATGAAACCATAATGGATAAACAATAAAATGGAGACTGAAGCCTCTCCCACAACCTTCCATTGACAGTAACAAGCATGTTCTATGTGACTGGAAGCACTAATACCAGCAATTATTGGTCTGAACTCATACACAAGACTTTTTATACTAAATATAAGGCAACAAAATATCTTAAGTTTCATTATTATTATACAAAATGGACAGGGCTTGACCATTAAATTACAGCATTGTTTACTAGTTGTAAAATAATTTTGCTGGCCACTTTTGCTGCTACCTCTTGATTAATAAATAAAATGTAAAATTTTTACACATTGGGAGCAATCTACTTTGAACAAACAAAACTCAAAATCTTTCATAAAAAAATACATTGTATTCAAATCTTCTTTTTAAAAAAGTGTGCATGCAGACCCCATGATATTCCATGGAATATCATGGTGTATTTATGTATGTATACTCTTTTAATTAGCGTTTGAGGAATGGTAGTAAGAGTTATAACGAGTTTTTCCAAGAATATATAACGAAAGTTCTTTTACTCTGTGCTAATTTTTTGTTTGTAAAGTTCTGTTTTTTTGTGCTTTGTCCAGTAGAGAGGAATCTAATTGCCAGTGCGTATTTCTGCATATCAAATCAGAAATAAAGATTTAGGAAAAGCCAAAATAGTAATTCAACTTTCTTAGTACAGCTATCACATACAATTTCTTCTGATAAATCTACTCTGCATATATTGCAGTTCTCTATCTTAGGGATTACATTTTGTAATATTTCTGGTTCTTAAAGGCTGCTTCTTGTATTAGACAGAAAAACAAGAAACAAAAACATTAACCTGAACAGAATCATAAATAACACATTTTGCCTTGACCAAAAAATATACAAATGTACTCATAAAAAAAGTTATGTACTTATGTACTGTATATAACTGTGTATATAACAGAAGGACACAGGTTTAGAATAAAAAAATTTAATTTATTTAAAGGGATACTGTTATGGGAAAACATGTTTTTTTTCAAAACACATCTGTTAATAGTGCTGCTCCAGTAGACTTCTACACTGAAATCCATTTCTCAAAAGCAAACAGATTTTTTTATATTCAGTTTTAAAATCTTACATGGGGCTAGACATTTTGTCAATTTCCCAGCTGCCCCTGGTCATGTGACTTGTGCCAGCACTTTAGGAGGGAATTGCTTTCTGGCAGGCTGTTGTTTTTCCTTCTCAATATAACTGAATAGTACGCAGTGGGACATGGGTTTTACTATCGAGTTCTGTTCTTAGATCTACCAGAGAGCTGTTATCTTGTGTTAGCGAGCTATCTGGTTACCTTCCCATTGTTCTGTTGTTAGGCTGCTGGGTGGGGGAAAGGGAGGGGGTGATATCACTCCAACTTGCAGTACAGCAGTTACGAGTGATTGAAGTTTATCAAAGCACAAGTCACATGACTTGGGGCAGCTGGGAAATGAACAATATGTCTAGCCCCATGTCAGATTTCAAAATGAAATATAAAAAAAATCTGTAATTTTTCCCATGACAGTATCCCTTTAACTGCAATATCTGTTATTATTACCTGTATGATAAAATATGTATCCACCAAATTTAAGTGGAGCTCCATTATACATTATTTTTGCATAATGAAAAATATAATTCTAAGTATATTTTTAGTATTCAACATTATAGAGAACTAAAGCTTATCAGGGAAGTAGACCAGACATTATACATATTATATTTGAAACAGCTGCTATATGATTTAAAGGAACAGTAACACCAAAAAATGAAAGAGTTTTAAAGTAAAGAAAATATCATGTAGTGTTGTCCTGCGCTGGCAAAACTGATCTGTTTGCTTCAGAAACACTATTATAGTTCATATAAACAAGCTGCTGTGTAGCAATGGCGGAAATTGAAAAATGGCTATATGGCACAGGACAAGTAGTGGATAACAGATAGCATTATTTTCTATAGAACATATAAATTATGTTCTACAGAGTTTATCTGCTGTGTAACTTGAGCCTTTTCTCCTTTGAATGGCTGCCCCCATGGCTACACAACAGCTTATTTATATAAACAATAAAACTGCTTCTGAAGCAAACACTGCAGTTTTACCAGTGCAGGGCAACACCGCATTATATTTTTATTACTTCAAAATAATTAAATTTTTTGATGTTACTGGTCCTTTAAGACTCCTTACTCCTAAGCTTAACTTTTTAACAGTTGCTCAGAGCACATTGGCAGTTCTAACAAAATCCAAGATAGGGAGCTCCCCAAAAGTACAGCATACCCCTTGTTCAATGAGCATGGCGTGCCTGCTGTCTTCATTAATAAAATTTACAATATTTTTTTGGTGGTTATGTTGGGAGTCTAAGCATTCAAATGTGGGGTGTCCCAGCTTACTCATTATGTGCATGCATGTGATATAGGATCAGGGGAACAGTTTGGCTGTGAAAGGTCAGGCACGCAATTCATCAAGTGATAAAAGATGTTCAATGCAGGGCTCCAAAGAATTCTGCACTGCCAGTCATAGGCAGCACCTATTGCTGAGTGTGGGTTCCATTCTGGGAATGGTTTGTGCTTTATATATCAAGTATATACTTTTGTATTTTATTCCCCTTTTTTAGATGTAAATTGCAATAATGGTTTTACACATCTGCAAGAATTTGCCTAGTGACTTTTATTTTGCTTAATGGTAACTGGAATCTGTATTAGGGGCTCTATGACCACTGAACTTTAAGTTGAATGGACAGCAATCCCTGACCCCGCCGTCAACAACATATATCCAATGTTTTCCGGTGCTGCTACAAAATGGAGTGTGAGGGGTGGCAACCTAGTCCCTTACTTTTTAAGCCTGTCCTACATCATGCTGATCCACTCTTTTACCGCCCTGTCATACCCCTGCTTCCTTAGACTGTGCCCCATGTCATTGGGTTACTGCAGCTCAAGTGAAAAAGCAGGGAGCTTTTAAGCCCCAGTCAATTAATATACACCTGTAATTAATTTTTAGTTTTAAAGGCTGAATGGCAGCTAGATGCAATATTCACCAGCAATTTCTTTCTTTGTTCAAGCAAAATCACCAGCAATTTCTATGTTTTCCGTACAGATTGTAGCCAAATATTGCTTATAACTTATAGCTGCCATTCTAGCAGCTGGTCAACACCACAGGAAATGGTTAGACAGAGTGCTGGCAATTCATTTTCATTTTCCTTTAAGATTACTATTGTGTCCATCCCAGACTAAACAGACTAATACCAACTTATATAATTCCCCTCAAAGTAATGTACATTTAAAAAGTAAAAGTAGTAACCTCCGCTGTATGCTGGCAAATACATGAAGTTTGACAGGTAAAATGGGATACCTAGAATTAATGGCATGCTCTAAAAATTATGATATAATTGGAATCACTGAGACCTGGTGGGATGAAACATATGACTGGATTGTGAATTTAAATGGTTACACCCTTTTTAGGAGGGACACAGGGATTAAAAAGTGGGGAGGAGTGTGTTTGTATGTAAAGCCTGAATTAAAGCCATGCACTAAAGAAGTAACCATTGCTTGCACTGGTAAGGGTGTGGAATCCATCTGGGTAGAGATTTCCACTGGGCATAAGGTTACAAAGAAAATTTTCTTTGGTGTATGCTTTAAACCACCTTGTATAAGTGACAAGTATGAAGCCCAGCTACTTTTACAAATAGAAGCAGCTTCACAACAAGGTCAAGTCATTATTATGGGGGACTTCAATTATCCAGACATTGACTGGGGAAATGGGGTTGCCAAGACAGATAAAGCTAGTAGGTTTGTAAATATGCTAAATGACAACTTTTTTATCCCAGCTCGTTCAAGAACCTACTAGGAATAACTCTCTTTTGGATCTTGTAATAACTAATAATACTGAACTCATCTCTAGCATTTGTGTGGGTGAGCATTTAGGGAATAGTTATCATAACATGGTCTCCTTTGAGATTCTGTTGCAGAGGCAAAAAAGGGTATAGCAGTAAGCAGTAAAAAGAATCCAGAATTATTTTTTAAATATATTAATAGTAAAAAAAGATGAAACAGTAAGGGGTAAGACCTTTATTATCAGTGGCGGGACAGCTGGTTGATGAGAACAAGCAAAGAGCTCAGATTCTGAATGCATCTGTCTACACAAATAAGGAATCAGCTATTGAAGGTTTCTTTATTAATAGTCCTAATTCTAATAATACAACTAATGATGCATGGTTCACACATGATGACATTCAAAAGAGACTAGAACATGTTAAGATTAACAAAGGTCCAGGGCCAGATGGGATTCATCCCAGGGTACTTAACGAGCTTAGCTCTGTGAATGCCAAACCTCTCTACTTAATTTTTCAGGATTCATTGAGGTCTGGCATGGTGCCAAGAGACTGGCCAATTGCTAATGTGGTGCCTCTATTCAAAAAGGGATCCCATTCTCTGCCTCAAAACTATAGGCCAGTTAGTCTGACTTCGGTGGAAGGAAAACTTTTCGAAGGATTAATAAAGGATAGGATACTGGAATTCATAGCAAAAAACAATACTATAAGTTTGTGCCAGCATGGTTTTATGCATAATAGATCTTGCCAGACTAACTTAATTTCTTTTTATGAGAAGTTAAGCAGGGACCTCGATTCTGGGATGTGATTTACTTAAGACTTTGCTAAAGCATTTGCCACACAGAAGGTTACTGACAAAACTTCCACTTGGCACGCACACCACGACTCAGGAGGATACGGTGAATAAAAGGCTTTTTATTTCCCAAATTACAGCTTTCCCAACGCGTTTCGTGTGACCCCACACGTATTCATGGGAACCAAGGTTCCCATGAATACGTGTGGGGTCACACGAAACGCGTTGGGAAAGCTGTAATTTGGGAAATAAAAAGCCTTTTATTCACCGTATCCTCCTGAGTCGTGGTGTGCGTGCCAAGTGGAAGTTTTGTCAATATTGTCTCCCTCAAGCTGCGGGTTCGGGGCAGAGCACCCGGACCAGATCATAGGAGCGGTGAGTAGCCTGCCATCACACTGTGTTTCTTTTTGGAAAGAGGATTTCTTGGAAGCGATAGGTCCGGGGCATGTGCACCACTAAGGGTGAGCACCGTAGGTCAAGGGCAGGGGGCCATACCTGCGGTCCATTTAATTAAAAGGACTAGAGCTTACTATTATTAAATTACACAGAAGGTTACTGGCTAAAAGATAGACTACAAAGAGTGGTGGTAAATGGAACATTTTCTAATGGGACCAGTGTTGTTAGTGGGGTACCACAGGGCTCTGTACTGGGTCCCTTGCTTTTCGACTTGTTTATTAATGACCTGGATGTGGGCATTGAAAGTATGTGTGGGGCAAATTTACTAAAATTCCCTTAAAATCCTACGAATCTATTAGAAATTCGATAAGCATTCGACTATTGAATGCCTATCGAATAGTTTTAGGCTATCTTTTTGCTCGATATTTGATTTCTCTATGAAATCGTACGGATACCGATCATTCGATTTCATGAAAAAATCATACTTTTTCCTTCAAGCCTCCGAAAAATTCGTACGATCGAACGCTGGGTATGCTGGGTTTTAATTTGGAGGAGTTGAACTTGATGGACTTTATCTTTTTTCAACCCAATTTAACTATGAAACTATGTAACTATCCCTGTAGCAGCTACCCCTTTCCAGTAGAGTGTTAACAACATAACCAGGGAGACCAAAAAAGATTTTGAAAAAGCAATTCTTACCATAAATCTTATTTTTTTGGATAGAATGAGGTTGATCAATAGAATGAGCTGGCAGGCACATTATTTTGTTGCTCAGTGGTTGCAGGTGATTCCCCTTGGTTATGCTTTTACTTGTTTTAAATCACACTTAAGCTTGGATGGTATGTATTGGATATAAATCCTGGAGAGCACTGGTTTAGAGAAAATGAAGAATTGCAATGCTAGGTGGGAGGAGAAGGATGAATCGCCAGTAGGATCTGAAGGAAACACATTGGGGTTGATTTACTAAGGGTCGAATTTAGAAGTGGAAAATACTTCAAAATTCAACCATCAATTTTTTTAGGGGGTAATTTTTGATTGAATATGGCCTAATTCGATCAAGAGAAAATCAATTAGAAAGATTTTCACCAAAATCCTTCGATTTCTCAGAACGAATTTTCAGGACAAGTTCTGTGAGGTCCCCCATAGGCTTTAAGCTGGCGAATCTTCGAAGTCAAAGGATTTTTAAAGGGCTAGTATTTCGAAATTTGAATTTTCGAAAATTATACCCCCTATTTTTGACATGAGATCATTCAGTTGAATTTATATAGAACAGTTACATAAACACTATGGGGCACATTTACTAAGGGTATGAAGTGAATATTCAAATTTTAAAAATTTGAATTTCAAAGTAATTTTGGGCTACTACGACTATCGAATAGCCCAAAATTCGATTCGAATTGAAAAAATTTGTATATTCGAATTTCGAAATACTGGCCCTTTAAAAAAAATATTGCCAGCTTAAAGCTGCTGAGTTGCCATTTTAGCCTATCGGGGACCTCATTGAGCCAGTCCTGAAAATTTTACTAAGTCCTGAGAAGTCAAAGAATTTTGGCTGAAATTGTCGAACGATGCATTAGAACAATTCGAACGATTTCAATTTGATTGAAAATGGACCTGTTCGATCTAAAAAATTAGATGGTCGAAATTTTTTCACTTCGAAATTCGACCATTAGTAAATCTGCTCCTATGTGATCTTCCAAAAAATAAATATGTTTGTCTTTCTTTACACAAACATACCTCAATCCACAGATTGAAAGGAAACCATATTAGTCTGATGAACCATTTTCCAACATCTCTTAGACTGACAGTTTAATGCAATCCTTATCTTGTTCTATTGAGAAGTGATAGTTTCTGGAACTTGACCTTCCCTGCTTGTCACAAATATCTCTAAAAAACAGAGTAACTTGAAGCCTCAGAATGCTTTCATTCACAATGGAAGAAGGTGAAGTTTTTCTTTCAATTTGTGGAATCAGAAATTTAGACACACACAGGAAATCTATAAAATAAACCTTAGAACTTGGAATTGGTGCTCATGGAAGTGCATAAAATTAGAACAGTCAATTACCCGTAGTGCACCATTTTAGAGTGGGGATGGGATCATTTCTAAGATGCAAATGTGTGGTGGGAATAACTGGATTAGTGTCTGAGTTGCTTGGTGCAAGTCAATTGCTTCTATGGAAACAGCCCATCAGGGAACCCTGTAATTACCACCAGGCCCAGTCTGGAAGTAATTCCAGTGCTATGTGTACAGTTTATCAAAGCAGGCTGAACAGGCACAGTGGTGCTTGCTGCAAGTTACTACGAACATATGTTGGGTCATATAGTTTTGTGAATAGCCACAATGCAAGCTAGGTTTTGAACCCATTTGAGTGCTTGCCATTCACATTTGTAAATGACCATTACTTTTTTCTGTATCATACTTTTACAAGACAGTCTTACCACCATGGAAACCACTTTAAAGGAGACATATAGGATAAATAAAAAAAGCTTAATTTTGTAGGCAGTCATCAGTAATAAATGGCGCTGCTTTTACATGGGGCAAAAAATTTATATTTAACAGACCCTTTATTAGAGCTCCCTATAAATGTTATCTGGTCCCTGTTCCTGTTTCAAATGAGTGGGCATGTCCTAATGGCCCCTGCCAGAAGCACAGTAAGAGGGGGACAGCAAATCACAGCCCTGCATTCACAAAAACAAACACATGCTTCAGTTCCCTATCAGGTCTTGCTAGCTGCCCTACAGATATAAAGGTTTTGAATCCTGGAACATTTTGCTCATCTCCCCTGCTGCATGCAAATAAAATGCAGAAGTAAAATATAATATAGTTAGATACATAAAGGATAAAAGAAGAGAAAAGATTGCTGGGTAGAAGAGATAGAGAAGTGTTAAACATATAAAGAAGGTGGAGGCATTAGAGAGGGTTATAGAGAAAAGGAAAGAAGAAGAAAAGGAGAGAAGAAACAAAGAGAAAATGAAGGTATTAAACAGCAGCAGCTTAAAGGACCAGCAACATCATTTTTTTTTACAACAACATTTTCCGGGCTCCCTAGGCCCCGCCCACTCCATCACACAGACATCAGCGCTAAAAAAGGTAACCCCCCCACACATAAAATTTATAAAAAGCTATTGATGGTTAGGGCCCCTTTTTATAAGTTAAATAAAAAGCTGTGGCACCAGGGCCCCCACAAAAGTTTTTTTTTTTAATTGGTGGTCAGGGCCCCCCTACAAGTTAAAATAAATAACTGAAAAAAAAATTGGTGCCCCATAGAATATTTTTTAGAAAAACATTGGTGCCAGGGCACTCGCTAAAAAAAATTGGAGCCCCAGAAAATATTGGTGGCAGGGGCCTATTGACTATTCCATTAATACATTGGTGGGCAGTATTGTGGCTTCAGGACTTCAACTTCACCTTCTATCGTAACTTAGGGTGTTTTCGCCACTTCAAGACTTTGGGTCTCTTTGCCTCTTTCAGGACATCGGGTCTTTTTGCTGATTTCGGGACTTCTGGTCTTTTTGCTGATTTTGGGACAGCTGTTTCAGACAGAAGAGGCTGCGTGGGTTCTGCGGTCAAGGGGGCCACCGTTTATTTCAAAAAGTGCAGCACAGCCGGGCCCGCATGGGTGTCCATACATAGGCAGGGTTCAACAAGCGTCACTGGGACACCGTGAAAAAACCTGGTGGGCCCCACCCCTCATGGCCCCCACCAGGCCAGACCCCCCTCTACCAATTTGAAAATAAACATCTCCTGATGCGCGGCATCGGGCGCGCATGTGCAGTGATGCGTGGCATGAAATACCAAAAACAGGAAATAGCAAAAAGGCTTTGCTTTAAAATGGGTGAAACTAGAAGGTATTGGTGCATGAGGCTTTTTGTAACGAGTGTGGTTTATGGTTGTGGGAGGGGCTTGTTTTAGCATGTGGTATATGTGTGTACTTTATAAACTAAGAAGAAGAAGAAACACACAATTTATATTATTTTGCAGGTGAAAAATCATTCCAGATGGAGATTTTCTTCCCCAAGGACATAATGATCTTTGCAATTTAATGGCATTTAGATGAGTCAGAATAACATTAACACTTGTTATTTTGATAGTAAATACTGTCTGAAAGTTATGCCAATTGAGTTGGACAAAATGGCAGTTTATTTATGCCTGAGGTTTGATACAACTCATAGCTCTTAAACCAGCTGCAGCGATTGTTACTCATATCAGTCTTTCATCAAATTTAAAGCAGCATATGATATTTATTTTTTGCACTCACAGGGTGATGCCGTTAATCAAATTACAATAGTAAATATGCAACAAACTTCAATGTACCTGGCATCGAGGACAAGACCTCACATTTCCATAGTATGCATTTCTTCTAAATGGTATGGTGCACATAACTATGGGGAGCCCTGGTCCCTCTATACATCTCATTGGGACCAGTCTGTTCTTACTCACTACTCTCTTTGGACCAATGCTCTTTCTGAACATCCCCATCAAACGTGGGGGTCTTCCTGTTTATTACAAAGCTCAGAGAAGCTCAGAGACGGGCTGGCCGGCCAGGCATCCTAGGCAGCACAGCTACCCAGTTTACGCCCACTTCTGCCTCTTCTGCCTACCCCTAGTTCTAGCCCTGCCTTAGCTATATAGTAGGATTATAGCAGGACACCCCATTTTCCGTGCTCTGTTGAAACACTATGGGGGTTATATACTAAAAGCAAGTTTATCTCAGGTTTTTAATAAAACAAAGCAGACAACTCCCATCCACAAATTTAACTCATTTATCAAAATAATAATGTTCAAAAAAGTTGCTAAATTTTTTTTGCGTCAAATTAAAACTCAAATTTATTGAATTGTTGCAGAGAAAAGGCTATTGGATGAAAACCAGTGCGCATCACAATCTCAGGAAACATCTTCAGGGACATCTGCTAATGACTTTTGTACATGACCACGATTGGTTTGAGATGGAGTATTTTCGGATTTGTAGCAACTTTGGTGTATTTTATACAGTTTTTTCCTCAAAAGATTTGAGTTTTCCCCCTTTAAAAACGCGACCAGAAAAATTTGACCACGTAGGTTAAAATATGCCATTGGATTAAATGCTCAGTATGACTTCAGCCTAGAGTTAACAAGTTATTTATTATTATTATTTTATTAACATCCAATCTTGCATGGGTATCAGTTGTTTAATAGTTTTTAAACATTGTAAGTCATTTACCAATTTGACATTTTGATATATGCAATGGCATGTAGGCTGGTAGTTACAGAAAATGATCACATAACATAAAACTTATAAAGCAGCAAAGGACTGGAGGTAAAATATCTAATTTATAAAGTGAATAACATCATGTTGTGTGAGTTCAGCAGTACAATATGGGTTGGCTCTCTTTAGGGCTTATTAGATATTGTGCTATATCTAGGGCACATGTTTTCCATACCCAGTTTACTAGCTGTAAAAAGAAAACAGTTGGGCTGTTAGGTTTATGGGCTAATTTACTGACCAGAGCTAATTTTGGGCAAAACAATGGCCATCCAATTGGGCTTAGGTAGGCATTGATTGGACTGGCAGGAAAATCCCATCCAGTGAGAATGTAGTCAAGCCCCCATGGAAAATGATTGATCATTCAGTGTGTGCTTAATGCAGAGATTACACAACCAACCTGCAGTGGAGATCCAGTTTTATTAATTGTACAGTTCTCATTTCTTCCTCAGCTTTCTCTTTCATACCCTTACTCACGCTCATTGTTCCTGCCTGCCTTTCTGCACTGGTACACTGTAACTTAAAATGGAGATACTACACTGGGGTATAATAGTCAGGTGAGTGCAATTTGACTGATGGCCTGATACAGCCAGACCCATAACAACCAGAGCTCTATTACTATTTGTTATATAGGTTATAGGATAACATGCTATGGACAAGGGATGCCACCTTTTCAGAATTTTTTTACTGTCCGGTGGTGGGGGTGGGAACAAAAGGGGAAGGTTATGATGTAAAAAGGGCAGGATGTGATTTAAAGGCGGGGTGTAGCCATTATGCATTGGCCAGAAGGTAGAGAAAATGTAAGGAGAGGAGGGTCAAGGGCTTTTGTTAAGGTTATTACAACTTTGCTGGCAATTACATTGCCGGTAAATTTGTAATACTGGTGCTGTGAAAATAAATTAAAGTTGATAGAGACTATTTCCATTGACTTTATATATTTTATTTGTTCACTTCGACCCTTAGTATATGTGCCCCGTAGCATTTTTTAAGCAATGAATGAAGGTGGTATATTTTGGGGGAAGGACAAATGTATTGAATTTTAAGGCAAGAAGCTTTATTACATTCACTGTGCATTAAGCCAAACTAAGAACTATGTTGTCCGATGGATTCCATAGATTCCCTATATTAAATACATCTAAGAGCTAAGCTCCCTGATTGTTTTTCATCGGATCGCCGTGTGTGAGGAAATGCAGATGACAAGTCAGATGTGGTCGCAGGCATCAGAATATAAGGACTTTTACTTTCACCCTATTACAACAAGATTCCTAAGAATACCAAGAGAAAAATCAAACATTGTTTGGGTTACATTTGCACATTAATGAAATATAACAATTGAAATATAACAAGAACATCTGTTTGCTTAAAAACTGCATGGACTCTGTATTGGAAGATTTTATTTTTTTACACAGATGGCTATTTTTTTTGAAGGTTATTGCATAAGTGAGCATAGGCACAAGAGGATCCACCATTTTTAAAAAAATGTAAACACTGACTCGATGTATTATTTGAATTTGTTATTGGGAATTTTAGAAAAAATGCCCGAAATTTGAAAGTATGCTCCACACATCACTCAAAACTTAAAAATTGCTATGGATTTTTTATGTAAAAGAAGAAACTAGAGATTACAGGTAAAATATATCAGGCAGAAGTTTACTACAATGCTCCAGTGCAACACCTCTTGAAAACAATTTTTAAATAGTAGAAAGAATAAATGCCATAAGCCAAATGGTTGGTACTGTTACATGACTTTGTTAAAACTTTGCACTTGCTATTGGGGTATTTCTTCCATCTAGTTCCCCAGATAATGCACTATAAGCAGGCCCACCATAAGGGGGGGGGGGACAGGGGG
>CM044433.1:60116236-60138817 GCA_024363595.1 Xenopus borealis
TTATTAATAGCTAACCAGTCCCTGCACCATACCTTTATCCCAGAATCACGACCACCATACGTACTCTTGTAAAATTTTTTCAAAAGTTTATGTTTTGATGAATAAGCATTTAGCATACTATATGTCACTTTGGTCTCTGAAATTCACAGCTGTAACTCCTATGTTTATTGCCTGAAGAAGCGGGTCTGAGCCTGTGAAACGCGTTGTACTGATTGGAGTTCGTTAATAAATTTTGACTGCTTGATTACAGTCGTTTTGTGTCTGCTTGGAGGAGGTAAGTCCACCACTGCCTCCTCTGATTACCAAGTTTTGGCTTTTAAACTCGTTTATATCCTTTTATCCTTTTGGCGCCGCTGTTCGTTCTATACAAGAATTGAAGACTAGTTCAGCTTCGCTTTGATTTGCTCACTCTGCCGAAGTAACCCTAGCGAAAATTCACCAGTGTTCGTCGCCCAGGAAGTAACTTCACTAATTAGTAAATTAGCATTGTCGGAGTGAATTTTCACCTGGTGAAGAGTTGCGATGGCCCCTTTGTGACTTCCAAATTAGGAATACAATTAATAATAGTGCTTTTGCCATATTTTTGTGTTTATTAGCATTTTAATAAACAATTTTGGTCAATAAAAGATACATGTGTATTTACTTACTAATGGGCCATTCTGTATTTCTGAATTCCCATCTTGTGAGTGCCAGAGACAATTGATATAAGTCTATTCAAACCCTGAGTATGAAAATATGTTTGCTGATCATTTGACCAGCATGGTGCATAGTCTAGAAGGTGGCCCTAGGACAGAGAAAAAGAGAGCAGTAGATTAGCTGTTAAATCTAATTAGCTTCAAAGTTTAAGAAGAAGGCAAGGCAAAAAAGAAAACCTAGTCTAGTCCTCCTAGACTTTTATGCAAACAATAGGGCATCTCTGCCTTGTTCCTATATATATTGAAATTTTGATACAATAAGTCCCGAGTGTCCTTTGTTTTTGTCATAGACCATTTAACTTACTTGACACAGAATATTGTGTCACAGCATTCCATCCAATTAAAGCATTCACCATTGAAAACAATGGTGCTTTGGTATGCTAATGAAAAGGTTAAATGCATTAAATTAGTTAAGATGACTTTAGATAACACAGTTTCTTCAATTAACCCTGAGTCACAACGCATTTAACACACAAATCCAAGTGGCTGCATCTGTACATGCCCATTATGTTTTAATGTGTTCATGGAATCTGCAAAGAAAATGTCACCACAGCCTGCCATCATTGTTATGTAATATTTGTGTTGCTTCAGGGAAATTTACTTGATTGACTTAGTGACAATGATTTGCACAAAACACATGATTAATATGCTTCTAAAAATACCAAATGAATGGATAGAAATTAGTTTTTTGTGGTGAACTCTAATGCTACCTGTGCTGAGATCCGTGAAACTAGAAGTGACATCACCAGTGTGTGGTGCTTATACAAATGGCCTGCGGGGGTCACTGTGCACATTACTTGTACTATTCATATACACAGTACTTTCTGTACAGCTTGAGAGTGATAGAGTTGGAAGTTACTGTTGTGTAATGGCTGCATGAACCTGCTAATAAAGCACTGTTATACTCTGCCCATCCTCGGCTATCAAAACACAACAGATTGGCGACAATACCTCTGCAGCAGCCTGCAGCTTTTCTCCCAATGCCTGGTGAGCCTACCATACCTTTTACTGCTTGGATCCGTATGTTTGAAAATTACATTATTGCCGCTGACCAAGGGGAGATTTCGGCTGCTAGAAAGCATGCTTTACTTATTTGCTGCCTGGGTGCAGAGTGACAGCGTATATTCTATACATTACCATCACCTGATGGAACTTATGAAGCTGCTCTTACTGCTATAAAGAACTTTTTCATGCCAAGAGTAAATGTGGTTGCTGAAAGATATAAATTCTGCCAACATGGACAGCGTAATGGTGAATACACAGAACATTTTGTAGCAGCTTTGACAGAGCTGGTTGTTACCTGTGAGTTTGGCACTCTAACAGATGAAATGCTAAGAGACCAAATAGTGGAAAAAACAAACTCACATCACATTAGAGAGAAACTGCTCTTAGAGCAGAATTTAACCCTTGCAAAGGCTATTACAGTTGCCAGCCAAATTGAAACAGCAGTGGCAGATGCTAAAACTCTCAGTCAGGGAACCGCTGGGAATGTACAGACTGTGAATTCAAAACTGTGGCCTAATAATGCACAGTCACAGGCAAAATACAGCACTAAGGATAGGGATTCACTGCGCAACAAATACAAATAAAAAAATACTGCTTCTGCTGTGGTTCAACAAAACACACTGCAAACTATGCTACCTGTCCTGCAAAAGCTGTAGTGCCTCAAATGCTCAAAGTCAGGTCACTTTGCTAGGGTCTGCTGTAGTCCTGCTAAAGATGTTCATGAACTTACTACTACAAATGTTACAGTATTCAGTGTGGAGAAAGCTGGTACATTTATTCAGACAAGTTTATATGCCAGTTAGGCAGTTAAAAGTAAAAAAAAAAAAAGGTTGAACTTGATGGACGCGAGTCTTTTTTCAGCCTAACTTACTATGTTACTATGTTACTATGTTAATACTGCTTCTGCTGACAAGGGACACTCCATTAACCTGATGCTTGATACAGGTTCAGCTGTTTCTATACTACGAAAGGATATTTTCTTGAAATACTTTGCAAAAGATATGCTTGTTGCACCTGCCCTGAGACTGGTTAGTTAAGGATCCCATCCCTGTGCTTGGTTGCTTGCCATTGACTGTACAATTTGAATAAATTACTGTGCAATTTATAATGTGACTAATAATAAATTACTGTGTAATGTGACTTTTTCATTGTGAATAAGGGTACTGCTTACTTGGAAGGGATCTCTTTGCTGCATTAAACCTACAATTAGTTGATGGTATCATTACTACAGCACCAGTGCCTGCCTCACCACAAAGTGACAATTCGTTGGGTTGTGCAAAGAACTTTGTACACAAAGTTAAGCTGAGACCAGATGTAAAACCAGTACGGCAGAAATTGAGTTGATTGCCCTACTCTATAAGCAAGGCTATCTCACAGGAACTATGTAACTACAGAGCAATGTGCTATGCATTAACTCAATCATCTCCAGCTGAATTATTACAAGGCAGACAGATGCACACTAAGTTACATGTTGCAATCATCAAACTTCCACTAAATACTGTTCCTACAAAATCATCTACTGTGGACATTGTCAAACATCAACAAGCCAAATGCAAGGCTTATACTGGCAGAAAACGTAGTGCAAGAGAAGTGCACTTTCAACCTGGATCTTTAGTCAGAATTAAGAATCCAGGAATACTGAAACAAGGACAATCTAAATTTACTACACCACTAGCGAGGACCATACACATATGAACTGTCTGATGGACGCATATGGAATGCAAATCGTCTTGCACCTGCTAGATATGACTTTGGAGAAGACCCATTTGATGAAGGACATTTTCCTACACCTGATGCCAACTGCAATAGGCCCAAAGAAAGTGAAGCTATAAGGCATACTGAGACAAACGGAAAACTACCTGCATGGACCAAGGACTATGTAATGTAAAGAATGTATATGATTGGTTTAAGATACATACGGTTTAATTGTTACTGTTTATTATATTTGTCCAAATGCTTTCCTACTATAGGTGGAATGTGGTGTTTATACAAATGGCCTGCGGGTGTCACTGTGCAGCTTACTATGCATGTACACAGTACTTTCTATACAGCTTGAGAGTGATAGAGTTGGAAGTTACTGTTGTGTAATGACTGCACGAACCTGCTAATAAATCACTGTTATACTCTGCTCATCCATGGCTATCAAAACACAATACAGTGGTCAGGGGGGTATCATGAGCCTGCAATCATTCTGGATACCTCGGAAGGGGGTACACGCAGACTGCCCACATGATCAGGGAATATGGGACATTCCCAGAATAACCTGACTGTGTTGCAGGTATTCTGCGGGTACCCAACCCAATGCAGGCTCTACCACCTGGTGCATGGGCAACAGTGTAAATAATGTTTTAGTATACAACCATTACAGCATATACCGATAATGTACATTGCTTTTCTTTTTAAGAGAATTCTCTGGGCAATAGTATTTCTGTGTTTTGAACCCTACTAATGTGATCTGTGAGTGCTCAGCTGAAATTTGTGGTGTATAATAGGTATAGTTCAGCAGGATGAGATCTCTTATCATACACATCATGTTATGGACTACATTTGCAGCTGGGAAACAAAATTTAAATTGTTAATTAGTGGGCTCAAGGGATAGATATGTGCCTTCCATCTCCTACTTTGTCAGAACATGTACAGGCACTACGAATAAAGGGAAAGGGCAAGATGCAAATTCCATGGGGTAAGGTGATTTTTAACTTTGTACCTTGCTCTTTTTATGTAATCGAGAACAATATTTCTTTAACTGATTAAAGAAGACATGAAACAATTATTCTAATAGGTTTGCATAAAATAAAAACTTACATCTTTTGTTCTTATTGACCAACCTACATTTAAAACCAAACCAAGTAGCTGATGTTGCCATGATCTCAGATAAATAAGTAAAAGACACTGACAAACAACAGTACTCCCAGCATTAAAAAGGTCTCATGGAACTTAAAATTATCGTTCCCCATTTGTCTTAATTTAACTGTTTAGAAGGTTTAGAACAATTTTCCTCCCTAGTGTCTGCTTGATATAGAGTACATGTTTTACCCCACAGACTAAATGAGCCCTCAAGTTTGAAAATCCATGTTTTCTAAAAATAAACTTATTGTGAAATGCAGGTACGAATTGTTTAAATACTATATTCAAAATACTACAGCTTGCAATTATTTGTTGCAGTTCCTGGATGCCTGGTGTCTCAGGATATTTCACTAGAGGCATCTTATGCAGTAGGTGCAAATAAATTGTTCAGGTTCATTAAATATATTACATATACCTAGGGGTCTATTTATTAAACCTCAATTTTTAATGGTTTTTAAAGGAGAAAACTAAAAAAAAACTAGATTTTTTTAAAAGCTTTATCATACCCCAAAGCTGCTAAAAATCTGAAAATACTCCAGGTAAAACTTGTTAAGGTCATGTAGAAGTTAAAGGCAGATGTCCAGATCCCAATGTCAGGAAACATCCTCAGGACTCCTGAAGATGTTTGCTGACATTGGGATCTGTGCTGGTTTTAGTATTATAATCCAAAAAAGTCTGTCAAGACAACTTGAGTGATTTGGGCTTGAAAAATGTGTATGATTTGAATTGCTGCACAATTTTGTCGAGATTAGTTAAATTTGTGGACAGGAGTAAGGTCTGCTTTGTTTTAACAAAAAAAATTGAGTTTTAGTAAATACCCCCTTAATGTCACACATTGATCACCACACATCATCCTAATTAAAGAGTGAGAAATTGCTGAGTGGCTTAAATGAAGCCTGCACAACATGGTTTCTTCAAGAATATTTAACTCTTTCCATGTGCCCCATTTCAAAGTCATAGCTCAGGTCCGTTTGGTACTTAGCTAAATGATATAACTGCAAAGTGTGACAGCTTTATTTGCAATTATGCTCCATTTAAAGGAACAAGATGAGCTTAATGAGTTAATAAAGTGGCTGCCTGTCAAAGCGCCACTGTTTTTCATTCAGGATCTTGGAAACCCCCCTTAAACAGCTACCCTAGGCTCATGAATATTCAAGAGCCGTCAAGGAGGTGAAGCAGACTTGCCATAGCAACCAGACTGCAGGTAGCAGTTTGGGTCCAGCTGCCCCCAGAGGTCCCAGAAGGCTTGTATGAAGTGAAGACTTGTGAGCAGCGAGCATTTTGTCTCTGCACACTTGACAAAACAAAGACAACTCACTCCTCTGGTTTCATGCCACATTTTTTATTCATAAACAAGCTGTTGGCTGTAAAGACATGATAAAGCTAAGGCTCAGAGGAGGCCGGCTAACATTTGAATGCAAAGCCTCAGCTGCTACAAATCCCTTCTATTATTCTGCTTTTTTTTCTTCTTCCCATTTTTGTCTTATGCTAAGCAAGGCAGACTCCCAACTAAAGATATGTGATAAGGCCTAATCAAGCCAAAGAAGTTTATTTACATAAAAAGAAAAAAGAAAATGTGAATATCCGAGAGTGTCTGTGAATGGAGGAGACCCTAAATAACTATAACTATTCTTATTGTTTTCTAGTTGCTGTGCCTTCAGATAGAGAATGATTATCTCATTTATACAAAAAGGTCCCACATCCTGATTTATTTGATTTTCCTTGACATTGGTGATTGCGGCCTGATACTTGCTTTACAAATGTAAAATTTGGCACATGAACATTTGTGTTAACCTTGCCTGCTACACCCTGAGCCGACCTGGCAGAAAACTATAAAAAGAGAATAATCTATTAACGCTCTTTGAATATAATATAAAGGACATTTTATTTTCTAAGTTGTTCTCTGTGCCAGACACATAAATTATACATACCCAACCTTGTTTCTCTGAAAGAATAAATCAATAACACTGGCACATGTTAAACTGCATGCTTCCTTCTGCAGTCAGTTATAGCACCCAGAATTCTTACCTAGCCAGTAGCAGGCTCCTGATACTTGGGAGATTAGGATGCAGAGCTACAGTCCATAACAACTAGAGGGAGTGTGCATTTGCATCCTTATATTCACTGTTTATTACATTCCCTTAATTTGTAAGAAATATTTTAATTAGAATCTATAGATGTAAGTACTGGGGACAGCTTGAACTAAAAATAAATTGAATTTAATATCTTACGATGTAACTGTATGATTTTTAGGGAAATTTAACATCAAATAATTCTGTAAAATTTTCAGAAAAACTCCTAGTTAATTTAGCATCTGATGCTCATTTAGCGGCATCTGGCAGTATCCAGTGTTTCTTATTAAATCAATGGAAAGAGACATGAGGAGAACTTTAGTGCTAATCTGTATTGGCTAGCCACTTTGTTTACTGCCACTTTGAATCATGAACTTTGTGTTAAAAAGAGATGCAAAAAAGTTTTACTTATTTTTTTTACATTTAGTTTGTGTGTGCTTTATGTAACATTTTTAGTAATTTGATATACTTCTAATGATGTGATATGTAGATCTACCCCATTTAATATACAGGTGAATTAAATGCATATTATGGCACCGTTTACTGCAAAGCTACAATCATAGGAAAATGTAATCTTGTTGTGCCTGCTTATGAGCTACTATTGTTATGATATCTGCTGGTTCATCCATTAACGGGGGCACCCGCGATCTTCTTGGGCACATGGCAGATGCACTCTGACTTTTACATAATCTGACACAGTGTAATGACATTTTGGTGCAATTACACCATAGCACAAAGGGCACAAATAAAAAAAAAAAAAAAAAAAAAAAAAAAAAAAAAAAAAAAAAAAAAAGCACCATTACCTATTTTCAGTCGCCCTACATAGATTCTGTTTACTAAGTTCCTAGGTAATATTTCTGTTTTGATTCCTGTGTCAGACCCAGGGGCGATCCTGATGATATCGCTGCCTGAGGCAGCCTTCAATATGACGCCCCCCCCCCTTCCCCACGGCACTCAGCACTTTTCAGCGCCGTACAGGTGTGGGGGGGTCCAGGGCACTCTGCAAGAGCCAAATTTCCGGGGGAGGGGCGCTGCCACCTGAGTCGAGTGCCTCAACTCGCCTCATTGGCGGAGTGCCCCAGGTCTGACCTCTGCCTGATCCTAACTTTGATGTTAACTGCCTTTCCTGACCCTGTTGCCTGTTATTGACTACATTTTTGGATTCTGATTCGGTACTTCGCTGCTTTCCTGGTTATTGACCTTGTCTTCTTGTTCTCTGACTATTCTCTGCTTCTTCCCCATTTCTTCTGATTCCTTTCCTGCCCAGAACTTGTGGCCTGGTTCTCTCACTTTAAGACCTGGTGGTCACCCGGAGGCTTGCATCAACCACCACCCGCCAGCATGTCTGCTCGCACCCATTCCCCCACTCCCTGCCTCAGGACAACTGGCATGCAGGGGGACAGGATGTGCATTTCCCCACCTCCCCAGGATTGTGCACATGAGCGATCAGTGGCAAACTTCATAAAGTACATAGACCTGAGCTTCCAGACCCCAGAGCTGCCCACATGTGGCTGGGCGGCATGCTGCCCCTTTATCTGTGCCCACCCTTGGCCTGGGCCTTTGTAGCCTTGCCATAAATCCAGGCCTGCATCTGAGTAGCGAAGGGCTCTGCTGAAGTGAAAGGCTGCTGTTATGGGCTGAAGTGTGAGCTGTGACCGGAACCTTGGTCCTTCGTCTGGGTTTTGGGAGACTGTGCATGATAACAATATTCAACATTTTATTTGCAGGTCAGTGCTTACTAAAACAGCATGTTTGTACTGGAATAGACATGAAAAAGAAGCTTATGGAAGGTTCTATTTATGGCCTATTTACAGCCCAGTCCCCCCTGCTCCCAGTTATTTTTATACCACATCTCCCTGGACTGGTAGGTCATATCCATTTCTGGCTGCTAGTAATAAGATTATTAAACAATGGAAAGCTTATAAGGTCTGAGAGACAATGGCTGCTTAGGCAAGGCTACAATCTGTGCCAGCAATACCTTTAGAAAACTTGGTAACACAAAATAGAACAAATAAAAACTCATTTTAATACATTTGCAATCTTTTCATTAGACAAATCCATAGAAAATAAAAAAAATATGTATTTCATTTGCACAATGATCTTATAGAAAGGGCATATTTTTCCTTCAACAAGAGGTCTTGACAGTATTGCAGATATATGCTTCTAACAGTCTTTAATTCTAATAATTTCATTTTAACTCAGAGATATAAAAAAGTTTAAGAAGCCAATGTGGGAAATATAACTGAATATTTTTAAACGAAGGAAATACTTAGTTCGCTGAATAAATAAATTGGCATTTGGCATATGATGATAGGTGACTTGGGGAGATACAGGGGAAGGTGGATTTATCCTTCCCAGGGGTAACTGGGGCTGAAGATTAAAGATTTGCTGCTTGTAGGGATTACTAATTCATTGCCTTGCAATATTTGGCACACAATGGAGAGTTCTCGTTGGGCATGTAATAAGTAAGCGCTTAAGCAAGCTTCTCTTAGGGTGATATTTGCATTAATTCCCTAATTCTCCCATTAATTCTTGCCATGCAGGCAGGATGGAGTGTACCATTACTTAAAAATATCTATGAGCTGTTTTTAATCAACTACCAGAGGTTAAAAGAAAAAAAAAAACACAAGTTGAATAATCCTGAATGAAAACCTGTCTATACAAGCCACCACCAATATCAACATACTGTATCTTGCTGCATTTCATCATGAAAAATGTCCATTGACTTTAGAGCAGTTTACACAAATTTTCTGTGAACCCAAATGGGTCAGATTCATCCATCACTATTGATCGCCCAAGTTGTATCACTTCTTACTCGTTTCTGGTACTTAATGACTTTATAGTATTATAGATATAGATAGTGCATATATATTATACAGTATGTAAATATCATTATAATTTGTAGAAAGGCCACATAAGCCATTACCAAGAGATGCAGCAGGTTGACAATACATTTAAAAGTATCATATAATGATAACTGAGCTGCATAAATTCATATTGGAGGAAAAACTATCCTGTTGGGTTTATTTATACATTATTTACTAAAATTAGAAGGTATCTATTTTTTTATTTAAAACAGCTGGACCAATCTCTCATTCATGCTTCATAGATAATTAAAATAATTAAATTAAACTGTATCAGGGAATAACCGAGCAAACTTTTCTCCCAAATCTCTTGATTTTTTTTGGTTTCTGCCCGAAAACTCCACATTTTTCAAATTATCGGGCTAAACCTAGCGCAGACCAATATATCTTCAGATTGGGATGAGCAAAACTGAAAACTATGTGTTTTTTCTTGAATTTTTCAATGGCTTTTTTTCATGATTTTTTTTTCTCACACCAAATGCATTGGAGCCAAGTTTTTTTCTGAAGAATTTTTTTTCATCAAAACAAACCCATGGCACTTTGCTAAATATTCACTAATCACAAAAATGCATGCTTTATGGCAAATCTGTATCAGGAGAAAAAAAATCATCCTTCTGAATTTATTTTAATAATTAATTCTTAGTGCAAAAGGAAATATAGGTAGGTATGTAGTAATGTTTTAAGAAAAATATGCATGCAACAAATATACAAAAGTGTACATACAATATTAAAGTGGTTGTTCACCTTCCAACACTTTTTTTAGTTTAAATGTTTTTAGAAAATAACGAAATAATAGTAATATAGAAGTTTAAAGACACATATTATGTAAAAACAATAATGTACCAGTGCATTAAACTGTTGTCGATATAGCAGAAATGTGCTTTAAAAAGTAGTGTTTCTGGTTACTTTAATTGAAAATTGCTGCAAAAACCCTACTTGTCCCACCCATGAGTTCCACTTCCTGCTGCATCCTTTCCCAGGCTATGCAGGGGAGCCAGCGGCACTCAGCACAGTAGGATAGGAAGTAATCAGCAGCTAGGCTGACCTGATAGGGAACTGAAGCCTTTCTGTGCCTGTGTGACTGCAGGGCTGGGATTGGCTGTCCCCCTTCTACTGTGCTTCTGGCAGGATCATGTAGGATCATCTAGGATCACCCACCCCTCATTTGAAATATTTGAACATTTATAGGGACCTCCAATAAATGGACTCATTTTGAAGACAATATTAATTTACACCTAAGAGTAAAACCAGCACCATTTAGTATACATTATGGACCACAAAATTATGGGGTTTCATTTATCCTATAAGTCTCCTTGAATGTTTAATTTTTCACTTTCTTATGTCTAAAGCAGCTCTGGGAAGGGGCTTATCATTAGCCCTGTTGAGCAGAATCCCTTTGTTTCTTTAAAGGAAGCTGTTAGAAGTGATACAAAATATTTGCTAATATTCCTCAAATGCTGCTGAGAAATGTATCAGAATCTGCACCTGGACCACTGAGCTGCCGGACAATCTTTTAATTTAATTTTTTGAAAAATTGTAAAAAAAGATGGAAAACTATTTTAAAGTGGACCCGTCACCCCAAAAAAATATTCAAAATCATATTTTATCACATTAGTCAAGCAAAATGAACATTAATTACACTATATAAATTATTTTAATCTTGTTTTCTTCAGTCTGGGAATTCATAATTATAGCAAGCAGGCAGGAGCCATTTTGTAGACACTGTTATTAAGGCAAGCCTTGCATCATCTCAGAATCTTGTTTGTGCACCAGAATGGAGGACCCAATGTCAATCCCCATGTCCTGGCTACACAATTAAATGGTGAAGGGAACTGGGGGAATGTGTGGAGAGCAGTGACATCTAGGAAGTGCTGAATGGAAAGTGAAAGTAATTATCTGCCCCGCCTCTATGCCTAAGGCATAGAGGAGTGGCAGACAATATTTGATTGACAGCTGAGATTTTTAAACAAGTTTAAAACAGCTATGAATGCTTTAATAAAAATTTGAAATTGGATTTCATGTTTAATTTGAAAAGGACTCTATTATACAGATTTTTGTGTCTGGGCGATGGGTCCACTTTAAAAACTTTTTTATTTCTGGTGAACATTGTGTTTTTTTGTGTAAAGAGCAGAATATATTTTAGGTTTTAAGTATAAGTTTTATATAACTTTATATAACATGGTCTCCTTTGAGATTCTGTTGCAGAGGCAATTCTATAAGGGAGTAACTAAAACACTGTATTTCAGGCATGCAAACTTTGACAGTATAAGGGTATCTCTGCAACATATTAAGTGGGAAATGCTTTTCATAGGGTTAAAAACAGTATAAAAATGGGAAATCTTTAATATGCTGCTTAATAAATATACATCAGTACATTCCCCTTGTAAGCAAGGAACATCATTGCAAAAGCAGTTGGTGTTGAGGTGGGTAAGGAAAGACGTGCTTTTAAGGCTTTCAAGTTAGCTGGGACAGCTGAATCATTTATAAAGTACAAGAAGGCCAATAAATCATGCAAAAAAAGACCAGCTAAAATCGATATGGAAAAGGATATTGCAGTAAGCAGTAAAAAGAATCCAAAATTATTTTTTAAATATGTTAGTTGTAAAAAAATGAAGCAGGAAGGGGTGGGACCTTTATTTTCAGAGGTGGGTAAGCTGGTTGATGAGAACAAGCAAAAAGCTCATATTCTGAATTCATACTTTTAGTCTGTCTACTCAATTGAAGAACCAGCTAATGAAGGTTTCCTTATTAATAGTCCCAATTCTAGTAATACAACTAATGATGCTTGATTCCCGCATGAAGAAATTCAAAAGAGACTAGAAAATGTTAAGATAAACAAAGATCCATGGCCAGATGGTATTCATCCCAGGGTACTTAGCGAACTCAGCTCTGTGATTGCCAAACCTCTCTACTTAATTTTTCAGGATTCATGGAGGTCTGGCATGGTGCAGAGAGACTGGCAAATTGCTAATGTGGTGCCACTCTTCAAAAAGGGGATCCTGTTCTCAGCCTCTAAACTATTGGCCATTTAGTCTGACGTTGGTGGTAGGAAAGCTTTTCGAAGGATTAATAAAGGATGAACTGGACTGGACTTCATTGAAAAGAACAAAACTATGAGTTTGTGCCAGCATGGTTTTATGCGTAATAGATCTTGCCAGACTAATTTAATTTCTTTTTATGAGAAGGTAAGCAGGGACCTCGATTCTGGGATGGCAGTGGATTTACTTAGACTTTGCTAAAGCATTCGATACAGTGCCACACAGAAGGTTACTGGTTAAATTAAGGAATGTTGGCCTGGAACATAGTATTTGTACCTGGATAGAGAACTGGCTAAAAGATAGAGTACAAAGAGTGGTGGTAAATGGAACATTTTCTAATTGGACCAATGTTGTTAGTGGGGTACCTCAGGGCTCTGTACTGGGTCCGTTGTTTTTCAACTTTTTCATTAATGACCTGGCAGTGGGCATTGAAAGTAATGTTTCTATTTTTGCAAATGATACTAAATTGTGCAGAACTATAGGTTCCAGGCAGGATGCTTCCACTCTGCAGAGTGATTTGTCTAAGTTGGGAAACTGGGCAGAAAACTGGAAAATGAGGTTCAATGTTGATAAATGCAAGATTATGCACTTTGGCAAAAATAATACAAATGCAAGTTATACACTAAATAGCAGTGTTTTGGGAGTTTCCTTAAATGAGAAGGATCTTGGTTTTTTTTAGATAACATTTTGTATACTTTTGGGCAGTGTCATTCTGTAGCTAATAAAGCAAATAAAGTTCTGTCTTGCATAAAAAAAGGCATAAACTCAAGGGATAAAAACATAATTATACCTCTTTATAGATCTCATATATCTTGTTATAAGAACTCATCTGGAGTATGCAGTGCAGTTTTGGGCTCCAGTCCTTAAGAGGGATATAAAATAGCTGGAGAGAGTGCATAGACATGCAACTAAGCTGGGATGGAAGACTTAAAGGAACAGTTCAGGGTAAAATTAAAAACTGGGTAAATAGATAGGCTGTGCAAAATAAAAAATGTTTCTGATATAGTTAGTCAGGGAAAAATGCAAACTATAAAGGCTGGAGTTACTGGATGTCTAATATAATAGCCAGAATCCAACTTCCTGCTTTTCAGCTCCTTAAATCTGAGTTAGTCAGCGACTTGAAGGGGGGCCACGTGGGACATAACTGTTCAGTGAGTTTGCAATTGATCCTCAGCATTCAGCTCAGATTCAAAAGCAACAGTTATGACCAATGTGGCCCTCCCTCTAGTCACTGATTGGTTACTGCCTGGTAACCAGGGTAACCAGTCAGTGTAAACAAAAGAGAGCTGAAAAGAAAGAAGTAGTGTTTTGTTCTGTTATGTTAGACTTACAGTCACTCCAGCCTTTATACATTACATTTTTGCCTAACTATATTGAAAACATTTTTTTATTTTGCACAGCCTATTTACCCAGTTTTTACTTTTATACTGAACAATTACTTTAAATTATGAAGGTAGACTATCCCGGATGTGGTTGTTTAGAAAAAAAGTTGTTCTGGAGCTTGTGAGGGGACATGATTACACTTTACAAGTACATAATAGGACATTATAGACAGATATCAGGGGACCTTTTTACCCATGGATCACAGTACCAGAGGCCACCCCTTCAGACTAGAAGGAAAATGACTTTCATTTGAAGCAGCGTAGGTGGTTCTTCACAGTGAGGACAGTGAGGTTGTGGAATGCACTGCTGGGTGATGTTGTGATGGCTGATTCTGCTGATGCTTTTAAGAGGGGCTTGGATGTGTTTTTGGACAGACATAATATCAAAGGCTACTGTGATGCTAAATTCTAACAGTAAGGTGCAGGTCGAAGTGAAAATTCAAATTAAATATGAATTTAAAAAATTTGAATTTCGAAGTAATTTTGGGCTAAAATTCGATTCAAATAGAAAAAATTTGAATTACATGCCCTTTAAAAATCCTTTGCCGAAATAGGTCCATTTTCGATCAAAAAAGCCCTTTAAAAATACTTAGAGGGTTGAATTTCGAAGTTTTTTCACTTCGAAAATTCGGCCCTTAGTAAATCTGCCACTTAGTATAGCTATGGGCATATATGGTTTGTGTGGAGGTGTGTGTGTGTGGATGCTAGGTTTTAATTTGGAGGGGTTGAACTTGATGGACTTTGTCTTTTTTCAACCCAATTTAATTATGTAACTATATATCTATATCTATCTATCTATTTATAAATAAGACCCACAATTTTATATTCTGAACCTTGTCAGTTTTAGACTGATTTTCTCTCAGACTGTATTGATTTTCCTGAAAATGCAATTATTATTAAAAATGTTCACAAATGTGACAATAGAAACTTTTCTGGGATAAAGAACATTAGCTTGTTTCATCTACACACCCATAAAATGTGTAAAATTGTAATGTAGTGAAAAAACACATAGCAACCTAGCCAGGCATTCAGAGCCCCTGCACTGTAGAAATATTGCATGTAGTTAAGTATTACTCTACAATAAATAATTGGATCTGTCTAGCTAGCACAAAGCCCTCTTATAAAAATGATACATCGCATCTAATATCTGTAGATGGGTTTGGATAGTCAACTACATAAGACTCATAAATGCTAAATTCTTATTGGTTGCTATGGATTATTATTACGCCAAGATGCATTTAAAAAGAATGACAAGGGGACTCCTCAATTGACCCTTTAGCCATGCCATTGAACCCCCATTGTTACATACCTTAATGAAACACCAGGAGCCAGAAATGGGGCAAAATGTCCACAGCATTTATTCACAATTTATCAAATAAATAGAACCTTGCCAGCCTAAACCAAATAAATATTTTAAAATCAGATTTCCATAAGAGATTGCAACTATGCTCTGCCTTTCCTCAATGAAGACTTGAGATCAGCACTTTGTCATTATATCCACCACTTAGTATTAGACTGCCTCTACCTACAGAGAGGATTTCCCCAAAATCTGTTACCAGCAGGAAATGCATCTCCCGCCATGAGAGAATTTCAGCAGCTCTGCTGTCGGTTCTGAATTTGCAGTGTTTCGATGTTAGGAAACCCAAATAGGCTGTCACCTAGCACAGGCAGTAATAACATCTATACTAATTAATCCACCGAGCAGTCACAGGAGAGAACCTCCTTTCTTCCTCTTCTAAATTTACAAGGTCCTACCATTTTTGTGACCAGTGTCGGCCTGGCCCACTGGAATACGAGGAAAATTCCCGGTGGGCCAAGGTGTCAGTGGGCCCTCATGCTGCTAAACTTTTGGCCTATTTCATGGCCATTCCCTATTTCTATTAGTAAAAAGAGGCTAAATAGATGGAGTAACTGATTATAGTATGTAAAGAAAACAAACTAGGAGAATAGAGTTTGAGTGAGGAGATAAAGAATATAAGTACTGAGAGTGGGCGCCTTGTCTAAGGTTTCATGGTGGGCCCCTGGTCTAAAGTTTTTGGGTGGGCCCCTGGTGTCCCAATCTGACACTGTTTGTGAAAAATAAAGTAATTAAAATATATTATCAAATCTCCACTGTTTTTATCCAGAGGAATGCAAAAAAAAAACCTAACCTGAAGCCTGGGCCAATTTTGCCTCTAGAAGGAAAGAATTCCTTCCAGACCCCAGTGACGTGGATTCCGTGGATTAACATGAATGAATACAATGCCGACTCTCACTTTTATATTGTAGAAGAGTACCAAAACCACAATATAACAGTGCATGCAGGAAAACATCAACATTTGGTTATTATTAGAAGAGAAGGGTGGGTGGAATGTTTCTACCTGCTCTGAAGATTAGGAAGTGAACTGCTTCTTCCACTGACATCACATCCCTCTCTTTCTCTGCCCCAGCCTGGCTCTCCCCTGCCTTCACTCATTGCTTCTCGCCCAATCACAGCTTCCTATGAGTCTGCCTTTCCTTTCTGTCAATTTGTGTACATTCTGTGTACTAACCTTATTATTATTACCCGCATAAACATGCACAGATACAAATATCTACTACCAGGGTTGTTCACCTTTGTGTTAACTTGTGGTATAATTTTAATTATTAAAATTTAAATTAGAATTAAAGCAATAATCTGAGACAATCTGCAATAGTTTTCCATTTTTATTGATTTTTAAGTGATTTATTTTTTTCTTCAGCAGCTCTCCACTTTGCAAATTCAGTAATCTGGTTGCCATGGTCCAAATTATCCTAGCAACCATGCATTGGCAGACTGAATTATGAATAGTAGAGGGTCTGATTATAAAGGTTTAAGTAATTAAAAGTAGCAATAACATTACATTTGTAGGCTTATAGAGAATTTGTTTTTAGATGGGGTTAGTGACCTCCCAGTTGAAGGCTGGAAAGAGTTAGGCAGACAATTTGAAAACTATAAAAAAAATATAATAATGACCAATTGAAAAGTTGGTTAGCAATGGCCTTTCTATAATGTACTAAAAAGATGGACCATCCCTTTAGATTTATATGTCTAGTGTCATGTTTAGTTTTTAAATCTATAATAAAAATGTTTTTAGTGATTCACTAATATATGACAAACAATTGTGCTTTTTCTAGCATTTATTATATTACCATTGCCTTTAAACCTGGCTGGCAGAAACATAATATTTGTCCAAACAAGGCTTTCGCAAGACTATGACATCTACTGATGCAAATGAGTTGACTATCTATAATACACAACCTCTGGCAGATTTCTGACCTCTGCGACTTTTCTGACAGCTACTTTACCTTCTGAATAGGCTGGCCTTTGTCCAGATCTAATTACCTAATTATACCATCCTGTTCCTGCTGCCCATTGCCTGCATTTTCTGGCAGCTTAAATGCAAACATGCTAGAACTTTGTACTTTTAATACAAATATGATCTCCTGAAATTACTTAAGTCTATATTGGCTCAGCAGCACAAGCAAAGTGTATAATCATTTAGTTGTTCTATGTCTGCTGAGAGGAATAGCTGGTTGCAACCAAGATTGCAGCCCTCTACAACTACAAATCTCAGCATCCCTGTTGTTGTTGGGATGCTAAAAGTTGTAGATGAACAATAGTTGGAGGCCTGCAATTTGGCTATACCTGATGTAGATAATGACAAAATCTAACAATTGTTACCCACTACATTCAGGATGACCCTCTGGTGGCTGGACTATGGAGTAAACACCCTCTCTGTCCTGTCCTAATACATATGCGTTTAGTCTTGTGTGAAAAACTGAAAGCAATGTCATATGATGGCTGAATAATTTATTGTCACGGTTTTATGGGGGAGAACCAGCATATATCGATCTGGTAAGTATCTTGACACTGTGAAGGTGTTAGATGCTTTGACTTTTATAGTTTATGCATTAAAAATCCAAGTTAATTAATAGCATTGAATTAGTTGCTGTTGGGAGGTATTTTTTCATGAAAACGTGGTTTCATTTTAAGAAGGATACCTATGTAAATAACAAGGATTTTTTTTTATTTAAGGAGATATGTTAGCAGTCACTATATATAAATGAATTTAATGGGATTGATTTTATTCTTCTATTGTGAAAGGACGTTTTCCAAATTATACATGCTAGTGATTTACAACCATGTGACCCTGGCTCATGTGCTGCCAATAGCTGTGTCCACAAAATACACTGCAGGGACCATGACCGTAGACCATAACTGTGATTTATAGGCTGCCTTTGGGGCAGGACTCTCCCTATCAGCTCTTTGCAGCAGATGGACCGTCTGCTGTTTCAGTGATAAGCTAACATGATGACTTGGTGACCACTAAAGACTCGATGATCTCTCTTTCAGCAATTTGTTCTTTAATACCCATCCATTTAATTTTTTGGAAAGAGCCATTGAATAATTGTTTGATTTCTGTTGGGCATAAATAGATTTGTGAGTGATTTCATATGAGGACTTTATTATCAGAAGAATTTTCAGGAGCATCTTAATCTTTTGGTCTCCTTTGATGCCCATATTTATGCATTAAGGAACTAATACTGAACCTAGTTGGAGTGATACAGTACAGCCAATAAGGCCATGCACTGGATATAAAATACTAGCACAGTAATGGACCCCTCTGTATAAGACACATTGGGGGAGATTTACTAAAGGGTGAAGTGATGAATCGCCAGTAATAACCTTTAGGCACAGGTGTAATTTCCCTAGCGAAGGAGATGCTACCATTGATTTGCACTCTAACGCCAGGAGAATTTTCACGCTGGCCATTGAGCGTAACTCGCCCAATTCACTAAGATTTTATTGAACGTTACTTCTATCACCAGACTTACCTTCACCAGCTCTGACCTGGTGAAGTGCATTGGAGTGCATAGAAAATCCTCAATCTTCAGTTACTTATATCATAATATTTGAGTGGAATATCTAAGTCCAAAAAACGCTAGCGTCTTTTCATTTTTTCAGGTTTTTCAATTTTTTTTCGGGTACCTGGTTTCCCCTATAGATTTTCTACATGGCACATTATTGTGAGCTCGTGTGTAGGGCATTAACAACTCTATTGACTTTCATAAGGTTCCCTTGGCATATCTAGTTATCAATGTAAATGAAATTTATTAAATGCACCGTGTAACATAAATAGCTCCATTCCACTTTAAATTTTCCACCATATGCAAATTAGACTGACAACAAGACCTCTAGCAAAATTATGCTAGGCAGAATTTAATCTTTTCTCTTTTACTGTTCTAGCTCAATAACATAAGTAGATATTTATTACTACTTGCTATGTGTTCCTGAACCTTTATAAGCTAATATATATATATATATATATATATATACACACAGTATATATATATATATATATATATATATATATATATATATAGACAAATACAAAAGGTCCTCTGCACTCAACCCATTAACAATATATTTAAGACATTAAGACATTTTGTGCATACAGCTACTAAAAATGCCTTACCCTTTAAACAACAGGGATTGTTTGTCCATATATTGCAATATATTTAAGCTGGCCAACTACGTCAAAGTCATCCCATATCTGGCCAGTCCTACACTCAATTTTCATCTGATTCATTAAGAATTCCATTGCTTATACATTTTACAAAGGGACTAAGTTTTACCCGCAACTTACTTGCTGCTTTCAGAGTAAATTTCCCAATCTGCCCTTTTATTAGACACCAGTGGGATCACCTGACTATAGCTGGGAAGGGTGGGGGCTACAACAAGGAGCTGGTCACTGCTCCAGTATAACTACAAGAAAGAAAAGTTGTGCTCGAAAATCAAAAATCAGTGGTGAGCACAACTTTTCTTTTTTATATATAGAATTTTCCTGCGCTCCCCTGTGTTCCGTTTTGCTCCGTTCAGCCGCAGGGGAGCGCAGGTATAGATACACTCAATTATTTTCAATGGGGCTGTACTCATGTGAACGCATGTAGGCGCCGAACGCAGGAAAAATGCAGCATGTTGCGTCTGAACCTGCGTTCGGTGCCTACATGCGTTCACGTGAGTACAGCCCCGTTGAAAATAATTGAGTGCATCTATACCTGCGCTCCCCTGCAACTGAACGCAGCAAAACGGAGCGCAGGTAAAAACGCCCGTGTGTAAGGGCCCTTAGGGCTCTCTTAATTCATGAACTGCTGCAGTAATTAGCCCTGCTGTGCACCCTCCAGGTACCTGAAATATATCTGTCATCAAGGACCCACCCCTGGAGTCCTGTACAATATATATGTGTATATATATATATAGTACATGTATATATACCAACAATTCAAATGATGAAAGAGGAGACCGGAGTGAGGTGCTGCTATTTCCTTCATTTCCTGTTGACAAGTGACCTCACTTCTGAGCAAACTGGAGTCATTGTTTGGTAGGATTTTGCATCCTAATAACCCAACTCTGTTCCATTTTACATTAATAGCTAAGAATGCTTATATGAATGCTTATTGAAAAAGAAATCTGACTTTTCTAGTGACTGCAGCTATACAGACTATATTGAACATGAGCTGTACCTAGGGTTGCCACCTTTAAATATAAAAAATACCTGCTAGTGCTGGGGGGTGGAAAAAGAGGGTTGGGGAGCAACATACAAGGTCCCGGAGCGACATAAAGGGGGCGGAGTCATGGAAATGACATGCAAAAGGGGTGGGGCCGTGACACTTAAGGGGGCAGAGCCACCACAAATAAGTTTACAGTGAAGGGCCGAGGGCTTTTTGTAAGGGTATTAGAAATTACCGGCAACTACATTGCTGGTAAATTTGTAATACCGGCCCCGGCCCTTGCAGGTATTTTACCGGCTAGGCCCGTAAAATACCGGCTGGGTGTCAACCCTAGCTGTACCACTGACACTATGCAGAAGTCTGCCCAGGTTCAACAAAGTATGGTGATTACTTTATCAGTATAAAAAAAAATAAATGCAGTTTAACATTCTCCCGCATGACTGGCTTTCCCAAGGCCGGATTTCGTGGGTGGGTACCCCTAGGCTGCACGTTCCTAGCGCCCGGCCATGCATTCCTAGCGCCCTCATAACTCCCTCCCCAGGAGTGCACATACTCGCCTGTGCTGGAATGCTGGGCTCACCAGTGCCCCCCAGAAAGCGGCTGGGCGGCAAGCCTCCCCTTATATTTTGACACCCTATTCCCGGGCCTGGGCATTTCCCCCCCTCTATATAGATATAATACATTTGTCTAAATGAGAAATTGTTTCAAATATGACAAGTGATGAAATCAACTAATACTTATTTCAACTTTAATGCATTCATGCCATTAACCAGTAGTGGTGGTGGGGGCTTTTGTTAATTTTTTCATTTGCTGAAATACACATCCTTAGAAATGATGCTGTTTTTAATGTTTTATACATGTTAAAATAGCACAGGATAATCTTCTTTTCATTAAAACCACAGGGACTAATTTACTAACAGGCACTGAATTTAACCCATGCAGTAACCAAAGAGATCTTCTCTTTCATTCTTTTAATTTGTATGAGACTCATCCAAACATTACTATTAATTGCTTTTGATATTTGGCAATGGTGCAGTCTTTTTAAATGAGCGTCTTAGTCTTCTGTTTCAATTATTTTTTTTTTCCGAATATTAATACAAAAATCTAAGATGTCAAATAGTTCACAGCAATGTCACATGTAGCGATCATGGACATTATTATCCCCTAGGGAAGGAAATAACTCTGTAGGTGGGTTACAAAATACTTAGAATCACTTAGGGGCAAATTTACTATTATTCCCCAAAAATTTAGATTTTTGAATGTTAATCGAATAATTCTAGGCTACCTTTTATTCGATATTCGATCATTCGACGATCGAATACAGAATTGTGAACTATGTTATGTTCTTGTTCTTTCCAGGTCTGTTAATCACAAATCATGTAAGGCATTGTGGGAATAGTCTTTACTGGAGTGGAACTGAATACCACAACAACAGTATTGTAGGAATAAGACAGTACAAACAAATACTGTTTTAAATAGAAATTACATTTACAAGTAATGGTAAAATAATTGAAAATGTTTGTTTTTATCGAACTGTTGCTTAATTTAATCAGATTATGGGAAATGTATGTACTGTATGCGTAAGTTTGTATATTTGTATTAATATAGCCCTATTTATATCTGCAGCGCTGTGCAGCAGAACAATAAATAGAACAAACAGGGGGTTTTTACAATAATAAAAAAGTACTGTTACAATAAAGCTTGAGAGCTTAGGGGCAAATTTACTATTATTCCCAGAAATTAGCTCGACCAAATTCGCAATTCGATAAGCATTCCAACTCCAACTGCTGATAAGCCACAAGTAGAGCTGAAAGAATTGTCTAATATCCTGATTTACTAGTTTAAGATTCAGTAGGAAAAGTATTGAGTCCTGAGGTTCAAATAATATCATCCCCATTTGTCTGTGTTTTGTACCTGGTTTAGAATCCAGTTGCTGAATCCCCAATTACAGGCAGATTAGTTTGAAAGGCAGAACCCTCATAACAAAAAACAAGACGGCTGATATTTCTGATCTGCTTAGTGTTCATAATATGTTATAAATAATATTATTTACTTCATAGCAATGTGTCTGCTAAGAGGCATGCTGCTTTGTATACTATATTACATTATAATACACAAAAGCCGTAAATATCTTGTAAATTATATACTTATAAACGGTGAGTTCT
>CM044433.1:60139281-60196969 GCA_024363595.1 Xenopus borealis
CTGAAAATAAAATAAAACTTTGAATGGATATAAGACCTGTGAGTGCGGATTGGATTCTCTACTGTGTTCAGCTACCTAACCTCTGCACCCAGGCAAGTGAAACTACTCTAACGTGAGTGCCTTTGTATTTTGTGTAGTAGTATATATATATATATATATATACATGTAAGAAAGTGCTGAAGCACACCAGGATTTTCAAAAAGAAACTTCTTTATTGGATCGACGTTTCGGTCCACACAAGGACCTTTATCAATATATATATATACAGATGAAGCCACTTTGGATTTTGGATTGTGCATTTGACACAGAATAACTTAACTCAGACATCCCATTTAACTCACTTATCACAGAATATTGTGTCACAGCATCCCATCCAATTAAAGAGTTCACCATTGAAAACAATGGTGCTTTGGTATGCTAATGAAAAGGTTAAATGCATTAAATGAGTTAAGATAACTTTAGAGAAAACAGTTTCTTCAATTAACCCTGAGTCACGACGCATTTAACACACAAATCCAAGTGGCTGCATCTGTATATAATCGAACAACAATGTCCCACGGCAGTTCTTTTCAATAAATAACCTTTTCACTTTTTAAGACCTGAGAGTGCGGACATTTTTATTCTATATATAATGACTGGACACAAACACTTAGATTTTTTTGTAACGTTGGTGCCGGCTAATTTTGATTGTATATACAGATATATATATAGGACAGTATGGTGGGGTGTGTCTGTATGGATGCTGGGTGTTCATTTGGAGGGCTTGAACTTGATGGACTTTGTCTTTTTTCAACCCAATTTAACTATGTAACTATGATGTTGTGAAATGTTGTCATGTACATAATTAATGTACTTCTTAGTGATATGGTACAGATTTTGATATAATTGCTTCCTTTTGTGCTAGTCTGTTGCTGTCCACTATTTCATTATTTAACATTCATGCAGTGCAAAGTGCAATAGTCTCTTCATAGTTACTAAAGGTACATATACAAAGTATAACAGTGATACCATACTGTAAGTGTCCTATAAACTGAGTATTTTGACAAACCTGTTTCAAATGCATAAAAAATTGTGGTTGGGAACCCAAACATATAAGTTCATAATATTTCAATAAATAGGTAAAACTGCTTTCCTGGAATTAATTTCATATGTGTACTGTCTGTCTACATGAAACATACAATGCAAAGTACAATGGAAAGATTATCTTTGAAATGTTAGCACATATTACAACATGGACAAATCAGAAAATACAACACAGTGTTTTGTTTTGCTGTTGTTATGGCTACTGAATGTCATCTGCGTCAAATATCAGATATTTCCTGCTGTGGTAGATTAGTTCTTTTTAATGCAGAGCCGCACTGAAAGGGTTACCATTAAGTATTGTGTTAGAAAATACAATAGCAAGAGCAGATGGACCACTTTTTAACTGAGTGACATGGTCAAGCTTCCTCCATCATTGATGTGAAGAATTGATGAGGGGTGTGTTAAGAACTCATCATTCTCTTTTACTGAAATATCTTTAATAAACAATGGCTGAATTATGGGAGGCCAGCACCAATGGAAACAGTCAGCGCATATCTGTTTGTGACACTAAAATCTCCTGGGAAAACTGTAACTTCTGGGAAACAGCTGATAAGTACATAATTAAACCCACATTTACTCAGAACAAATCACTCTATAATGGAATCTAACACTACATGCAAGAGACATTTTAACAAAATGAAATAAATAAGCTTTATATTGAAAGATTACAAGGCCCATTTGCTACTGAGAAACAATCAGAATGTGCAAATATTATAAAAAAAACTTATAAAAGGAGATCAAATGCATTTGTTTCATGTTTTTTGATCATTTAACCAATCAAAGTCTTATTTTTTCTGTTGTTCAGTATCATTTGTTTGTTGATTTCTCCTTTTTTGGAGTTAGGAGTGGCTACATTTTATTTCTTCCTTTTGTATATAAACGTATGAATTGGTATAGAGTGAGAACAGTTCCTTCATTTGTAAAATATACATCAATTTGCCTAACCTTTCCCTTGTAGCATGATTTAAAAATAAATACTAAATATTAATAAAGACTAAAAGAAGAAGACTTGAATTTGTTTTTGTTAAAAATTGCTAAAACCCTTTAGCTGACAATGTTAGCTGACAATGGTTTTGACTGGTCCAGCAAATCCAAATGTCTTTTCAATAATTTTAAAGGGCATATGGTAACATAGAATATCCATTACTAGGACACTTTTTACCAGTATTGTTGCTTCTACATTTCTATCAGTTAGAGATACTGGCACTAAAAAACGACTTTTTAAAAATATGAATGAACATTAAGGGGCACATTTACTAAACGTCGAATTGATGTGAAGTGAAAATTTTAATCAAATTCAAATTAAAAAATTTAATTCTGGGCTTATTCGACTATTGAATAGCCCAAAATTTGAATCGGTCAAATTTGAATTCAATTGTCAAAATACTGGGCCTTTAAAAAAAAAAAAACAGTTTGGCAGATTAAACCTACCGAATTGCTATAGAACGCTATGGGAAGCTCCCATAGGATTCTTCCAAGTTTTTTTGATTGAATAAAAAAAAATTCGATCGAATGCTTAAAATCATTTGAATCGCTCAATTCAAACGATTTTATCGATCGATCAAAATTTTTTTATTTGATCGTTCGATAATTCGAATTGCATTAAAACCCCTCGAATTCAAAGGGTTTTAATTCATCCTAAACTTGAGGGTCGAATTCGAAGGTTTTTTACCCTCGAAATTCGACCCTTAGTAAATGTGCCCCTAAAAGTTTCCTATAGGTCATGTTGATAAGTTTTTGCTGAGAGGTTTACTTTTGTAAGTAATTGTTAGCTGAACTTTCTAAACCTGACTGTTTTGCCAACCTGACTGTCCTGTCCATTACTGTTTCTAATACTACTGGACCCCGGCTGCACAAATATGGCAGCCCCCTCATAGAGGAACATGGGGTATCAAATACTTTATGGCAATGTTTTAAGTAGCTTTCAAAGGCAATATTATGATAGATGTAAAAGAGTTTAATTTCTGGTGGCAGTATCTCTTTAACAGGTCAAATGCAGTCTGTACCCATGCAAAGAGAATTAATTTGATCAGAAAAAGTGTATTCTACAGCAAATTCACCATTTTTAACAAGAGCACACTTCTGCTCGTACCTGCCCACAGCCCTGCCTCCTGCTTGCGGCAATTTAAAGAAGAAAGCTATGGGGGGGGGGGATTTGAAAACTACAGAGGAAACAGACCTCTGCTTCCTCTATAGTTATGCCAATGAACACCAAATAAAGTGAAATGGTAGAAAAAAAGGATGAAAAAAAAAAAAAAAGGTGCAGGTGTGGGGGTTAGAAACATAAACACCCAAGTGAGTGTCCTAACTAATGGAATTTAGTTATGCAGGTGCACAACATTTCATATTCCTTATATGTTTGGAGGTAACATCCAGCAACATCTGGTTATGTCACAGATGGCAACTGTATGTTATACAGAATTTTCCCTATATTTTGGTGTAATTTCTCATAATCCAAATTAAAATGTTTATTTTTTTTTACATTGTGATGCAAATTCCTATTAATATTAGGTCATGGTTCTATATAACAGCACAATAGCAGGTGCAGGACTGTATAAAGTATACTGTATTTATATAATAGTACTGCCTCTTTATACCAACCATCCCCTACAGCGACATCCTTTCTACCCAATAGACTTAATTTGACAAATATGCAATAAATGCTTCAGCCTTTTGCTTATAAGTCAGTCTAGTAGTGGCTGATTACTGTCAACAGAATAATAAAACATTTATTGCTAGTGGGCTACAGTGAACTATCATCAATGCAAAGTTAATTCAATACAATCTCTTTCCCATATTAGGAAATGTAATAGATTTAACTGGTAATGTAGAAAACTGTGCAATAGGTATTAAAAACAAATACCCCCAGCACAATCATATATTGCATTTTGGCCCACACTTAAAATGGCTTAAAATGCTGAAATGTTACTTTTTTTCTTTGTTTGATTAAATGATATGGAAAAGGTAGATTTTACAACTTTTACAATTTTTTTTCTAAGACTGGACTCTGGACGTTAAAATGCTGGCAGTTTGACAAAAAGGTTAGCTGAAAACAAACAAAAAATGGACTGAATTATTATTCCACCCATAGCTTTCACAAGGAAAATAGAAGCAGCAGATTGAGGCCTGTTTTCATATTCGATAGGGAATCAGATAAATGGCAGGCAGCTTGCTCTGATAAGGCCTTGCTCTGGGCATAACCTCTTTCTCTGAAAGCCTCTTACTATGCATAGAGTCAGGCAGCTCTGGCTATCTGTGCAGCTGCACCTTGACACAAATATATCTGCACCCAAGATGAAGCAATCCCCCAGAAATTACAGCAAAGGGATTGTATTTGGGGAGGGGAAGCAACCAGCTTCAGCCTGTCTTTCTTACACTTTATCCTTCTGTGATTTCTATACCAGCATTTCCACCCATTTGGGAAACATTCTTTATTCTTTTAAAGTTTAACATTTAAGTGAGGCAGGATAAGAACCTTTAGACTTCATATGCAGAGCATGATACTAAGACCAACATTAACCTATGCAATATGCACAACATGTATAAAAAATAAATACATTCAAATATTACAGATTGTACATTATTAAAGCAGAACAGTAATTTGTATTTTTTTAATGTACAAAAAATAGAATAGCCATATTTACAGCACACATTTAAATCGATATTGTTGTATACCTGGGAAAGACTCATACTTGTTTCTATGGAAAGCTGTGGTGGAAGATAAGTTGCATTTAAGATGTTATGCCTATTATATTCTAGTTACAGAATTTTAAGAAACAACTGCATATCTATACATAATAAGGTCAAAGTAAAAGTCATTAACACTTCTAAATCCTTAGTAAGATGGTCACACATGGGACACAGTCAGAGATAGAGTGATGGTCTTATTGATATTTATGAAATATGTTTACAAATATTAATGACCAAATTTCACCCTGACTATTTGGCTGATTGGTTTGCTTCTTGCATAACCCTCCCAAGCCCCAAATAAATTGAAATCAGGACCCCCATTAGTTACAGACTCTGCTACCTTTGCTGAACTGTTTGTAGAACCAATGTATCCACATTGCTTGATCAGGAATACTAGCATTACAGACTTGTAATATGTTTTAGAATACACTCTATGAGGGCAAGTCAAATTTTAATCATACACCATAAAAAATTAAGAGGTACTAAGAACACACTACTTTTACAATCTATGCATCTGGCATGGAACATCCCAAAAGTTAATTTTGACAAAATCTTCAAAAGCCAATGTGCAGCATTCCAAAACTTTAATCTTGGCAAAATCTACAAAAGCCAATGTGCAGCATACCAACATTTGTGGATGCTACCGCCAACCATGCTGGGAGGAAAGTGGTATCTTATGCAGAACAAAGAACAGAGTATTCAATACTCTCTTTAATTATTTAAGTTTGACTAGAGGCCAAAGACATTATCTTCCACACATCTGTATAATGAAAACATCAGAGGTTTGCACAGACTGTGTGTCTCATACAAATAATACCAGGGGAACCACCAACTGCTGGCAACATAGGAGTTTAGATATACACCCTGTGAGGTTAGGTTAAATTGTCTAATTTTGGCTGACTTGCTTTACATATTTGGCTATTAATAGTGCTTTTTGTATCCAGGCCCAGAAGACAGAAGTATCTAAAGTCTTCAATTACAGGCAGAACATTGGCAGAGGGCTGTCTGTGAATGTCAGGAAGCTTACAGTCACTTCCACTTCAGCCTTAGTCAGCCATAGAAGGCCTTTGCTACAACAACATATCCTTTGTTGCACCATGCTGGCAAATGTACATCATATTTTTGTAAACAGTTGAAAACATTTGTAGCATATGTCATATGGGGAAATAAACAGGGTTGTTAGATGATTTCTAAGGGATATCATATCTATGCAAACCTGTATTCAAGGTCAATCCTCTGGAGAGCTCTTTATGTATAGGGTAGCAGAGGGATGTACAGAGAGCATGGAGCTTTGAGATTAGAGGAAAGAGCAGACAGGGAATACTTTGGTCACAATATAGTGAAAGGAAAAGCATCTCACCCCTCCTTTAGTGGTGATACGTGAGAGGAAATGTAATTGTATTTATCTGAGCAGGGTTCAACTGGGCCTTGAATTTGGATGAATCCTGCTGAAAAAGGTTCAGATTCAGAAAAAAATAGAATTTGGGATTTGGTGCATCCCTGCTATAGAGGCATGGCAGGACATATGACCCATACTTCTATGCTGTATAAAACAACTCCTCTAAGCAAAACTCTTTCATCATTGTCTTCATTTATTTATTTAGCTCCAGCAAGTTACTTAAACAGGGGTCTTACAATAATTTAACAAACAAGGGCTACAAAGTAAAAAGTAGGATCAAAGCCCCCTATTTATACATTAAAAAATTCACTTACATAACACTTCATATAGATGATACATTATGCTATATTATGAAATTACAAATTCATTCCTTCTTTCTTCCTATAACTCTTGATAGTATTGTTATAAATTCCAAATATTCCTAACAAAAGAAATAAATTACACCTGTCTGTGGTTATTTATACACTATGAAACCTTTTACTGTTGGACAACCCCCAGCCCCAATCCTAAATCTGCTCTTGGCTGAATTAACAATAGGTTAAAACAGCAATTTGGCAGGTTTAAAGTGCCAAATAGTCGAATTTCTTAAATGGTCAGTACATGATAAATTTCTAAAATTGATTAAAAATTAAAAAAAAAAACTTGAATCAAATTTTAACTTTTCCCTAGTTGAATTTCACTAATAAAAACATTTTAGTGAATACAAAAAAAAAAAAAAAAACATTTTAATTTGATATTTGAATTTTCACTTTGACCCTTGATAAATCTGCCCCCTATTCCTCAAGTACTTGAAAGATGTAAGCACAGGTGTAAATTTTAGAGATGTACTGAATCCACTACCTGGGTTTCGGATGAATCCTTTGTGAAAAATTCAACCGAATCCAGAACCAAATCTGAATCCTAATTTGCATATGCAAATTAGGGGCAGAAAAGGAAAAAGTGTGAATTTTTTTTTACTTCCGGCAGACAGGAGTCTCAATGTCCCAATTGCATGGATCCAATATTAAAATATTAATAGCTTTGGATATCAATAAGTAGATCTTCATTTAATATTTTTAATATTACCCATGTTATATTTCATATAAAATGGGTAATAATCAGCAAAGAAATTATGCAAAGGAAGAAACATCTGGTTAACTTTGAAACCAAACTAAAATTTATGGAGCACTGCCATAAGGTTAATTAACCAACCCTCCACCCCCCACATAACTAGGTAACTTGTAGCAGATCATCAATGAGGGCTTAACTATCCCCTCAGCAGCCAATGGGTTTACTCCTATGCAAAGAATGCTGCTGAAGCCTTAGCTACCATTTACCCTTATTTCTATGTTGACTTCTGACTGCAGTGATATGTTGGTATTATGAAATCTGACCTTTGCGATCAGTTAATCTTGAGATCTGCAGATGAGCTGGTGGGATGAATGATGGAATTATATAATATTTTACAGAAGAAACTGCTTTTTCAAATAAACTATATCTGCTGTACTGTTTATATTGAGTTTAGTGAACATGTCAATGTAGGACCATGAATTTGAAAGAAATTTAGATAATGCTGGGCTTGGCCTCATTCTCACTAGAATATATGCTGCATGGAAACAATGATATGACATTGGAAAGCATTAACATCACCATTGCTAATTTAAGAATTATGACAGTATCACCATAAAGTATTAATCTTTTAGTTCACAGAAAGTGTTTGTTAAAGTCAAACATTTCTGAATATGTGTAACACATTTTATTGCAATACACATGCTGGGTGGACATTTTTGGCACTAGAGGTGTTGTGCTTCACTATTCAGATCAAGTGTACAAAACAGCTCTTGTATTAATCTCCATTCGATTATTATCAAGGCATCAATTTAATACTACTATTTAGTACTACTGTTGGATCTTTAATTCTGCAATATTTATATAAAATCACTCAATTATAGTTGTTAAATGTTGTCATGCATGAAATAATAGTCTTTGATACGGGTTGTCACCTGTCCGGTTTTGACCTAGACAGCCCTGATTTTTGGAAGGGCTGTCTGGCATGTAACTATGACGTGGAGATGGGCTATTAGCCAATCTGTACTTAAAGTTCTTCCACCTGTTCTTTCCTTATCATTCTCCTCATTTGAGGTTCACTGCATTAAGCTCTTTTCTCCTGTTTCACTCTGCATTGCTATCATATATCGACCACCTGAACCAACTGCACAATTTTTGGATAACTTTGCTGCCTGGCTTCCTTACTTTCTTTCATCTAACACCCCATCCATCATATTAGGTGACTTTAATATACCTGTTAACAACATTAATAGCCCTTCCATCTTTAAACTTCTTTCACTAACATCTTCTCTAGGCTTATCCTTGTGCTAACTCCAACTCTCACACCAATGGTAACACTGTGGATCTCATATTTACCAGACTCTGTTCAACCACCAATTTTACTAACTCACCATTTCCCCTCTCCGATCACAATATGCACATATTTCAACTCTCATTAACTCCCTCCTCACCCCCTGCCAATCTACAAACACGTACCTACCATGATTTGCAAGGTCTGGATGTGTCGCAACTCTCTTCTTCCTTTGACTCTCTTCACTCACCATTGCCCTTAATGAGCTTGCTCCTGTAAAAACTAAATGTGCTAGACCCAAACCACTTCAACCTTTGTATACTGCTCATACAAAAGTGCTCTAAAGACACTTGCGTGCACTTGAGCGTCGCTGGCGCAAATCCTGCTCAGAATCAGGCTTTTGGAGCTACAAATCTGCCCTGCATTCCTATAACAGCCTTTCCCAAGCCAAACAAACATACTTTACTTCACTCAGTAACTCCCTTTCCAAAAAACTGGCACAACTTTTCTCCTCCTTCTCTACCCCCTCTGTGCACATCTGCCTCTGCTCAAGACATTGCTGGGTACTTAAAAAACAAAATTGACACTATCAGAAGGGACATTACACTACTCAACCCCTGAAGCTTCCACCACCCTCCCTCCACACTCCCCAGTCTCTCCTGTGCTCCTTCACCCCTGTTACTGAAGAGGAAGTCTCAAAACTTTTGGCCTCTTCTCACCTTACCACCTGGCCACTTGATCCTATTCCTTCAAAACTTCTCTGTAATACCAATCCTTGTCTAATCAAAGCCTTAACTCTATTTAATCTCTCGCTCTCAACTGGACTATTTCCGTCTCAACTAAAACATGCTCTTCTCACCCCCATTCTGAAAAAAACCCTCTCTTGATCCCTCCAATCTTGACAACCTCCGACCTATCTCTCTGCTACCGTTCATGTCTAAACTACTTGAACGCCTAGTTTACAACCGAATAACCTCATTCCTTTCTTACAATAACCTGCTGGATCCCCTACAATCGGGTTTTAAACCACAACACTCCACTGAAACTGCCCTGACCCGGCTAACTAATGATCTTTTAATAGCTAAAGCCAACAAAAATATCTCACTACTAATACTGCTTGATCTCTCAGCTGCATTTGACACTGTAGATCACCTCCATTTACTTGGCCTTTGTGACACAGCCCTGTCCTGGTTCTCTTCTTACCTCACCAATCGTTTCTTCAGTGTCTCTTACAATGGAGTAGCATCTTCTCCCCTACCTCTCTCTGTTGGGGTTCTTCAAGGCTCTGTCATGGGACCATTATTATTTTCCCTATATACTTCCTCCCTCAACAAATTAATCATTTTGTATGGTTTCCACTACCACCTCTACCCTGATGATACTCAGATCTATCTCTCCTCTCCTGATCTCAACCCAGAACTCCTCACTCATGTCTCCTCCTGCCTGTCCACTATCTCTACTTGGATGTCACAACACTACCTTAAATTAAACCGCTCCAAAACGGAAATCATTTTTTTTTCTCCAACTAACACCAGTAACACCCCAGAAGTATCCATCATAGTTAACAATCCCACTATAGCCCCGTCTCCCCAGGCCTGGTGCCTTGGGGGTTATCCTAGATTCTGCCCTGTCATTTACTCCTCACATCCAGTCACTTGTTAAATCTTGTCACTTCCACCTAAGGAACATATCCAAAATACGATCATTTATCACCCAAGATTCTGCCAAAATTCACTCTCTTGACTGTCACCTCTCCAGTCCATAATGAACACTGCCGTTAAGCTTATAAACCTCAGCAACCACTCCTCCTCTGCCATGCCATTCTGCCTATCCCTGCACTGCTTCCACTGCCCTTAAGAATTAAATTCAAATTAATGACCCTGACATTCAAAGAACTTCATAACTCTGCCCCTCCCTACATCTCTGAACTCATCTCTATATGCTCACCCAACCACTTACTATGCTCCTCTACTGACCTGCTACTCAACTCTTCTCTAATTACCTCCTCCCATGCTCGCATTCAAGACTTTGCAAGGGCTGCACCCCTCCTCTGGAATTTTCTCCCACGGTCTGTCCGACTTTCTCCCAATCTTTCTGCTTTCAAGAAATCTCTTAAAACGCACTTATTTAAAAAAGACTACCCTCAGTCTTAACTACCCAATGCAATACCACTTATGGTACCACATCTCTCACCCACTTAACACTGATCTTTCTTACCCACTCTCACACCTTGTGTATCATTACCTTACCTTTAGATTGTAAGCTCTTTTTGCACAGAGCCTTCCTCAGCTTCTGTAGCGGTATTTATTGTGATGTATTTAACTCCATATTTATTGAGATGTATGTAACTCCATATGTTCTATGTATGTAATTCATATGATTTAGTTGTATAATCACATTCACTTTACAGCACTATGAAATATGTTGGAGCTATAGAAATTCATGTTATTAATAATAATAATAATAATAATAATAACTTTTAGGGCTCCAATAGAACAGTATCCTGGGGAACAACCTATCTATCTATCTATCTATCTATCTATCTATCTATCTATCTATCTATCTCTGATCTACTTGTTTATGTCTGATATTTTTATCTATCTCTAATCTTTTTTATTTAGCAATGGTCATTCTTTTTCTCTTTCTTTCTTTCTTTCTTTCTTTCTTTCTTTCTTTCTTTCTTTCTTTCTTTCTTTCTTTCTTTCTTTCTTTCATTGGTCTATTTTTCCATTTAAATATCAATACAATCTATCTCTCTCTCTCTCTCAGTTTTATTTAACTCTCATCTTTCTATCTATCTATGTAATCTTTTGAACTTTCAATTATCTTTCTCTCTTTCTTTCTCTCTCATATCTATCTCTTTGATTGGTCTATCGTCTATCTTTCTGTCTATATATCTATCTATCTGTCTGTCTGTCTATCTATTTATTTAACCATAAAATCTATTTATCATCTATTATCTTTCTGATCATCCATAATTTATGCTTTGGACTTATCAGTTTCATCTATTTTAAAATATAACAACTTTATTGTATGTGTAATGTGCAGCACAGTGATGTGAAGAAACACAAATTCTCTTACTTGCTGCCACTAAAACACAAAGAATATAAAGTGCTACATAAAACAATTCCACTCACCATCAGAGAACAACATTTCTGTGAGCAGAATTAGCTTGTAGCAGCACCGTGACTCACATTGGAGAGAACTACATCTCTGTTTGCAATAATTGTGTAATGACCCTGGCAGAGAGGGATATGACCCTTAAAGAGATCCAGACATATAATCCTTTACCCCTTGCTGGCTGTCGGCAGTCAAGCTGTTATTGTTAGGCATAGAACAGAGATGTGGCTTGCCTCTATGGTGTGAAGATACATAGCTCAAGGTTTTGATTCTGGGTATAATTTCCAAGGTGTATGGCAAAAGAGACTAGGGGGAAGAGCTGAACTATAACCCAGCTGTGATCCTTCTGTGAGATACAGATGTCTATAAATAAATGAGCCTCTGCTTTTCAAGCTTATACACGTGTTCTACAAAGGAAGCTGTGTGCACAAAATACCTTGTGCTAGACAGCAGGGAATTAATCTGTATAGAATGAGACAATTTTAGGCCAAGATGGGCTGCTTAGCATAAATGCAAATACTTTTAAATTTCTTATTAATAATAATTAATAAACAATAACACTTGCTAAAAAAACTACATGGTATGTAAGCCTGCATTAAAATTTTCAAAATGTGAGAATCTTTGTTCATCACACAAAACAGTTTGGATGAACAGATATTTAAGAGACATTAAGTAGAATAACTGCTCCATGATCAGAATATAATTTTCATACAATTTAAATGATTGCTTCTTATAAAGAATGTGATCAGTAAAATGGAGAGACTTGCAGTTGTGCAGAAAGAAGAACTGAAGTGAAAGGAATTAGGCTCATTTTATGAATGGTGGAATGTGCAAAAGAAAAGGCGGGGGGGGGGGCAAAGCTCATGTTTATTTTTCCACCTCAATTCACCTGTCACAAATATTTGAGTCTCCAGTATGGAGATCAAATATTTGTGCCTTAGTGTGGTTGGTGCAATGCATGGTTTAAATTGAAAATGTCATGTTATAAATCACATCTGGATGGATCATTGGTGACTACTTGGATACTTCTTACATATCTTATTTCTCCTTTGGAGGTATATCTGGACCGTGTACTGCTCTAATCCAACAACTAATGAGCCATTATGTATTTTTTTATTATAATAAATCAAATTAATATTGGAAACCCAAACATATTTAGAATAAAACTCATAAGGCCTCATTTACTACCCTCAAAGTACCTTTGTGGTGATGCAAGTTTGCCTTGGTTGCTTACATGAAAACTCCCATTCACTATGTACTTACCCATAGTTGGTCCAACCTGCCCTTCTTATGAATTGTGTACAATGCACCTATTGATGCAGGGATACCATGGAGCTACTGAAACTTCCATCAGTGATAGCTCTGGAATCTCCAGGATAGATTCCAGGATACATTTCCAAAGTCAATAGATACAGCATCTGAAATGTCAGGCACCAATGTAAATTTTTGTGAGCTTCAGAAGTGAGCTCTGAAACATTCAAAAAAGTGCCATTGTGTGACCACAATTACATTGGAATTATAGTAAGACAACGCTTGATTGTGGGTAAAAACATGGCAAAACTGTACATTGCACAATGCTCCCAAAATCGCTTACATAAATAATCCCTCTATTAGTTTCATGGAGATTTGCATTTCCCTGCAAAATTTTGCTGCTTTCTAATGTATTCTTTAAACCCAATTTATTACAGTATGAGTCACAGCTAGGGTGCGTAAAAGAGCAGGTGAGTGGAATGCCCACTAGAATACTACTGATAATATACCTTGCAACTGATTTTTGCAATAAGAATCAGCATTAAATTGCTATTATAACCAGCTGACCTACGGACATACAGAAGACATTCCCCCACAGCAGTCTTTGACTAACAACAGTTGCAGGAATATTCTGCAGGAAGTCAGAGATTGTCAGAACAACTGTAAACAAAATCATAGGGCTTAATTGTTTACATTTTCTGGGATGTGACATAGCCATTACATCTGTGCTGCAAAATCACATAACAAGTGCTAATATGAGAGTCAGCAAGAGCACCAATTGTCCCACATTACCAGCACTCACGACGTTCTCAAAGCTAGTGGTGCAGGGTCAAGGTTTCATAGATACAGGAAGAAGGACCAGCACTCACTGTTACTCCAAATATTCAAGGTGTTTTATTTCTGTTTAGTGCAAACACATCTCAATCCGACATTTCGGTCCCACCTGGGGACCTTTCTCAAGGAATCCTCATCCTTGAGAAAGGTCCCCAGGTGAGACCGAAACGTCGGATTGAGATGTGTTTGCACTAAATATATATATAGTAAGTGTAAGGACACTGGCATTTGGGGCGGTCATGAACATTTTTATGTCCATACAATTACAAGATTGGTGGGTAGATTCATGATAACTGCTTGGACACTGTCAATTATGTGAAGATTATTTAAAGAGTCAATATAAAAATATAATCTTACATGATATAGTGGACTTAATCAAGGGACTTCATACATCTACTGAACACTGTAATTATATTTTTTTAATTTGCTTTTTGATACCAACTTGATCTTTCAGTTGTGGTGTGTACACACTATGAACTGATTGTGATTTACTTGAGAGTGGTTTTCTTAAATGTTATATGGAGCAGCAGTAAAAAACAATTATTGCACACATTTTATCAGGTATTTTTGTTTTTAACTTTGGTACATTGAAGGGGTGGTTCACCTTTAAGTTAACTTGCAGTATGTTAAAGAATGGCCACTACTAAGCAACTTTCCCATTGGTCTTCATTATTTTTTTTTTTTATAGTTTTTAAATAATTCCTCTGACTCTTTCTAACTTTCAAACCCATCTAAAAACAAATCCTCTATAAAACTACAAATTGATTGTAACTGCTACTTTTTAATGCTCATTTTTTTTTCAGGCCCTCTGATGTTCATATTCCAATCTCTTATTCAAATCAAATGTAATTTGCACCCTAGCAACCAGATTGTTAAAATTGCAAACTGGAGAGCTGGTGAATAAAACCTGAGGACTGGCAGTGACCAGGTTGAGAATTCAAAAGCATGGTTAGGTCTTAAGTCCAGTCAGGAAGCCAGAAGCAACAGGAATGCAAAAATTCCAGCAGAAGAAAAGATCAGGGAAGGAAAATTAGTTTAAGGAAAATTCACAACACACCATACATAATTTTACATATTATTTGTAAATATACTTTTTGTATAGAAAGAGTTGCAAGTTGGCAAAAGTAAAGTGTAAAGCCACACAACTATCCCCTCTGGGGTAGAATCTACTGACGCTAATGATAATTTCTGCTGTGAACAACGCATGCAAGTCAGCAGGCGATGAATGAGACAGGGAACATTAACATGTGCAGTAGAAGACCTGCTGCCACTGGTAACTATAACTTGTGGTCTTACCACAAAGCTAGGCCTGCAAGTAGTATCTACAATATGCTGAGGGTGGGGTAAAAGAGGGCATGACATCTAAAACATAAAATACACATTAAAAAATATAAAGATAGTATAACAGTACCTTTGTTCTTTACCCTACTTTAGTCATTATGTATTTTGGAGTGCATTCCCCTAGTCAGGTATAGTTAGATGAGGGTGCTGCCTAAGCAGCTATCAAGGCATGGTTTCTCTTCTCTGTGACCCATGGAGTTTAGTTGGGCATCAAATGTCAGTACAGAGTAGGTCACATGGACACAACCAACAGGAAGTTGTTATTGTGATTATTTCATATTTAAAAAACATCATTGGGCAAGGAACATAAGTTGTTTGTCAGAGTAAGTACAGTAGATTAAAAATCAGCAGTAATGGATGAAATGTAAAAAAAATGCAATACAGTTGTAATGATAGGCAGTACAATAAGTCCATATAACATTAGGCAGTCAGTAACAGTGATATGGTATTAAATCATTCTAGGCTATTTTATAATTAACAGTGCCTATGTAAATGGATCATAGAAAATATATTGACTGACTTAAATGTATATATATATATATATTTTTTTTTTTGCAACACACACACATATATAATGAACAGTAAAGGCCTGATTACTATGCACTGTTCAGTACCATGGAGAGTGCATTTAGAAGGCAGAAGCATCCTATACAAGGGTACAAGGGAGACATCTGCTTTATTGCACATTGATGTAGGAGTAACATAAAAGCTTTGTCCACATGTCCCATATTCGCATATAAAAATGCCAAGGGAGGTTAAAAGCAAACTAAAAAAAAATACCACATACTTACAGAAGTATTCTTCTAACAATAATCTTCCCAGCTATGTTTTCCCCACATTTTCCACACATTTATATATTATGTAACTCATTGATTTGCTACAGAAATAAATATACACGCACAAATTCTTGTATTAAGCTATTTATTTCATAGATGTATTATTTAAAAAGTCATCAAAAGCTGTATGCATTTTTTATATCAGCCAAAAATAAAATGTGTATGTTGCCTGCATTGCCTATTAAAATTATTGTGGTAAAGCTCTGTGTGTATATGACATGTGTTTTATCATCATAAGAGGAACAAGGCAGCAATTAGTCTGCATGACACGTGGTGGAGGCAAAACAGCCCCCAGTCAGAAAATGAAAAGGAGCCCTTTAGAAAAAAAGGACCCTGGGGAGCCAGAACCTGAAGCTCTCATGATGATGATTGATGCAGGCATTGCAGAGACGCCCCAAACCTCCCCAGAAAATTAAAAGCCTATTTGGTATGGTACCAACACATCACATTGATCTGTTCCCATTAACCATCTTTTCCCATTATCCATCAGCTGATTTCATTCATGCCAGTGCTGTAAAACTCACTTCATTGCATAGTGCAGACACACTCTCTCTATATCAGAAAGTCGTTTGGTGACAATAATACATACCCAGCTTTACCTTTAATAGACAAGTATCCTAATGTCTACTATTTCTGGCTATGAAAATATGAAATAACAAAAACATTAATAAACCCTTAGTGTTTTTTCATGGATTTACAATACAGGGATATTAAATTCCCCAAAAGATATTTAAAAAATCACTAGCTATTTAGAAGGAACCTTATTGTTTGACAATATATAATCAAAGCATAATTGATGTAATTACAGGCATTATTAAGCCAACATTTCACATGAGAGGAGCTTACAAATGGATGGCGAGGCTGAGGAATCAAAATTAAAGTGCATTTAAATCACTGAAGGTCAATTATTTATTAAATATATTTGTAAGGTAATCTCACTGATATTGTGCAAACCGTGCCATGTGAGCATTAATGAGATTATGATTTTACAATCCATGCTCATATTTAAAGTATAAACTTTTTTTTTTTTTTAAATGTTTTGCTTGACATATGTAAATTAAGCAATAGTTATGTATGGAAGTATAGATTGTAGCCTGTTTTTGAAGATTGATTTGTAATACTTTGATTTTCTAGTGTTTTATTTGTAAGCACCTTAGCATCCTCAGGGGAATTCATGACAACAGTGATATAAAAGCTATGTATAATTGTTCCTTTATTTTGCATTAAGCTAACATCTGTTTTGTGTTTGGTTTTGAGGACAGATGCCCACATGACAGCTTGCAGTCTGCTAACAGATGCCATGTATCTGTCCACAGACTTGTCTGATAAGCAAGAAGTGGTGTCGCTGAAAAGGTAGTAGCCAAGATCTGCCTAATTCAAACCCAACTACTAACCACCCCCATACTCTTGCTGTTTCCCACCAGCAGGCCTCTTCCCTGTTGCCAATGAATAATTTTTAATAGGGGCTGCAATAGTTTTCAACCAATCATTTTTAGTGTGTTTAAATTAACCTGAAAATAACTGCTTTTAATAGCATTATTTCATTACCTAATAAAGTAAATACATGACTCTTGTAAAATGTTTCAGTTATATAACAGTGAATCCCTAATAATCTAAGTAAATTGGTGTCATTTGTCAGCTTTTTATTTAAAAAGTAGCAATATGCCAACATATTTTAGCATATTTCTATTATCCAAAACATAGTTAACACATTTGGGATGTTAATGAGTCTCAGAGATGATATATTAATCGATAAGAAATAAAAAAAATGCCCTGTAATTGCAAACAAGCTTGGACTTCATGATTTTACCTTTAAAAACTGCTAAAATATAACTTTTGTTATAAAAGGCTCATTCACATTCACAACAAAAAAATTTCAGTCTGTCATGAATTCCAGATGTAAAGGATTTGATTCATGTAGTTACTTGTTTTATGGGACACATTCATTCATTCACTACTTTACTCTTTTTTTATTATCTTCATCCCCATCCACACTCTTTCTCCCAGTCTTACACCACAATATTTATTTTTCTTTAGCTTTCACTTTTACTACCTACTGCCCCAATGCCTTTTGCCTTGTCCTACGTTTCTCATCTATCTAGATCTAATCCAAACTCTCTATTATACATCATTTTTGGTCATGAACCAATCTCTGCACTTGGTCCTGCTTTTCTCTACTATTCTACTGCCTGACACATTTTTACTTTATTTCTTATTTGCCCCTCAATATCTCCATGATGCAGAATTTCCTTCCATTTTGTCCTCTGTCTTGTACTGCTTTTATTGAGAAGAGTGACTTCTGGTTATAACTGTTGTACCGACTGTAAAATGCAATCCAAAACCAAAATCTAATTATCATGTGAACATGACTTTTTTTGTTATCATCTGTCTTGTAGACATATAGCTCAGGAAGTTAATGATTTTGCTTTGCTTAAATTTTGCTGTTTTACATATGGATATAAGGTTTTGATATTGATTCAGACTGTGCCCAAAGCCTTTATGATTGGTTGATTATATATTCGTTTGAATCTTAAAATTGTGGATTTGGTTCATCCCTAAAAAAATAAAAATGCCCACCTTCATATAATAAGAAATTCAGACCTCTTATTTGATCAATCTCCATTATATAGACATCAACATAACATATCAACATAATAAAACACCCCAGTGTTATGGAAACCTGCCCTATATAATAACCCTGCAGATCTTGTTTAAATATATGATATACTTTGGTGTGGAATGTAGAGTGGTTGTCACCCTTAAAGGTTCATGATAGATCCCCAGGAATTGTGTAATGTAAAATGTGATTCTCTTGTATAGCCAACCAGGTGGACATAGCTGGACTAGGAGTGAGGCACATTTTTTTTAAACCCATCATGATGTCTAAGATTTTTGCATCTGGATCAAATATCATATATGAAAAAGAAAAATGAAAGATGCCATGGAAATGTATATTTAACATTCATGTTTTTTCCCATGATTTTTACTCAGTTGCAATTTTTAGCTTCCTTGAAAATGTAAGATATGCCACCATTCCCAAAGCAGAATCAAATCTTTGCAGTTTGCTGTAAAATATACCTATTATTTTGAGTTAATGGAACTTTGTACCACTTCTAATTTTTCTCTGCTTTAGTTCTACTTTGGATTATTGCAAGGGTAAGAAAGGTGAGGAGTGGCTTTCGAACCAATGCTAACCATCTGTGTCTAGCTTTTTGAACCAAGTATTCATGCTTTACATCTGCAGCCTGCGGCCTCTCCTCTCTGATACACCAAAAGAGCTTTTCTGAAATGTAGAACTCAAGTGTCCTTAGCAGGTCAGGTTAAACAGATATATCCTTGCCTGTTCACTGGCGGCTTCATTCCTGGCTCAATCATTAAACAAAAAAAACGACTGAGACACTAATTATTGCATCTGTGCTCATCCAGGGAATGTACACATACCTGGTTTGTTTGGGGGGCTACTTGGAGACTGGAATTGAGTTCTATTGAGATCTATTGCAGTGGAGAGTAAAGAACAAGGACAGGAAAGTAGAGGAGGCTGCATGATTTCAGCTTATTACCATTTCATTTCAATAATAATTGGAGTATCAAATACTGATACTTGGAGTATCAAATACTGTCTCTTATTTTACATTTTTAAAGACAGCTGGATAAAATAAAATAAAATACAAAAGAAAAGACTAAAGCATAGATATTAGCTCCCTTTGAACAAACTAATTTTGTCTTTAGCTGATCCTTCCTTGAAAAATTTCTTAAAGAGTAAATTTACCCTGCTTATGGACAAGTTCATTCAGTTGTACATAATATATAAACACTATTTGGAAATTTAGAAACACATAAATATACCATATATTTTACACAGCCATACCAGATTCCACATATTGAAAAGAAACCATGATAATCTGCCTGTAACTAGGTCCCCACCTCCAAGTTGGCTCAAAGTGTGATCCAATGGTTTCTGTTAAAATAATGTATTAGGTCAGTGCTTATTCAGGCCTTAATTAATCTGTTGATCAAACGTCAGAACAAGCAGTACAGGATATAGAAATGTACAGACAGAACCTGCCTTCAAAAGCAATAATAATTAAGCAAAGAATTTAAGAACTGCTAACTATGTTTGCAGCAACTTGTTCTTGATTCACTGCAACACATAAGGTAATTATCATGCATTTTGGTGCATCATTTGTAGTTGTGCCCTATGCAACAGCAGTAGCTGCAATGATGCTGGGATTGAGGGAAAATACACTTTGCACACTACCCTGTGTTAAGAAATGAGACATTCATTCCCTGTACAAATATTTAACCCAATATAAGCATAATTGTAATTTTATGTATTGCTCTAAATTTACTTCAGCTCTGTTTTTACCTCAGTAACTAATGAATAATGAAAGGAATGGTATACTAGATCAAAGGGGTGTCCAAAGGGTAGATTGGGATCTATCAGTAGACCTTTAGCTGGTGGTCAATAGATTTCAAGACACTGTCAACAAACAGCTTGTCTAAATCACCTTCGTGTTTTATTGTTTTCATTTAATTTATTTTGTTAAGGTTACATAAGAAAGTGTTGTTTTTTAAATATAGTAATTTAAATTCTCTTATAAATCAATGTTATATTTAAGTAATATTTTCCATGGAACAAAATGCAGAATGCATAATGTATAAAGTGCCATATTGTTTTTCTTTAATAAAACACTGTTAATCATTATGGAAAATTATAATCACTGTTGTTAAGAAAAGACTTAAAGATCTCTGTAAAACAGTAACAAAACTAGGTGGGGGCAGGCTCTGGTGTGGGCCGTGCAGCAGGCCCCCCCTGTCCATGACAAATCTCTGTGCCGCCGTCAACTCCAGCCAGCTGCAGCGGGTGTAAGACTGCCGGGGGACCCTGTGGGGGTGCGGGCCCTGGCCCAGTTGCACTCCCCTGCTCCCCCGGTAGTTACGCCCCTGCTGTAAAATCAAATGCCACAGATAACTAAACTGATATATTTATGCAACATTCCCTTATAGAGGGAACAATAAAGTATAGCACTGTACACATCAGGGCAATGAAGAGATAGGATGAATGCAAGCAGTAAAAAAAAAATACCACCCACCTTACAATAATAAAGAATGATTCATTATAGACTTAAAGGTGAACCAAATCTTAAAGGGATACTGTCATGGGAAAACATGTTTTTTCAAAACACATCAGTTAATAATGCTGCTCCAGTAGACTTATGCATTGAAATCAATTTCTCAAAAGAGCAAACAGATTTTTTTATATTCAATTTTGAAATCTGACATTGGGCAATCCATTTTGTCAATTTCCCAGCTGCCCCGGTGTGACTTTAGGAGGGAACTGATTTCTGGCAGGCTGTTGTTTTTCCTTCTCACTGTAACTGAATAGTACACAGTGGGACATGGGTTTTTAGTATTGAGTTCTGTTCTTAGATCTACCAGGCAGCTGTTATCTTGTGTTAGGGAGCTGTTATCTGGTTACCTTCTCATTGTTCTGTTGTTAGGCTGCTGGGTGGGGGAAAGAGAGGGGGTGATATAACTCTAACTTGCAGTACAGCTGTAAAGAATGATTGAAGTTTATCATAGCACAAGTCACATGACTTGGGGCAGCTGGGAAATTGACAAAATATCTGGCCCCATGTCAGATTTCAAAATGAAATATAAAAAATCTGTTTGCTCTTTTGAGAAATGGATTTCAGTGCAGAATTTTTTTTCCTATGACACTATCCCTTTAAAAGGATATGGCTAGACATGCTGTATTTTATATACTGAACTTAATGTACCAGTCCAGAAGTTCAGTATCCCTATAACAATAGTGTATTATTGCTTTAAGTTTTTCAGGAGCACTGATCTTGTGAGGCCATCTTTTAAGAGTCATTGACACTATATGTGCTTTGGTCTGTTGATTAGCTAAGAGAAGAGGTTGTAAAATTTAATCAAAACATAACCAGGTAGTGAAGAAGCATCTGCCTTAAAAGCTGATGTTATTGATTATTAATCAATAACATTGAAGAATGCACTGTTTTATATGCTTGCATTTATTACTAAATAATATATATACTATAAATTGTATCAATCCCTAAGCTCAGGCGACAGCAGTGTAGAGAATTTGCTATGAACAGAAGATGGGGATATACAGGCCCAAAGTATAACTTATCATTTCTAGTCTAATATTTTGTTTTAGATCTCTTTTAAGGTATGTAAAATGAAAATGGGTTGTATAGGGATGGAGAAAATCACTCTGGAGAGTTTGAGAAAATAAGACAGGATGTAGTGAAGCTTGAAAAAGGCTTAGACAGAGCAAAATAATAGAGGTTATTCTGCTGAGAGCCCAGCATAACTTTAAAAATCACTGCTGTATTTCTTTCCATGCTATGGGTATCCTTATATCATAACATTTAAATAAAAAAAAGTGGAACATACAGCATTCTTAGATTGTAACACCCACTGAGAAGAACACTGATACGATATACACTTATCATACACAGTAAACACATTCATATTAAATGAAATAGTTTATTTTTGATTACGGTAAATGCAGTGTGCGTTTGCAGCTTTATGACTATGCATTAACAATGTGTTAATCTATCATTGTTAATTATTCATGAAGCACACTGTACTGATTAACAACAGTCAGTTCCTCCCTCTTCAGCTTACAGATGACTTTTCATGCCTAAGATATACATTAAAGACATATGTGACTTACTCAAGGAAATGCTGCTGCATTGAAACAGAAATTAAATCGGGCTCCCACAGTCAGGTCTGAACGTTCATTTTGCTATGTTGTACTAGTGTACACAATGTAAATATATGTTTGGCATTGCAGGCTCTGTATTTTGTTTTACCCAATGACAGGTAGTGATGGCGCGAACCGCCGAAAAAAAGTTCGCGAACATGTTCGGAAATTTGCGAACGGTTCGCGAACCCCATAGACTTCAATGGGAAGGCGAACTTTAACAGCTAAAAAAGATATTTCTGGCCAGAAAAATTATTTTAAAGTTGTTTAAAGGGTGCAACGACCTGGACAGTGGCATGCCAGAGGGGGATCAAGGGCAAAAATGTATCTGAAAAATCCATTGTTGACACAGCGCTGCGTTTTGTGCTGTAAAGGGAAAAAAGTCACTCAGGTGGTTGTGGACACTGTAATATTATTGATATTTAGACAGAATGTGAACAAGCTCACACAGCTAGATGGCAGTTGTTTGAAGAACACACTGGGCAAAAAATGGCTACAGGGCAAATAATGCCTACAAGGTCAACGTATACACTACTACAGTGGTGGATACGGATTACGTAAAATATATTATTGCTGCCTGAAAAAAGTCACTCAGGTGCTTTTTCTGGAGAGGGTAATATTATGGATATTTAGACAGAATGTGAACAAGCTCACACAGCTAAATGGCAGTTGTTTGAAGTACAGTAGATTACTAGCCAGCAAATTTACTATCCACTGTCCCTGAAATCACTAACAGGCAGCTCTCTCCCTACACTATCTCTTCAGCACACACAGGCAGAGTGAAAAAACACTGCAGGGCTTTGGTTTTTATAGGGAAGGGGAGTGGTCCAGGGGGTGTGGGGGTGGTCCAGGAGGGAGAGCTTACTGATTGGCTGCCATGTATCTGCTGGTCTGGGGGAGAAATGGCAAAAAAAAAGCGCTAAACTAAGGCGAACCCAAATTGGCGAACGTCGCGCGACGTTCGCGAACTTCCGGCGAGCGCGAACACCCGATGTTCGCGCGAACAAGTTTGCCGGCGAACAGTTCGCGCCATCCCTAATGACAGGACATACAATAAATATTGAGCAGTCATGCATAATACACTTTAAGGCAGTTGAGGTTTGCAGTATAAACTACAGGGACCAACCAGGTCCTCCACAGACCGAGAAAGAGTATGAGGGAGCAAAAGACTATATTTCTGGTCAGCTTCTGTGTAGACTTTTATGGCAGAAGAAGAGGTGATTAAGGCACAAAGAGGGATATGTAAGAGAGCAGAGCAAGAAAGTCTTAGAATGCACATTAGTGATGGGTGAATTTATTTGCCTGGCACGAATTCGCAGCAAATTCCCATGATTCACCGTTGGTGAATAAATTCGCAAAACGTCTACAAAAATTTGCCTGGTGAAAATTCGCCGGTGTCATGTTTTGGACGGCAGCATCCATTTTTGGATGTTTAGTAGAAAGTAGAAAGTCTTTAGGATTTTAGGAGACCCCAAACTTCCTCAACTGTCGAGATGGTACAAACACTGCTTTGCCCTTTTAGTTTGAACTTGGATGTGTTAGACCATGTCAGGTCCTCAGAGATGTGGCCCCCAAGTATTTAAAACTGCTCACCCTCTCCACTAGGGTCCCACTGATGTTAAGGGATTTGTAGTTACGCTGCTGGCTCCTACTAAAGGCTAGTGATGGGTGAATTTATTCGCCAGGGGCGAATTCGCGGCGAATTCCCGCGATTCGCCGCTGGAGAATAAATTTGTGAAACGCCAGCAAAATTTCGCCTGGCGAAAATTTGTTGAAAAAAACCGAGTTGCGACAAAAATGACGCAACGCAAAACGACGCGACGAAGTTGACGCGACGCGTCGTTTCGCAAATTTTTTGCCGAATTTCTTTGGAAATTTGCGAATTTTTCGGCGAATCAAAACTGGCGAGATTCGCCCATCATTACTAAAGGCCTAAATCCTTCAGTTTAGTGAACCCTCTGCAGGGTAGTATTGTGTTGAATGCTGAACTGTAATCAATAAACAACATTTGCACATCCAGTGAATACATTCACAAAACGTCTGCAAAAATTTGCCTGGTGAAAATTCGCTGGTGTCTCGTTTTGGACGGCGGTGTCCATTTTTGGACGCTGATGTCCGCTTTGCACCGGTGTCCAAAAATGGGTGCCCGCGTCTAAAATGTCTACTTTACTTTTAGGTGAAAGTAGAAAGTCTTTAGGATCTTCGAAGAGACCCCAAACTTACTCAACTGTTGGAGATGGTACAAACGCTGCTTTGCCCTTTTAGTTTGAACTTGGATGTGTTAGACCATGTCAGGTCCTCAGAGATGTGGACTCCAAGGCATTTAAAACTGCTCACCCTCTCCACTAGGGTCCCACTGATGTTCAGGGGTTTGTAGTTCCGCTGCTGTCTCCTACTAAAATCCACCACCAGCTCCTTGGTCTAGCTAACATTCAGCTCGAAACAGTTTTCCTGACACCACAGTGTCAGGTTATCCACTTCTTCCATGTAGGCTGTCTCATCGTTGTTCATGATGAAGCCCAACACTACCGTGTCATGAGCAATCTTTACAATAGTGTTTGAGCAATGTGTGGCCAGACAATCGTGAGTGTAGAGAGAGTACAGCCTTGTGGAGCTCCAGTATTAATAGTGATACTGTTAGACACACAGTTACCAACTCTCACTACCTTTGTTCTGCCTGTGAGAAAGTTCAACAACCACACACACAAATGACTGTTAAGTCCTAAATCTTTCAGTTTAGTGAACCGTCTGCAGGGTAGTATTGTGTTGAATGCTGAACTGTAATCAATAAACAACATTCCCCTGTTTTTTGCTGAGGTTGTTATGCAGCACATGGGAAAATGGCATCCTCTCTCACTTTGTTGGGATGGTAGGCAAACTGAAGTGGATCCATGAAACTGGGAATGAAGGAGAAGATGATATGCTTAAAGGGACAGTAACATCAAAAAAAAAAAAAAAAAGAATATATATACATGACTTTCCTGCAATATGCTGATCACTCATGCTGTTTGGGTAGGACATCTGAGAAAAATCAAACCGGCACTGTCCCACAGCATCCAAGGGGTCTCCGCCATCTTCTTCCTTCTTCTCCCCTGCGTGCGCGCTGCTGAGAGTCTCTTCCGGTGCCGACTTGCAGTTTTGTGAGGTCACTTCCGGAAATGACGTCACTTGACAACCGAGCCGGCACTGCGGCTTCAGTTTCTGCAGCAGCCTCTTTCCCCCACCTTCTGACTTTCTCCTCCAGCAGCCTCTCTCCCCCACTGTCTGCCTTTCTGTCCCCACAGACCTTCTCTCCCCCGACCTTCCGACTTTCTCTTCCCGCAGCCTCTCTCCCCCACTGTCAGCCTTTCTGTCCCCGCAGCTTGAGCCTTTCCAAAATGCAGCCTCTCTTCCCCTACCTTCCGACTTTCTCTTCCAGCGGCTTCTCTCCCCCACTGTCAACCTTTCTGTCCCCGCAGCTTCAGCCTTTCCAAAATGCAGCCTCTCTTCCCCTCCCTTCCGACTTTCTCTTCCCGCGGCTTCTCTCCCCCACTGTCAACCTTTCTGTTTCCGCAGCTTCATAATTTCCAAAAGGCAGCCTCTCTCCCTCCACCTTCCGACTTTCTCTTACCGCAGACTCTCTGCCCCACCAGCAGCCTTTCACTACTGTTGCCAGCAGCCGACCGCTCACCTCTCTGCTCGATACTGGACTTCCGGCTCCTTACTTCCGGTGCTGGGTGGAACAGCATCAGGGGCGCGCACGGAGTGGCAAAGTGATTGCCATATCGCCATGATCCATGGTAATGGCGATCAGGTAGTTTTTCATTTTTAAAAAAAAAAAACATAGGTATTTTGTATTGATGCATTATGGCATTTACATTTATTTTGCCTTACAGAATGAGATTTTTAAATAAAAAAATGTGATGTTACTGTCCCTTTAAGAAGACTGAAACACTTTCATGTGCGACATGTCAGTAGTCATTCAGGCATAAGGCCTTATTGCTTTTTGGAATGGGGACAATTGTTGATTTTTTTAAGCATGTGAGGACCACAGACTGCACCAGAGACTTGTTAAAGGTAATAGTGAAAACTCCAGACAGTTGATCAGCACAACAACGCAGAAGTCTTCCTGCCATCTGGACCAGCTGCTTTCCTGATATTTACCCATTTTAGTGCTGACCGCACATCATGCTCTGAGACTAGCCTCAAGACGGGCGTAAAATGTGTTGAGCTCATTAGCAAATGCAGGATCTGTGCTTAGTGTCACCAAGGAGTTCCCTTTGTAGTCTGTGATGGTGCTGAGTCCATGCCACATGCTTCGTGTGGCCTTGGTGGGAGTGCAACTCCACACATTCACGTTACCGACGTCTAGCGTCTTTTACAGCATGCCGAACGCCATGTGAAGCCTTGTAAGCAACAGTTCGAGTGTTCACTGCCAAACGATCGGTCAAGCCACAGTTTCTGATTCAGAAAAGATTTAATTTTCACGGTAGGGACAACTTCATCAACAAGCGTGCTAACAAAGCTAATAACTACTTTCGAAAACTTGTTGATGTTGTCAGCTCATACCCGGAACATGTCCCAGTCCACATCATCGAGCGCATCCTGTAGCGAGGTTTCTGATTGAACAGACCAGCATTTTACCTCCCTCACAATCAGGGCCACCATTAGAAATCACGGGGCCATGTACAAAACATTTTCGGGGGCCCCCGACCCACCCTGGCATCAAAGCCCCACCCCAGATCCCGCCCACTCCACATCAGTTAAAAGACCACACAGAAATCAGTGCTAAAAAAGTAACCACCCATACACACGTTATAAAAAGCTATTGATGGTCAGTGGGGCCCCAAAAGATATTTAAAAAATAAAAACATTGACACTAGGGCCCCACTTACGGTAAAAAGAAATTGGGGCCCTAAAAATATATGTTTAAAAAACATTGGTGACAGGGTCCCCCTTACAAGTTAAAAAATAATTGGGGACCCAAAAATATTTTTAAAAAAGCATTGGCACCAAGGCCCCCTTTACAAGTTAAAAAAAAATTGGGGACTCAAAAAAAAAAAAAAAATTGGTGAGATCCCCCCCCCTCCCCTGGAAGTAAAAAAAAAATTGCCAGGCCCCAGAAAATTTTTTTAAAAATAGCTTGGCAGGGTTTTGTGTGTAATGGGGGGGGGGGGGGCATGCATTCACTTACTTGATTAGCCGGCCCCCCTGCTTTCAGCATGCTTCCAGCTTAATAGGATACAGCAGTGCATGGAGCTTTTCTCCTATTTAGATTATTTGTACCCTGTGGTCCTTTAAGAATAAGTCCCGGTAAAGCTGTACAGGGATTGGATAAGGGGATCCAATCCCAATGCAGATTTACAGTGACTGATTCTTAAAGGACCAATGAGGGTAGAGATAATCTAAATAGTAGAAAAGCTCTGTGCACGGAGCTGCTGTGTGCTGTAAAATGACATCACGCTGAAAGGAGGGGGTCCGGATAATTAAGTAAGCGAAAGCGTGGCTGGGCCCCCCCTTACACACAAAACCCTGCGGGCCTGGGACAACCGTCCCCCCTGTGACCCCCTGATGGCGGCCCTGCTCACAATGGAAGCTTCACGAATGAAAGTTTGTTTATATTCCGGCATGAGGAAAATGGCGTCATGGTCAGATTTCCCAAACGCTGGATGTATAACAGCTTTGTAACCTTACTTGTATGGGGTATAGCAGTGATCCAAAGCCCTAGCTCCCCTGGTCGGACACGTAACATGTTGATAGGTTTCGGCATTGCTTGTCTGAGCTTTGTTTTGTTAAAGTCCCCTGCTATGATGAGAGCCACATTGTGGAGTTCAAACAACGCTATACATGTGTCTGCGCTGGGTGGAATGTAAACAGCCATGGCAATGACCGAGGTGAACTTGCAAGGCATGTGAAGAATCAACATGTCCTCATACACTCAGACAACCTGGTAATGGTTTCTTATCTCAAAAGACAAGGGGTGGCAGGATACCTCACTTACCTCTCTTGGCAATGCCAGAAGATCACTGGTTGGTCAGAGTGGAATCTGCAGTCCAGCAAGGCAACCCATAAAAAGAGAGTAAACAACTCTCTGGCAGATTCCCTCAGCAGGATGTCCATGATGCAAGGAGAATGGAAACTCAACAGACAAGTCTTTCATCAACTGGTGGAGGGATAGGGATTATCTGACATAGACTTGATGGCATTGAGAATGGACAAGAGGCATTCCCTGTTTGGTCACTGAGGAAATCAGACAATCCAAAGTTTGTGGATACAGTCGATTCCATGGTACTTCAAACTGGTGTACATATTTTCCACATTGCCTATAATTCAGAGGGTTCAGAGAAGGTCAAGTAGGATCAGACTTCAGTAATTATGTTCTTGTATTTTGTATTATGGATTTGGCTCGGATCTGTTGTTCCTATCCAAAGGGGAATTCTGGAGGATTCATAGTTATATAGATTCCACTGAAGGAAGATTTTCTCTTTCAAGCTCAGATAAAACATCCACATCCGTCCAGATTGAAACAAACAGAGAGAGGTAATTATTGACTGGTCTAGGTCTTTCTTAAGAGGTGGTAAATACTTTGTTTCTTTCCAGAAAACCTTCCATGACCAAGGTGTTTAGGAGAGTCTGGAAGATTTGTTCCCTCTCTGCTATAAAATTGTACTATTTCTGGAATTCTTCAGTTCCTTCAAGAGGGTTTTTTTTTTTTTAAAGGTTTGAAACCAAATACGTTGAAGGTTGAAGTATTTTTGTCTCAAAATGTGACCTTTGATCCCCTGGTGAAGCATTTTTTAAAAGCAGTTTCAAGGATTTTACAAATAATCCATTCTATTGTACCTCCTTGGGATTTGAATTTTGTTCCCCTAGTCCATTTGAACCTTTGCAGTTGGCCTGTTGAAGTACTTGATTTGGAAAACTGTGTTTTTTGTAGCAATGACATTTGTGAGAATTGGGCAATTACAGGTTTTAGCTGCAGTTCCTCCTTATACTACTATACAAGTGGTGCACCGCTGAGGACTCTGTATTTTACCCTGGAGGTTCCTAATTCTTCAAACATAATCGACAAGACAAAACCATTTAGATCTATAGATCAGGTTGTTCTATTATGAGAAGGAAAAAAAGGAGAAAAAGCCATATTGCTTCTAGGCTAAATAATACAATATCCTTTACCTTCTTTTCATTGGGAATGAACCCCCTTCTCAGTTAAGGGCTCATTCCACCAGGGCTGTTTCTACATCTTGGGCGGAGAAATCTACTGTCAATGTTAATGAGATTTGCAGAGCAGCGTCTTCGAGCAATGTACTTACGTTTGTCAAGCATTACAAGTCAGATGTAGCAGTCTCTCAAGAAGCAGCCTTTGGCAGCAGAATATTGGAAGCAGCTCTTCAGTCTTCTTAGTGATTTGTGTTCCCTCCCATGGTAGCTTGCTCTAAAGTCCTATGTGTGTGCACTGCCTGGAGGATGTATAAAAATGACAATTTGTCTTACCTGAAATTTTACCTTTCTTGAGTCTGTAAGGCACAGTTTAACCTCCCTATAAAATGTTAATGCATGAAATCGGTCTTGTGTGTTTTCTTTCTACTTTATTAGCTTGAAAAGTAATACTGCTGGGTGCTATGGGGGTTATTATAGGCTTGTTTATTGGCTGTTGATTTTTCTGTCCTACCAGGGGATCGGAACAGAGCTTTCTCATGTGTGTGTGCCTTACAGACTAAAGAAAAGGAGAATTTCAGGCAAGACAAACTCAGTATTTTGAAACTTGAAAGATGAAAGCATAATTGTGATCTCTATATTGATTTCTGGCACGACCTCACCTTAAATATCCATTGCAGATCTGAAGAGTTCTTCATATTGGGTTTGTGCTTTAGGTGTAAATAGTTGTTGGTCTAGCATTGTCATCTGTTTCTTAAAAGTGTAGTTCACCTTTGAAGTAACTTTTAGTATGTTATAGAATGCCCAATTCCTAGCAGCTTTGCTATTGTCTTCATTATTTATATTTTATCATTTTTGAGTTAGTCGCCTTACCTTTTATCTTTATTTCAGCTTTCAAATGATGGTCACTGACACCATCCAAAATCAAATGCCCTGTAAGGCTACAAATGTATTGCTATTTCAACTTTTTATTATTTATTCTTCCATTCACCTCTCTCTTATTCATAACCCAGTCTCTTGCATGGTTGCTAGGGTAAACTGGGCCCTAGTAACCGGATTGCTGAAACAGCAAAATGTAGAGCTGCTGAGTAAAGTTAAATAGCTCAAAAAACACAAATAAAAAATGAAAAACAAAATCATTTGCAGACTGTGAACTATATATATATGTAACACACATATGTAGAGAATGTCAGATTACGTTTTCTGCATTTGCCTAATGGATGACAGTGATATTAAGAGATCAACCAAAAGTCATTGTATGATCACATGGACCTGTACATCTGCCAAGGGATGTGACCGATTTGATCAATGCAGTGTGGTCGTCCATTTGTATATCCAAATTGTTCTTTATCTAGCCAATCTCTCTTGGCGTAGTCAGTCAGATATCTTGGATAATGGCCTGTGTGTGGACAGCTTGAGTCTTTTCTGTGTAAACAAATAGAATTTTATATTAATATACTTTTTTAACAACATGATATATTAATGACCCCCGTAGTCTTTTGAAATGTATTTAAAAGCCCATATTGAAAATATTGTTTTTTTACATTTAAAATTTGCATTGGTTTATCCAGCACCTACACATAAACTCTCTCTTGGCAACAACTGTTAATTATATTTTATAATATACCAATTCTGGGGTGAACTATGGATTGAATTTGAGCACTATGAATGGAATTAAAGCATTGTAATTTTTCTGTGTAAAAACAAAATTCGTTGTATCCTTCATATTTTATCTGTTATTTGCTATATGTAAAGGTGTGCCCTATAGCTTAATTTCAATTTGAATTCCAGCTCCACAATTTTTACCAGTGCTGGGTAACAGGTTCTTATATGTAGTTGATATAAAAGGTTTTTGACTTCATTAATTAATTAAGCATAATAATAAATATTATATACTCTTAATGTAGTTTAATGTGTATTGCAGTGTAATTGGACATATCTTGTTTGCATCTATTAATATTTTAATTAATATAAATTATTTCATCAAAAGATTCATGAATAAGTAAACAAAATTGAAATTCAGGTTTAAAATCAATTTTTAATATTTTTCTGTGCACTGATTTTCTAGATATTCCTCTACAGCAACCAGAAGGGCTGCCCATATGAGTTTGTCACATCTGGATAACATTAACTGTGCAACATGGCTGACAATTTATTGTAATAATTGTACAGTACTGAAAATATTATGTATTGGCAACTGGCATCTATAAAGGTCTTTTGGGTTTATTCTTGAAAATAATACAAATGGGTAATATCAGGTACTTGTATGCATTATTTCAGTTACTTGTATGCATTATTGTTCCTATTCTTTTCCTCTCTGTTTACAGTATCACTCTAATCTTTTATTTTCAATTTTTTTCATCAGCTCCAATGTCACACTTCAGCTCTGCATTATATTCAGCATTGTAACTGAAATCACACTGATGTTCTGTTTACATGTTATTTGATATAAATGAGAATTTAATTGATAACGTTGGAAACACTTCCATATTCTTTTTCAAGCCATTATTTATAAACAATGTAGAATAAGCTACAATTTATTATGTGATGTCAGGAGTTTCTTTTTATCTAGAAGTCCACAAAAGAAAGGTCATTTTGAAGTCAAGTGGGGTGTGGAGACCAGCTGAGAAGTTGCATAGAGGAATTGTGCCAATTTCAGTATCCAGCACCCGTTAAACTCCATATATGGGCAAGCAGGAGGCGGCATATGGTGGTTCAATTGAGAGGCTTCCATTCAGTGAATAAGGCATGATGACCCTTTTGTCACCTTCTGCCTTCCATTAAAAAAACCCTGTCAGTTTGGCAGGAAACAACGCAGACAGAGGGTATGTTACCTAGTATCCTCTTCCACTGAATGGAAAAGTGCTTACATTTCTGTTTACTATTTCTGAAAACTTGCTATTACTTGACATATTGACCACATTCTTCTTTTTAAACATCTTAATCCTCCCTAATTATCAGCTTTTACTTTTGTAAGTGATGGTCTTACAGTACTTCATGGGTTTGCAGTCTTCCTGCAGTTGCCTGTTACAAAAGACGACAAATAGCGAGTGCAACTGTCTGTTCTAGCTGTCACTATGCACTCATGGGAATGGAAACCTTACAGCACATTATGAGATGTGTAGTTTTTTAAACATGACCAGTCAGTAGCACCAGTAGGAGCCAACTAGATTCTATAGTAACAACTGCTGCTCTCCTTTAAAAAGTCATTATAGTGCATTGGTAATACAGTGATAGACTTGACTTGGCAGCCCTATGAATAATATGGTGACATGATTTACAGCTGATGTTCTCCCATACATTAAAGGACAAGGAAAGTTAAACTAAAGAAGTAGGCTAGAAATATTTTACATTATGTTTTGGGCTTCTGTACCAGCCCAAGGTAACCACAGCCATTTAGCAGTGAAGATCTGTGTCTCCAAAGATGCCCATCTTCTTTTCTGCTGATTCACTACACATGCTCTATGCTGCTGTCACTTACTGAGCTTAGGGTTTAGCTCAAAATATACAGTAGACATAGAATATAGCTGTCACAATATAAGACTGGTTAGTAATTAATATGGATAATTACTACATGACAGCACAGAAACCAGTGCAACTAGCATCAGAATGTAATAATCAGCCCTGTAGCATCAGTTTATATGAAAGGCCAAGCTCATTTTCTGCTTGATAATTTTTAATGACCCCTAAGCTTAGCTTCTCAACAGCTGCTTAGAGCCCACTGAGCATGTCAGCATCGCAGACACTTTCCAGGTTGGTGACCCCCTGTGACAAGTTTGAAGTCCTGCATCATTGCTGCTATTGACAAGCTGAAACATTAGGCTGGTGCAATAAGTTCAGTATGTAAAACAGTTTTAGCCACATTCAGTTTTAGGGTTTTGTTTTCCTTCAAACCTAATGCAAAGGTCCAATAGGCTAGCATTTAAGTGGGCCAATGCAGAGCTATTTTTTTTTTAATTAAATGGGTATTATATACCTCCACTGTGAATAAGCCAACTCACACCTGACTTAAGTACATATCTGATAACTTAATATTTTTTGCTTTGAATATAATAGCAGGCAGATTGTAGAAACACAAATATTATATGTTTTCCAGAAGCCTTATGGTACATTGGCATTTACGCCAGAAAAGGATCTAACACCAATTTCAAAAATGTCTTCTGAAATTTAATTTTTAGACCATCATGCACCAAGAAGTCAAAGAGTTGGAGGAAAAAAAGTGTTTATGACTGCAATGTTTTGGCAGACATGGATGTGTAAAAAATGTAATTGCAACTTTAATGCAATGCATTTTGCAAGGAAAAAGTCACAACAAAATCAGCCACTGTTAATGGCAGAATTAAATATATAAAGACAAAAAGCTCATGCAAACTTCAACTTGTACATTTTTATGTGGTTTGTAAATGTTGCTCCTAATTTAAACTAGTGGAACAGCAATTTCATGCCAAGCCATACAAGAACACCACATTTACAAAAACCATGAGTTGTGAAATTATCATTCTTTTTACAACAATTTTACTCCATTAATCTTTCTTGCTCCAATTTTATTTGAATTTGAAGCAGACAAACATTAAATCCCAATGCTGCAACGATAATTAACAATTAATTTAGAGGATGCTGCATAGCTGGACAAAATCTATCCAGTCTGCAGCATCCATTGAGATCTATTCAAGTTGATTAAAGCTAACCAGCCATGAAGGATGCAAATTTAATATGTGTCTGGTTTTAGGGGCCAAGGTGGTATTTCTAAGTCACACTGAAGCCCCAAACCTTTTATTTTTAGTCGCCTTAAGGTTTGGTGCTCTAAATTATAGGGAGACCCCATAATAAATAAATTGCCAGCATTCTGCATAATTGATTCCATAACATTATTAATCACAGTTTTTAATGAAAACAAAGTTTGATATGGAGTATTTTCTGATTTAGATTTTTAGCAGCTTTGGGGCATTTTAAATCTCTAAAAATATAATTTTTTATTGTTCCATGAAAAACTGAGGTTTGATAAATGGACCTATATGCATATTTTCTGCCCAGATATGATTATCACTCTCCATCTCTATATATTTAGTTTGTTGGCTCACTCATATAGCATAGAAGCATTTTTCCTGTAGCACTTGCCTTTAAAAGGCAAACATATTGTTCTAATTAGAGATGATGTACACCTGAATAGACAGTAAATAGGTACAGTAGCACAGCTGATTTGTTGCCATATGCCTTGCCTTGGGGGAAGTATTTTAGATTGACAGCTACAGCTCCACCAGAAGAACTAGAAGAACTTTTCTATAGATGTCTAAGAAAAATGGCTCAGACAAGGCAGATAACAGATTAGCCCTCATTAATATGTATGTATGCAAATACATTGAAAATGAACATTTTGTGTTACTTTAAGAGCAAAATCCATTGTCTATTTATGGGAAAATGCATAAAGGGTAACCTCAACTAAATATATTTTCCAGTCTTCGCTAATAACTAATACAGAGGTGTCAGCTAATCCCAAGTCACCAAGTCATCATTTCCTATTTATACAAAATAGTAACATCATATATTCTCAGAAATGCCATGAGTAGATTAGCATTTCTCTAATGGCATGTCTTTGCTATTTCTGCTACTAGCCACTCATCGCAATGCAGAATTGCTGAAAACAAATAAATGCACAAAAATCCTTAAAATACAAACTGAAGCCTATTTCTAGTTTTGTATAGACAAGCAATGTCCAATCATCTTAAAAACCTCATCATATGTGATTGTCAGTCTTCATTATTGTTGTATTTCTATAAAATAGACTCTAGTTCCTATGCCAGTGACAGTTTTTAGAATTTAGTCAGTGACGTAGGTATAATACAGCAGACTCCTCAAGACCTCTGTATGGAAGTCTTCTCTCGGTTCAACTCTTCATGCCTCAAAGTTTGCTGCCTGCCAGGCCCCACAGTAGAATTTTTTTGCTGGGTGGTGCAGTCAGGTTACACCATCGAAATTAGTGTTGTGTATTCTGGAGCATAAGCTATTTTTACATCACCAGCCCAATTAGCGTTTCTTCTTTTCTGAATGTTCCAAGAAAATTAGAATGCTAGAAAAGTACAATGCTAGAAATTCCAAGATAAAGTCCTGCATGGGATCCAGTTAGACAGACCCATGCCAGACCCGTCACTCAATATGTTTCCCTACCTAGACCCGTTACCCGAGTCAAAAGCTTATCTTCTAACCAGGCTCCTGGAGCCTAACTGAACTGGGTGTACCCAGGTGGGGCCTATGTAGAGGGACCAGTACCTCTATAAAAGAAGTTGGGGAGCAGGGCCCCATGAATGAGCCTAGTGAGTGGCAGGGATATAGTTGTAATCGACTCTCTAGGAGAGTGAGATAGAGGGAACAGATAGTAAGAGTAGCTTGGCTCCAACCAGGAGGGATAGCAAGGAGGTAGCTCTCCTCTCAGGCAAGACTGGCCTGTAGTATAGAGATTAGGTCTAGTGAGTTCCCTGTGTGAGGATCCAGATCAAAGTGCTGAGAACATGAGGGTGCCTCTGTCTAGAGCAGGGATCCCCAACCTTTTCAACCCGTGAGCAACATTCAGATGTAGAGTCAGAGTTGGGGAGCAACGCTAGCATGAAAAATGTTCTTGGGGTGCCAAACAAGAGCTGTGATTGGCCATTTGGTAGCCCCTATGTGGACTGGCAGCCTACAGGAGACTCTGTTTCGCAATACACATGGTTTTTAACAAAAACTTGCCTCCAAATCAGCAATTCAAAAATAAGCACTGTGTGAGGCTATTGGGAGCAATGTCCAACAGGTTGGAGAGCAACATGTTGCTCACAAGCTACTGGTTGGGGATCACTGGTCTAGAGGGATGCTAATGCCTCATGGAGTTCCACTGTGCTTTCTCTGGAGGAATCTAGCATCTACCGTGTGAGCAGGTTTGCCTGTATATTCAAGAAACAAAGAAAAGAGAAAAAGAAAAGACCCTTAAGTCTGCACCTTCCCACAATTATCCGAGATAATTATCCATATATACAAAAATTAAAACGTGACTTTTATTAATTATTATATTTTATATTTAATTAATAAAAGTCACGTTTTAATTTTTGTATATATGGATAATTATCTCGGATAATTGTGGGAAGGTGCAGACTTAAGGGTCTTTTCTTTTTCTCTTTTCTTTGTTTCTTTAATGGTACAATTGACCCTGCACACCACAGTTTATTTCTCTGTCAATTAGCGGACAGATGGTGCTCCCCAAATCTCTGTACTTGTTATGATTTGCCTGTATATTCTGCATCTACCTCTGTCAGCTCTGTGTGAGCGGTTTGTGCCTATATACTGCCAATACTTCTGTACCACTGTAAATATACCTGTGGATCATTTGTCTTGCACAAATAAAAGTTATTTTATTTTACTGCAAGAACCTCATGGCACCCATTCTTTCCTGTTTTATTGCACAACAGCCTGAGAGTTGTAGTTGCACTAAACCATTCCTAAAATCATCCATTTGGCGAAGGCCCTAGCCTGGGATGTTTGAGTCACATGCTCTAAGCACTAGCTTGACATTAACCCCTTTTTGGTCTGCTTAGCCAAGTTAGTGTTACAGAAAAATTACTCTGTATTATGTTCTCCTCATTTGCCATCAGCTATTTTGGGAATCCAGTTATCTGAGTAATGGTGCATTTTTTGCTAGAGATACTAATTAGGCTTCATTCTTCATAATGTTATTACAGCTCAAAAATATTAGTGAATAAGAATTATTGTTCAGTTTGTTCTGTCATTAAAACAACCAGTTAAACCAGTGCTACTTTGAATGTCTGTGGGATAGGGGTTGATAGCTGCAGTTGTTCATCAGTCTGAAAATAGATTCTATTTGTCAAAATATTCTGTTTAATGCATGTTGTCTATAAGGCTACAACATTGCCTGCAGTTGTCTTTACAGACAGAAGACAGACCTCCATTTTATTAAAAAACAAAAAAAACTGTTACACTTGTAGCTTTCCTCTAACCACATCAGAATGTATTAATGGGTTAGTGTAAAAATCTGTATTTTCTAGACTCAGTCTCTGACATTTGCCTCTCTCTTGAACGCTAAGCAAAAAAATGTGCACCATTGGAGAAAGCATTGACCTGGCATCATGTTGGAGCATGCATGATGTAGCAAACAGCAGGTACAGACCAGGAAGATGCTCCCACAGCTGTTCTGCCAGTTGAAATGACTGCCTTTTGGGACACCTTCTGTTACACACTAGAACAAATCGGAAGTTTTTGCCTCATTCGTATCTCTCATGTGCACATATCCATTTCTATTGATGTGAATTAGCAAGATTTTGCTTGTCAACACAGTTCATGTGCAGTAAAAAATATGGCAATATATATTTAACTTTTTCAGATTTTCAGTTCAGGGGAGAATACCTATCAGCCCTGTTTACCAAATGTTATCTCTAGATATCTTCTTGGCATCCCTTGTACTGACTATTAAGGCAACATTGCACTCAACTGGCTCTAATGTCTGAGGCAGATGGACACCTCACAAAAGACCCCTCACCTCTCCAAGCTGGTCATTCAACATGCCTGATTAAATCATAATACATAAGTTAGAATTGATACAGTGACTCTGGGGGGATTCAATTAGTGCAGAAGGCATGAAGAAAACAGCACAAAGAGATGTGGTAGTTAGAAAGTCATTTTCTTTTGATCATTATAGCATCTCACATGTGGAAGAAGAAAATTATAGGCTCATGTGTCTTTGCTTAATATCCTCTGGGGCCAGATTTGTCGTAACATTGAAGTTAGCTGTCAGAACTGAGAAAATCGCTTGGAGTTGATGAATTTGCAGCCTTGCTTTAAAGCCGACTTCAAATCTGCAAAAATAAAGTTGGGTGGAAGGAATTGTAAAATTTTAGATAATCCTTTTTGCCATTGAGTATGGTCGTATTTACATCAAGGTATCTTAAAAGCATCAGGACACTAGTGTTAAATCAAGGAAATTTATAACTTTTTAATATTCTGTAATAACAGCTTGAGAAGGGTGTGGCACCTGAAGCAACACCAATGTTGCATTTTGCAAAAATTTTTAGTGACAACATTATACAAAGAGCTTTGAATGTCAGGCATTTCGGAAGAGATCGGTTATGTCTATAGGAAATACCACAACCAGCTATGTGTGAAAATAGAACAAACTGCATATTGTTAATCCATTTGAAAAATTTAATGTTAACTTGATATTATCAAAAGATACAGATCTGAAAGTTTATCATTTGTCCTTCTATTAAGTAGCGGTTCTTTCAACAAACAACATTTGTGCTCTCTCACTTATTTTCTGAGGGGAAACCTGTAGTTCACTTAGGAAAACTATACATTGTTTTTTTCAGGAGAAACTGAGCTTTCCAAATCTGCCTGAGTTTTCATGTATTTCCAACACTGCAAAAAGATTTTTAGCTCTAAATACAAAAAAAGTAAAAATTTTCACAATATATGCATTTATACCAGAAAAATATTTCATTTTACGCATGAAAATCCAACTAATTTGGAAAGCCTCATGTCTCTTGAACATGCCAATACCAGATATGTATAGTTTTATGGAGAGTTAAGACTTCTGCACAGAAAAAACTCCCTGCAGTATATTATCGAATTTTGAAAGCACCAAGGCAAAAAACGGCATACTTTAGATTCCAAGGCCAAAAATTCTTGAAACAGGAGGTTTACCCAAGAAAACCATATATTTTGTGAAAAGTACACATTCTGATGATTCCAAAATGGGTATCTATGTCTCTCTACTCCCAACTACCAAACATCAAAGCTTGTCTGAGCGTAGTGGTTTTTATGAAAATTTTGAAAAATTTTGAAAAATCACATCAAAAGATTTATTTTGCTGCTCCACATATCCCACACTGTGTTAGGTACCAAGAAAAAGCACCCGGAATACTATTGCCAGGAGTCCACTGAACAGTTTGGTGCCCATTGTGCATAGGTTTACCAAAGTATCTGGCATTTAGAAGCCCCACAATGAAGTTAGCGCACACAAATAGTCCTGTGGGTATCCAACTAATGAAAAATCAAACACATTCACTGCATTTTTTGGGGGTAAAAACACAGAAATATATGTTTACCCCCCAAAACTACATATTCTTGGAAAGTACACATTCTACCAAATCTAAAATGGGTACCCATGCCTTTCTTTTCCAAACTACTGAGTCGCAAGGCTTTCTCAAATTTGGCGGTTTTGGTGACATATCTGAAAATTGCCTCAAAGTTTCAACTTTCCAGCATTATATTGAACGTGTATCACTAGATACCAAGAAAAAGCACCCTAAATATGGTTGCCAGGGGTCCTCCAAACAGGTTGGTACCCATTGTTCGTATGTTTACCAAAGTATCTGGCATTTAGAGGCCCCAAAATGAAGTTAGCGCACACAAATAGTTCTGTGGGTAACTTCAACTAATGAAAAATCAACACATTGACTGCATTTTTTGGGGTAAAAACACAGAAATATATGTTTACCCCCAAAACCATATATTTTTGGAAAGAACACATTCTACCAAATCTAAAACGGGTACCCATGCCTTTCTGTTTCAAGGCTTTCTCAAATTTGGCGGTTTTGGTGACTGCATTTTTGTGGACCTCTAAACATCTGAAATGTTTTGTCTTTTCTCGTATTACTAACTTTCTCTGCACCCATAATGCATGACCCTATGCAGTGTGTTTTTTGATCTGCACACTCCAATGAGACTTCCTTATGTAAAGTTGCAAATGATTTCCAGATTGTTAAGGCCAAAGGACATTACTTCTGCTTTTGACACTGTTGACCATTCTGTTCTAATGCTAATTCACCACTAAATTGGCATCTGGGATTGAGCTGCATCCTGGTTCTCTTCCTGCCTTTCTGACCGCTCCTTCTCTGTTACTTTTGCCTACCCCTTGAACCATGACCTTCTGCCCAAATACTTTACTAAAACTATTGTGCCACTCTGCTCATCCAGAACCCTTGCATGGCTCCTCTCTTAATATGACCTGACAACATCCGATTAGCCAGGGCTCCTCCCGAGGTGAAAGGCTGCTGTTAGAGGCAGAAGCAAGACCCAAGACCAGGGGGCCTAGCATTGGTTCTTTATTTTGGGTGCCGTTTGTGACAATTAGACCCAGACTGCAAATTGCCTACTAGCTACGTATCTCCTCCTGCATGAACCAACACCTCCCCAAGCTTTACCTGGCTAAAACTCAGCTAGGGGTCTTCCCACCTAAGCCTACCCATTCTCTTCCTGTCACCATTACTTTTGATGGCATTACCAGTAACCCTGTTAATTCAGCATGCTGCCTGGGGGTCATCTTTGAGCAGTCTCTTTGCTTCTCTAATCCTATTATACAGCTACCCTTCACCTCTTCCTTCACAAGATAGCCAAGATACACCCCTTTCTTTCACAAATAACAGCCAAAACACAAATCCATGTCCTTATCCTATATTGACTATTGCAATCTCCTGCTAACTGGTCTTCCTGACTCCCTTCTATCTCCCTCTCCAACCAGTCTTAAATTCTGCTTCTAGGATTCTCCTAATCTCTCATAAGAGAGAACTTGTTCAACCCCAATTAAAATCCTTAGCATGGCTGCCTTTTAAGCAAAGGATAGCATATAAAGACATTCCTGGCTCTTTCTTCTTGTGCCCTCTCAGAGCCTCTTTCTTTTCACACCATCCACACCTATTGCCACCTCTTGTAATAAACCATTCTATTTTGCTACTCTTTACCTTTGTAATTCCATCCCTTAATTTCTCCACAAAGATTTGTTCTCTCAATCTCTTCAAGAAAAAACTAAGACTCTACCTTTTGGACCACTAGGACATTAGCTCCCCCCAATGTGTGCCTGTTGTTAGCCACCAACCCACTTAGAATGTAAGCTCTATGGAGTAGTGGCCTCCTTTCTACTGTGTCTCTCACCACATAGCACTTAAGGCTCTGTATCCTTAAATAAGCAGTGGATTGTGTATATTTACTGTTTTTATTATATGATTTGTCCTCTCTGTCTGTACTTTATATAATGCACTTTTATGTATGGTACTTTTATGCATTCAACAGCTCTGCAGCTCATTAACATCGCTTTACAAATAAAATTATACATACATACCTCTGACTTGCACTTGGTGAGTGAAGTCAAAGGAGTGCAGGCCAACTTGGTTAGTTTTGGTTGGTTTGATTTTTTTAACTTTTTTTTTCATTCTAATTAGAGAGTAAAGTATACATATGTACATTGTGCATTGCATGGAAAGAGTGCAAGCTAAAACGGACCACAGTAAAATAATGCAGAAGAGGTGAATTTGCATTGTGTTTCCTTTTAATGTAACATGAATGATATTTTGGGGGGTAAATACAATAGATCATTATTCTTCTATTTAACCAATTTGCAGGCAGTAGCCACTAGATTGCCTCTGAATATGGCCCTACAAAGTATGTGGATTATGCCCAAAATTCTTTTTAGAATTATGTCATGAATAATCCATCCTTGAACACTGCTGCTTTACAGAGATCGCCTTTTAATTTCATCCAGAAGTTGAGTTTAGCTGCTGAATAGTCATTTTCCTTTCAGCATTGCCATGTAAATCAAATGCACACCATCAGTTTCAAGCTCTGATAAGATGTTTTGACACCACAAAGAATAACAATGTGGCAGCTATATATTTGTTGCTAATATATAAGCAGACACTAGTATAGGAGTGTAACACACTATGGGGGGGGGGTGGTTTATTATGTATTGAAAATAGGATTTGTGTTAATAGTAAGAAAATTAGAACAATCTTAATCTCAACCATGGTGTCTTAAATTGATTGCTTTTTTCCCATGAATGTGTTTTTCAAAAAAATCAAAAGCTTACACCTGGCAAGCTCATAATTTAAAAAAAAAAAAGATTTGTCTTATATTTTCGAACACAGATTACCATGAAAACTGAAGCTCAGTCCATAATAAATCTGCCCCTATAAGACAGTTATGCATAACAATTAATATGGAATGCAATTTTGATCTTAAAATTTCTAAATCTGTATATCTGATGGATTCACTGAAATTATTTTGCACCATTTTACAGAGTCAAGTTAGTCAAGTTCTTTATTTTTATTGATAGAACTGATACAAACATGTTATATACATCAATATATTGCCTTCAAGTCTCATTAAACCGGTGCACACAAAGTTATATAACTATCATTATGAAAGACAGGAAAGGACTTAATATATGAGACTTTTATGAAAAATTGTATGATTGTATTAGGACCAAAGTAGCGACATAATCACTTTCCCTGCTCAGCAGGAGCACAGCCAGTTCATTAACTGAACTGTGCTCATTGTTTGGCCTTAGCTTAAACACAATATTTTTGCATTGGTAAACATAAGACATGGCACAGCTAAAGGAGATTTTAGATCTCCTGGATACCCTAATGTATAATTAATCATGGCTTATCGTTTTAAGTCCATTGCAGGTGTTTATTATTTATTAAGTTTTACATTTCAAATTTTTCTTACAATGTGTTATTTTTTAATGTCTGGCCTTTTATATTAATTTTTTTTTAAATTATTTTATTATTGATGGTGCTTAAAATGTATGGCTCTACCAAACGTCTATTTTAAATGAACACAGAAATATAATTTAGTATATACCAAAGAATATGGGTAAAACGGTTAACATTTTTGGAGTGTGTAAGTAGGTATGAGTTTCATGATTAGATTGCAGGAAGTATTTTCATCTTAACATTTTCAAATTTAATAACCTTGGCAATATATTGTGAACACATGTCCATCAAGTTCAACCTTGTAACTCTTTTTACCTGTCTTACTGCTAGTTGATCCAGAGGAAGGAAAACATCCTTTCCTATAAACTGAGAACCATCATCTGTTCTTACTTCTCTTGGTATTCCATATCTGCAGAACTGTGTTTTAAGTACTTTGCATATCTCAAGTGATGGGCGAATCACCAGCGAAATTTTGCCGAAAAAACGAGTCGCGCGTCGTTTTTTGACGCGATGTGCCGAAAACGACGCGGCGCGAGCCGAAAATGACGCGACGCACGCCAAAAACGACGCAACGCGTGTCAAAGTTGACGCGACGCGCGTCAAAAGCGTCCCGCGACTCGTTTCGCTAATTTTTCGCCGATTCGCGAATTTCTCTAGAAATTCGTGAATTCTTTGGCGAAGCGAATCGCGGGAGATTCGCCATCACTACATATCTCAAATGATGTGCTATTTTTTAATTTTCTGGATGATTGGAGTATGTGTCTAATATTGCCAAATGCTCCTTTCCATTCAACATGAAAATATCAACTCTAATTCTATCCCAGGGACCACATGACATTTCTCTCTTTATTAGTGGATCCCTTGGAAGTGCTCCCTTTGAGATCCTTTGAGCAATACTCCATCCCATGTAGAAAGTTCATCACAATGTTTGAATGTAATGCAGTTTTCACTTCTTGTAGATGATTATCAGAGGCAGTACCTGTTTTAAATTTCTTCCACATTTCTTCTGATACTGCTTTCCTTGCCAGAACACAATTAATATGTATTTCTACACTTGACTACTTTTCACTGTCTGATGCAACAGTGTCCTCATTCCATGTCCTTGATAATGCATCTAAACTAGAAGGAACCAGCCTGTTGTATATTCTACTTTGTAGTCATATTTCTGAAATTTCAATAGCAAATGCATGGAGGAGCTTTCCATAGTGCTTTCTGTGTGATGGTAAGTAGTGACTGTTTCAACTATAAATTTTGTCCCATACACAACGTTGTAGAATGATTCACATCCAAAAGTAATACTGTTGTGTTTTGATAGCCAATGATGAGCTTTATTGGCAGGCTCATTTAGCCATTACACAACAGTAACATAAACTCTAGCAACTTAAGCAGTATAGACAGTAAGGTATATGCACAGTATGACTCATGTGCACAGGGACATCTACGGGCCATTTGTATAAACACCACATATTCCTCCTAAAGTAGGAAAGCATTTGAGCAAATGTAATAAACAACAATGCATTTTGAAGCAATAATATTCATTCTTCACATGACAGAGTCCTTGGTCCATGCAGGTAGTTTTCTGTTTCTATCAGTACACTTTATAGGTTCACTTTCTTCAGGCCTATTGCAGTTGGCATCAGGAGTAGGAAAATGTCCTTCATCAAATGGAACTTCTCCAGAGTCATATCTAGCAGGTGCAAGCCAACTTGCATTCCATATGTGTCTATCATATAGTTCAAATGTGTATGGTCCTTGCTGGCATCTCACTTCAAGTGGTGTAGGAAATTTAGATTGTCCTTGTTTCAGCAGTCCTGGTTTCTTAATTCAGACTGAAGATCCCGACTGAAAGTTCACTTCTCTTGCACCACGTTTTCTGTCAGTATTGCATTTGGCTTGTTGACGTTTGACAATGGCTGTAGTAGATGAGTTTGTGTGATTTGTAACATTTGTGGTAGTGAACATATTTAGCAGAACTATGGCAGATTTTTGCAGTGTCCTACCTTTCTACATTTGCAGCACTGTACAATTTTTGCAAGACATGTAGCATAATTTGCAGTGTGTTGTGTTGAATAGGGATGGCGCGAACTGTTCGCCGGCGAACTTGTTCGCGCGAACATCGGGTGTTCGCGCTCGCCGGAAGTTCGCGAACGTCGCGCGACGTTCGCCAATTTGGGTTCGCCTTAGTTGGCGCTTTTATTTTGCCATTTCTCCCCCAGACCAGCAGATACATGGCAGCCAATCAGTAAGCTCTCCCTCCTGGACCACCCCCACACCCCCTGGACCACTCCCCTTCCCTATAAAAACCGAAGCCCTGCAGCGTTTTTTCACTCTGCCTGTGTGTGCTGAAGAGATAGTGTAGGGAGAGAGCTGTTAGTGATTTCAGGGACAGTGGATAGTAAGTTTGCTGGCTAGTAATCTACTGTACTTCAAACAACTGCCATCTAGCTGTGTGAGCTTGTTCACATTCTGTCTAAATATCCATAATATTACCCTCTCCAGAAAAAGCACCTGAGTGAATTTTTTCAAGCAGCCATAATATATTTTACGTAATCCGTATCCACCGCTGTAGTAGTGTATACGTTGACCTTGTAGGCATTATTTGCCCTGTAGCCATTTTTTGCCCAGTGTGTTCTTCAAACAACTGCCATCTAGCTGTGTGAGCTTGTTCACATTCTGTCTAAATATCAATAATATTACAGTGTCCACAACCACCTGAGTGACTTTTTTCCCTTTACAGCACAAAACGCAGCGCTGTGTCAACAATGGATTTTTCAGATACATTTTTGCCCTTGATCCCCCTCTGGCATGCCACTGTCCAGGTCGTTGCACCCTTTAAACAACTTTGAAATCATTTTTCTGGCCAGAAATATCTTTTTTAGCTGTTAAAGTTCGCCTTCCCATTGAAGTCTATGGGGTTCGCGAACCTAGTGTTGAACCACAGCAAAAGCAGTTTTTTTTATTTGTATTTTCTGCATCGTTTTGCAGTGAATCCCTTTCTTTAGCACTGTATTTTTACGGTGACTGTGCATTATTAGGCCACAGTACTGGATTCACTATCTGAGCAGTTCCCTGACTGAGAGTTTTAGCCTCTGCCACTGCTATTTCAATTTGGCTAGCAACTGTAATAGCCTACAGTAGCAGTCTCTCTCTAATGCAGGTAAGTTTGTTTTTTCCACTATATGGTCTCTTAGCATTTCATCTGTTGAATCCCCAAACTCATAGGTAACAACCAGCTCTCTGAAAGCTGCTACAAATTTTACTGTGGATTCGCCATTACATTGTCCACATGCGGAATTTATATCTTTCAGCAGCCACATTTACTCTTGGCACAAAAAAGTTCTTTATAGCAGTAAGAGCAGTTTCCCAAGTCTCGTCAGGTAATGGTAATGTATAGAATATACGCTGTCCCTCTGCTCCCAGGTAGTGAATAAGTAAAGCACGCTTTCAAGCAGCAGAAATCTCCCCATGGTCAGCAGCAATAATGTAATTGTCAAACATATGGATCCAAGCAGTTAAAGGTATGGTAGGCTCACCAGGGTTTGGATGAAAAGGTCCAGGCCCCTGCAGAGGTAGAAGAGACATCTTGTCACCAATTTGTTGTGTTTTGGTAGCTGAGGATGAGCAGAGTATAACAGTGTTTTATTAGCAGGTTCATGTAGCCATTAAACAACGATAAACTCTAGCACCTTAAGCAGTATAGACAGTACTGTGTATGCACAGTATAACTCATGTGCACAGTGACTTGCCATTTGTATAAACTCCACAATTACCAAGAATGTCTTTTTCTATTTGTGTATATTTGTGCTCTGTGTGTGTGTGTGTGAATGGGTGTGATGCATATGCAACTGGCTTCCACTCCTTACCATATTGTTGTAGTAGAACTGCACTTAATCCATCTTTTGAGGCATCTGCTGATATTTTTGGGCAGATGCATGTCAAAATATTGCAGAGTCTGTTCACAACAAAAATTTTTTTTAGTGATTTATTTTCCTGCTTCTCTGTCCAGTTCCACTCAACGTGCTTTAGCAAAAAGCTCCTCATATGGGGTGTCTTGTCTGCCAGATTAGGAATGTACTTGCCAAGGTATTTAAGTATACCCACAAATCTCTGCAGTTATTTATTATTACTGGGACTGGCCATTCTTTTAATTGAACTTTTTCACTCCACTATGAGAAATTATTTAATCAAGATACAAAATTTCTGGTTTCTTAAACTGACATTTAGCACAATTCAGTTTAAGTCCATTTTCTTTTGCTATCTGTAAAATCCACTTTAATATTTTGTCATGCTCTGCTTCTGTGGTACCCCTTCCAAGAGTTGCTGCATTGTTCTGTGAAAAATCTATGGTTCTGAACTTAATCCAAAAGGCAGACAATTGAACAGATACCTTCCAAAAGGTGTATTACAGGTACAAAATTTTCTGCTTTTCTTAGGGAATGGAATCTGCCAAAACCCATTTGAGGCATCTAGGATTGTGAATAATTTGCCATTTGCCATTTCATCCAGGATTTCATTCCGAGTGGGTATATGAAAATGTTCTCTCTATTTAACTCTTTGGGATCCAAGCACAATCTCAGGGATCTGTCTTTTTTCTCTACAATGACTAAGGAATGTGCCCAAGCTTAATTACATATAACGGAGTCAGGCTCTGCAATTGCCATTTAAGTCTTTATCTCAGTGCCACTGGCACATGCCTTTTGGCTTATACAACTGGTTTTGCATAAGCTTTTAATGAAACTGGCAGGTAACTGGCAGTTTCCCAAGACCTGTAAACACATTCTTATATTTACTTAGAAGTATATCTGAGTTGTCATGTGGTGATTCTTCCAAAACAAATAATTTTTAACAAATTCCAACTTCTTACATGTTTGTGCACCCAATAGGGGACAGTAATTACCAGAAACTACTGCAAATTTATGTTTGCTTACCTTGCCCTTGTAAGTAAGAGTGAGTGTGCATTTTCCTACTGATGGGATTTCAGACTCATTGTATGCCTTAAGTACTGATTCATTACTTTTTAATTTTGCTTTCATTTGTAGGTTTCTCCATATTTTTTCTGTGATAATGTTTGTTTCTGCCCCTGTGTCCACTTTATGCTTAATCAGGGAACCATTTGTATCAATGTCTAAAGTCTTTTTTCACTTCCATTCCTTTTACTGACAGCGCACACACATATTTCCTCCTGACTCTCCTCACTGCTGATGTCCATCACTGCATTTAGTTTGCTTTTACTAGAACACTGCTTGGCAAAGTGATTATATTTGCCACACATGTTACATTGTTTACCAAAAGCTGGACAGTTGTTAAATGAATGGGTATTGACACAATTATTACAGACTTTGTATTTGGTAAATCTTTCATCAATTTTCCATTTGCCGTTTTTTTTTTATTTACAGTTTTTTATTGATACATGTGAATAGAAGCATATAACAAAGTCTCACATAATATAATAAAACAGAAATGTAAATAGCCGATTCAACCATTTCAAATGTACAGTCAACAATGAACTGTCATACCTAGACAGTAAAGGAGGAGAGAGGAGATGAAAAAAAAAAAAAACAGAAAATAGCAAGTAAAATGCAGGGAGAAGATTCAGGTTATTTGAGCAATTCTTTCATTGTGTTGATCACTGTCACTGAATTGGGAGTACCCACATTTATGGTCAAATAGAAGATTCCATGAAGCCCATTTTTTGGTATGCTCATGCAGTAAGTTTTTATTTCTGGCATCATAAAATTCCAATTGCTCTGTAAAGAAAATAAAATTGGTAAGGTCCGATATTGTAGGAGGAACAGTATCCTTCCAATGTTTGGCAATCATCAATTGTGCTACTTCTAACACATGAATTGTGATTAGTCTGTGGAATAGAGGAAAAAAATTGTCAAAATTTTTAGTCAGTACTTCAAATACTTTTGACCAAAATAACAAAAGTTTTGGACAAGACCACCATATATGTAGGGTAGTGCCAATTTAGCCACAATTTCGCCAACACTGACTGGAAATTGTTTGTGGGTAAATCTTACATAATATTTCTGGTACATAACGCCAGTGGTACATACGTTTAATAGATGTTTTCAATAATCTAACAAACTTAGTAGTTTTTAAAATAAATGCAAAGTTCCAGTCCGGTAAATCTATGGGAGACCAAAAATCTTGTTGCCACTTATTTAAATGTTGTTCTAAGAAGACCTGTTCTCTATTGTTTAGTAAAGCCTAATATTTGGCAATTGTAGCTATGGTCTGTACACATATGAACAATTGCTATTGCTGTGGCAAGGAAACCTGCGTCAAAAAAGTTTCAATAGCATGTGAGTCAGTATTGTAGTTTTATCATTTTTTAAATTATAAAGCTTCTCATAAAATTTTGCAAATTCCTGGGCTATATGTTTTGAATTGGTAAGACAAGCTCCCTCGGCTGTTTTGATATGGAGAATCATTTGTTTACATTTTTCCTCTAAGTTTATGAGCCAGAAGTCGACCTCCATTATATCATCTGAATAATACAATTGTTTTGTAAGAATTATTTGGAAAGCCACTTTTTATAAATTCAAAGCATTCATTTCGTATTTAATGGTAGTTACCTGTCGAGACCACTCCGCAAGCGGATCTATTTTATGTTGCTGTGGGGCTTCAATTAACTAATTATTTAGTGCAATCAATTTAGCAGTTTTTTGCTTTTTGCATTGCGATGCTAAAGATATAAAGCATTCATACAAGGTCAATTGATAAGAACACCATAGGAGATCCTGAGATGTTGTAGGAGATTCGTTATACTCAAAAAACTCATTATTGAGTGAAGTTGTGTAGTGCTAAGCTAAAAATGGTAGAGGTGTGTCTTTTAACTTCAGATAGCATCTGACTGTTGCGTTTTCAGACCATGTAGCCACACCAGTATAAGTCTGTCTGATAAAATTAAATCAATCCAAGAATATGAAGATTGTGGCGCAGAAAAAAAAGGAATAATCTTTTTCTAAAGGATGCCAAGATCTCCACACATCAAACAGATCAAACTCTAATAAAGACTTAGAAAAAGCTTTTGATAATTGAGATGTTAAGCGCACAGTGTATTACCCTGTGGAGTTGGACTTTTAGCAAAATATGAATCTGGAGCTAAGTTAAAATCACCCATAATAATACACTTATATCCAGTATATTGTTTTTTTGTTTTTTTTAAGGACTACAAAGGTAACCTGGTGAATGTTTGGGGCATAAATGTTAACTATAAGAAACTTTACTGCATAGAATTCACAACTTACCAATAACAATCTACCCCTTAATATCTGTTATTACCTCATTAATTTTAATGTAGGGAATTCCTAAATACAATTGCGACACTATTTTTTTTAATGGCGGCATTATATAATATATAATTTTATTGTAAGATTTAGATAAAAGTTCGGATGACGCGTTCCTACCAAATGTGTCTCTTGAATATTAAGGGGCAAATTCATCATTATTCACTTAAGGGCTTTTAGCCCTCAAATTCGGCCTCAATTCGATAGTAATTCGACTATTGAATATTATTTTGAATAGTTTTAGGCTATTTTTTCATACGAATGGTATTCGAGCAAGTGATAAAAAAAAGCCTATGGGGGGAATTCCCATAGGCCTCTATTGTTATCCGGTAGGTTCAATCTGGCGAAGTAGGCAGTCGAATAAAATTTTAAAGTTAAAGTACTTCGATCATCGAATGGTTGGATGATCGAATATTAGATTTTTTTAGAATTTCAAAATTTGCATATTCTAATATCCAATAAAATCGTACAATCGGGATTAGATTGAATTCGAATTATTCACGTGAATTTTGATTGGGATTTGGTTTTAAGTGTTTTGATTTGCTGTTTGTAAAAGTTCTCCTCTATAGTAGAGTCCAGCACATTAACTTTAGTATGCAATTCAGTCATTTCAAGAGAAAGTAGGTGAAATGCCTCTTATGTTCTGCTGAATAGAATTTTTAAGATCAATTAACATATGGCACATCTCTTTCTCTGTAACAGGGGCAGAAGTACAGTCACCCGATATTGGATACTCAAAATCGAATTCTCCACTTTCCACTGCCCTGCTGGTATGTTGTAGAAGTGGTACTGTTTCCTCTGGTTCTGGATGCGAACCGCCATCTTGGATTTTTGACAACATCTTATTAGGAAAGATTTTAACTCCAGTTGAGATGTTTTCTTAATCAGATGGAAGGCATTTTAGCTGAAGAATGACCGAAGGATGGCCACCAGTCTGAGAAAGTGATGTCCTGAGTCACTATTAGGCACTTTTTGATCATTATATTCAATTAAAACTCTGTATCTGATTAACGAATCTCTCACCTGACCAAACTTACATGTTCTACTTTTCAGCTTGAGGTCTGTTATGTATTCCTTTATGCTTTCAATTGGAGACTGCACTCTGGTGTTAAAGATACATCTCTCATATGTCTCATTTACCTTAGAGGTGCAGTACTCTTCAAATTCTCCCATACCCACTTAAAAATTAGCACTGTCATGTTCATGAAGTTGAAATTAATAAAATATTGTCAAAGCTTCTTCCCCTGCTATTGTGAGCAAAGGGGACACTTTCTGCTCACTGGGCAGTGTTATAGAGTTAGTATAGACATGTATAGTAACAGTCTCTGCTTAAAAATTTTCCATGCTTCCCCAACATGTCCCATAAACTTAACTGGAGCAGATGTATGTCAACAGTCTCTCCTTATCTATGCAGGGACTGCATCAGTCGCAGGCTGAGATGGACCTGCTGCATCCTCTGTACCGTTTGAAGGTTCTGACATGGGTCAGGCTCTGTCTGCTGAGTAGATCCACTTCTGGTACCATGTGTTGTACTCTTTGAAACAAACTTTATTAACAACTCCCTTCCGAATGTCACCTAGCCCTGTCAATTTAAGATTCAATAAACTTTTAATTTATACACTTGCACTTTTATTGGTTGGGGTAGCATGATGTCACATTAGAAATTGGCATAGAATTAGTGTCTGTACTTTGTATGGTTTGCCCTGCCTCTGGCCAATTTCTACTGAAGCAACCATTAGAACTGAAGAAAACCAAAACTGATTAGAGGTTCGATTGCATATTCTAGACAGTATATGTATAAAAATCATTACAGCATGGTTGACAATAGATGTAGATCCATGCAGGATTGCCCCAATGCATGCAACAGGATGAATGTAAATGTATGACTGATCTGCAATGTAGTAGGTACAATGAAAACATGTCCAGTTTTAAAGGGGTGATGTGGTAACCATAAATATGTCGGCCATACATTACTGAGTTTTCAGTTTGAAGGTTGTTCAAGGCTCCCATGATCTCATAACAACATAACAGGTATAGGAAAATATCATCACTCATTTGTATAATCATGTATCAGTTGTTAAGCCACAATTCTGAGAATATCTAGGATAGTCACTATGCTTTTATCTCAGTCCCATCCTAACTGAAGTTCAGGCTGGGAACAGAGAAATACACAGTCCCCAAATCTTTCCTTATCTGTCATAAAATCTGAGCCCTCCTGTCAATGCTTCTAATCCCCAAGAGGGGTGGGTAGCCTCACAGTTTGGAACCACTGCCTTACTGAATGCTTCAGGATAACACTGAAAAGCTTATCTGACATATGATGTACAAGTATAGTAAAACGATACATGTCCATTGAGTCCCACTTTTTAGATCTATATAAATCCTGCCTTAAGGTGGCCATAGACGCACAGATAATATCGTACAAAACAAATTTTCGTACGATATTCGGTGCGTGTATGGTGGGAAATGAGCCGACCGACATCGTCAGAGGATTAAGATATACATCGGCCATTGTTAGTGCTGAATCGTCAGATACAAGTAGAATTCTATTGTTTCTACCCGTTTATCTGACGATTCAGCTCAACACGTGTGTGTTGAAACGAACGATCTTTCTTGGAAAGATCTTTTCCGAGAAAGATCGTAATTGTTACGTCTATGGCCATCTTAACTGCTGGTTTTCTCTAGAAGGAAAAAAAACTAATCTTAAAAACTTGTCTGAAGCCTCACAGGGAAGAAAAAATTCCTTCCTTACTCTAAGATGGCAGTTGGACCAGTCCCTGGATCCACTTGGTACTGAGATCTATTTTCAATAACCCAATATTTTTCACTTGCTAGTAGTCTGTTTTTACAAACCCTCTCTAATGTGTTTGCCAATACAACGGATTCAGGGAGAGAATTCAACCGTGTTTGTAGGTGGCATTATCTGGATCTTTCAAGAATCTTCATGTGTTAGGGCTTATGAGTATTCTGTTTATATCCATGATTCATTTCGGCTTTAAATCCAAGCAGTCTGCCACATAGATCCAAGTAAATGTCCAGTTTACCTTTAGCATTTGAAAATCAGTACCTGACTTGAATGTTGCAAGTAGGTATAAGACAGAATCTGCACTAAATAATCATAGGCCAAGAATTCCAAACTTAAAGATTAGTAGCTGCTACTCATAGTTTCAGTAGGTTTAATTTATTCTATTGATATGGGAAAAAGAGCATAGAGGCAGATTTATCAAGGGTATTTTTAAAACTCCCATAAACTCAAAATTTGACCAATGGAAATGTATTTTTAAAAAAAACAAATTTTTCAATGTCGGGTCAATACTATGGACCTGAAAACTTGAATGTCAGGAAGGCTGCAAACAACTCCAAAATGATCCCATGACATCTTACATATGCTAATACAGCAATTCAGTGTGTTTTAGGTGGTGAATAGTCAAATGCAAGTTCTTAGGTATGATAAAGCTACAAAATCTAATTTTTAAAAAAATCTAAATAGAGTTTTAACAATTCCCTAGTCAAATTCGAGAGTTTGGGCTAAAAAAAAAACCTTCGAAAAAAAAATTTGAATTGCCTCATTAAAAACAAAGCAAAATGTTTGAGGCTTGCCATGTATAACAAGTGATAATTTCCACATCTGACACTGATTAAACATATAGGGGCAGATTTACTAAGGGATAAATGTTAGAAGCAAAAAAACTTCTAAATTCGACCCTCAAATATTTTTAAAGGGCTTTTTCAATTGAAAATGGACCTATTTTGATCGAATAGGTCCATTTTCGGTTGAATAAAAAATTGTTCAGAACAGGTTGTATGAGTTCCCCATAGGCTAAAATGGCAATTCTGCATGATTAAGATGCTGAATAGTGGAAGTCAAAGGATTTTTAAAGGGCAAGTACTTCATAATTCTAATTTTTTTAATTCGAATTGAATGTTGGGCTATTCAATAGTTGAAGTAGCCCAAAATTACTGCATAATTAGAATTTTAAAAATGTAATTCTTTTTCTAATTCTCTCTTCCACCTTTAGTAAATGTGCCCCATAGTGCCATAGTGCATCAATAAAGAATAGAGTTGCACCATACCCATACTTTTAAAAAATCCCTTCCTTTTTAAATTAATGCTTCATGGCCAGAAATAAATCAATACAGTCTGCAGTGTACATCTACATTTTTTATGGGGGGGCCTGATGACCAATTGTTTTTTTCTAACTTGTAGGGGGAACCCTGGCCACCAATGTTTTTTTTAGAGTATTAGTGCCCATATTTGCGTGGTAAATTTTATCAGCCCTGGGGGGGAGACTATAAACTCTGCTAACTGGATTATTATTATTTGGCACATTCCTTAACATTAGCTCTACTGAGCAAATTGTAACAATCCAGGCTGCACCTGTATTTGAGTTGCTAGACCAGAGTGGAATATTTAAGTTTCAACTTTAAATTTGGAAAACAAAATAGAACTTTAAATGCACCTTACAACCAATCCTAAACACTTGGTAAAAGTGCAATTATTTAGCATCAACTTCCTTAATACTTATATATAATATAAGTAGATAGTACATAGGAAGAATATAAAATTAATATTTGCTTATTATACAAAACATTGGTATATGTTGGTGCCATCTATAAATATTTATATTATGAGATTAGATACACAATATTTTGATCATGAATAATTACATTCATTGAAAAATTGGGATCATGACCTATATTAAAATCAGCAATTACATGTTCATTTGAATTAGAATTAATTATAATACATTATAATTCGCACACAGTCATCCACTGAAACTAGAAATATATAATCTGTTGTTACAAAGCAGAATCCATTGAAACTTGATTTTTTCCATCTCAGTGAATTTTTGTTTGCAAAACTGTGAATAGTATTAATACAGAATAGAAATACATGAATTCTCACTTTTTGTTTTTTACATTATCTACATTTTAAATTGTTACCAAAGCTTTTATATGTCCCTGTCATATACAATTTTCCTTTTTCTATATTTAAAATAAAAAAAAAAACATTCTGGAGTTTTCTTCCATTTGGTTCAACTCTATGAATCTCTTTACCTTATGCATTCTTCTATCTCTGCCTGCTCCTCCAGATATGCTAATCACTGTGTAAGTATATCCTTTCAAATAATTATCATATATTATACTCTACTCATCTCTGTATAATTTCCTCATATGCATAATCGTATTTGACTTCCTTATGAGTGTAAAAACCATCTTACCTTGGGCAAGTTAATCTTCATTGATTGAATATCAAATTCATTTGTGTGTGCTAGTCTTTGCTTAGAACTGCAGAAGAATCAAAGGACTACCTTTCTGTTTATAGATTTTTATTATTGACATGACATACCTTACTTATATAGTTTTTAGGTAGGGTATGCAGAGTAAAAGATTAAAACACAGGTATATATTTTTTAAGGTAAGAATATATATATATATATATATATATATATATATATATATATATATATATATATATATTCTGTTGGTTAAACAGTTTGCATAACTTATAATAATTTCACTTAAGATAAACATTAGAATCTCTGATACTATAGGTTTGCATTGGAAAAATCAAGCCAACAGAAAAAATAGTACATTTTATGGTCAATATAATAAATACAGAACTACACATGTCTTTCTGTGAACATAAAGTTATCAAATGGATGCGTGTCTGGATATCGATAGTTCAAGATTTTGATGGGAGGGCAGGCAGGCCATGACCAACATTTATACCACATTGACTCGATTTCCCACAGGAAAGCTGCAAGATTTATACTGATCACAAGATTTGAAAATCCCTTGACTGCCAAAGAAGTCTGAATGCATTGCCATGGAGAACAAAACAGAAAGCCCCTTTGCAGCCTGAGGGATAATCTTTCAAGTTTAATTATCATACATCAGTACTCTTCTTTGATATGGTCTGGTATTAACAAATGGCTGCTCTGCTTCTGTCTTGAATGTCTAATTAATTGCAATATCACAGAAATTTTGTATATGTTAATGGTATTTGTCTCTATCAAAAAATTGTGAGAATTAGACACTTGGATTATGCTCACTGGCTTATTGAAACACTGTCACAATCCTTCTAGAATTGAATTTAAGACCATGATCTTTTGTAACTTTAATCTGCAAAACAGAAAAAAACATATACAGTAAAAATTAATGAAATGTAACTTGTATTTTTGTCTTGTGGAGTAATGTCACACTACACTTGTTTATGTAAATTAGCAGTATCATTGGTTCTGGAGGCCAAACAACCCCAAAGAAGAAAATGTATCTGTTTTTTTTTTCACAGAAAACAACACCTACAAACTCTTCCCCAAGAGAGGATGGAAAAAGGGTGTATAATTTAATTTTTTCAGCATCAAAAGAGGGAGAAAGAGCTAGAATTACAAAAAGAAAAAGGTAAATATTTTTCTCACACCAGTGGGACCAATGATTCCAGAAGTCTTCAAGCAGGAGGAGCGTTTTGGTAGCCCATTGGCAAAATGTATTTACAGACCAATAGTTCTTGCAACTGGTACAGCAATTTCAACTTCTCAAATGAGCATTTCTTCCCACTCCCTAAATATATCCAAATAACAAAAATGGGCTCAAGAAGGTTCCAATTTAGAAACAAGCAAAAATCCCTTTTTGAATTTTTTGGTACCAAAGCAAGATGGTCCAGTGCCAACCATACATCTAAAGTTTATGAATCATTTAATTTTAAAGACTAATTAATAAAACATAATTATTCTGGAAAACAATGAATGCTATAATTCAGTCGTGAAACACAACAATTCAGGTTTCTGGATATACTTGAAAGTGAAATCATCTCTTCAATCTACCAAAAATCCTAGGCTCAGCAGCAAAGTTTCGGACCCGCAATGGTCCTTTGTCAGTTTGAAAAAGGACCATTGCGGGTCCAAAACGTTTCTGCTGAGCCGTATCTAAGACAATAAAGGTGGTTTTTATTATAATTGGGAGTGCTGCAATCTTTGGTATGTAGCTTGTGAAACATGTGAAGGTGAACAAATATCTGTTGAGGAGCTGGGCCAACGAGGAATTTTGGGTCTGTGTGTCTGCACGTGTCTGTGTGTCTGGGCCTGCGCGGGGGAGTAGTTGCACCTGGGCCCGCTCTCTCCCTTCCCCTGTGGCCAGAAAGATCGCACCGCAGCCC
>CM044433.1:60208966-60227440 GCA_024363595.1 Xenopus borealis
ATTAAAGTTTTGTTTCACAAAACAGATAAAATAACCATTCTGTGAAGCAATACTGTAAGTCTTTACTGAACCAATATGAACAAAGCTTACTGGCCTGCTTGTGTGGCCATTTTGGTTAACGGCATCCCTGCTGTTTTGCCATTATGATTCCTCTTCCTGTTCCCGTTTCCCTTTTCCTGTCTAAGCTGAGAGGAAACATGAAGCAGCCACACCCACCTGCCATGTTGTAATAAATGTACTGTGCTTTTCTGACTGATTTACCTGAACGAACACAGCACAATCATTTAATCTACTAGCAGCCAGTTGGTCACACTTATTATCTTGCAGCCTAAAGGTGGCCATACACAAAGAGATCCGCTCGTTTGGCGATGTTGCCAAACGAGCGGATCTCTCCCCGATATGCCCACCTTGAGGTGGGCGATATCGGGCTGATCCGATCGTGGGCCCTAGGGCCCAACGTTCGGATCAGTATGGGCGGTCGGATCACGGGACCGCATCAATGAACAGATGCGGCCGCGATCCGACGGGATTTTTAATCCTGCCCAATCGACATCTGGCCGACTTTCGGCCAGATATCGATCGGGAAAGCCCATTGGAGGGCCCCCCACACGGGCAGATAAGCTGCCGACACAGTCTGTCGGCAGCTTTTATCTGCCCGTGTATGGCCACCTTAACTGTAACATCATTATAATAGATTCCTTCAATGATGTCTGACAAACTCTCGCAGTCACTTATACATTGTGTATATGCAGGCCTGGACTGGAAATCTGTGGGGTTTGGCAAATGCCAGAGGGGCTGCTGTAAGTTGCCATAGAAAGGGACTATTAAGTGGGCTGGTTAGGGCTGTTTGGGCCTCTGTGTACCTGAAATGCCAGGGCATATTTTGAATCCCAGTTAGGGTTGCCACCTTATCTGGAAAAAAACACCGGACTTCCTATATATTTATCTTTTTTTCCTGTTAATAACATTGGGATCAACCATCAAAAATACCAGCCTGGCCAGTTGGCAACCCTAATACCAGTCCAGTCCTGTGTATATGATGTTAGGCTCTAGTGCCTCCTCCTAACTCTAATCGTGCACCACTTAGCTTTTAGCACTCTCTTAAAGGGCAGCTATTGCAAAAAAAAAAAGTTACCCCCAACCAAAGGTGCAGGCTGATAGAGCCTGCATTCCGGCTGGGGATAACAGTACTTTAAAAAAAAAAAAAAAAGCCCCCCTGTCAGCGCCGCCATGACAGTGGAAGCGCATGCGCATTAAGAAAAGCGGGCCCAAAATTGTGGCAGCTTTTCACTTTGCACATGCATTTCCACTGTCATGGCAGCTCGCACTGGGAGCTCCCTCCCGGTGCGAGTTTGCTTGTGCTGGCAGGGGGGCTTTTTTATTTAAAAAAAAAAAAAAGTACTGTTATCCCCAACCAGAATGCGGGGTCTGTCAGCCTGCACCTTTTGGTTGGGGGTAACTTTTTTTTTTGCAGTAGGTGCCCTTTAATAATGTGCTTAGCTATAGTTCTACTACTACATAATAGGTTTAGCCACAGTGTGGGACTGATCATGTGCACACATATTCTGTATAGTATGATGAGTGGGTCTTATGAGTAGTCTCAGTTAGCTGTAGTTCAACATCTACATAATAGTTTAGCCACAGTGTGGGAGTGATCATTTGCACATATACCTTATAGTGTAATGTGTAGGACTCATGAGCAGCCACTCCTGAGTATTGTATGCAAACAAAAGGGGTCATTTATACAGGGGCAATTTTAGGGGATCATAATTTATTTATATAACACAGCAAGCTGCAGAATGCTTTACATTCATTTATAACAAAGGGGTCTAATGATACTGCCCCTTTACCTACCCAGCACTTACCACCTCCACATTAGAGTGGTTGAGGGGGAACAACACTAGTGCAGAAAGCACAACTGCGCACATCACACACATGCCACACACGCACGTCAGACACACGTCACACACATATGACACACACACATGTCATACACACATCACACACATCACACACACATGGCATACACACATCACACACATGTCAGAAATGACAACACCCAGAATTAGAAAAAACAGTTGGGTCTGATTTGTTTCAAAGTACAAATGTAATTGTGCATTGATGCAATTGTGTCAGGGTTGTCACCTTTTGACTTGTGTAACTTAAGGCAGGTGGCAGGCTGTTATGTAATGGGGGCAGGTCTTGCTGCAATGGGGTTGAAGCCATGATGTCAGAGGCAGGCAGGGTTAGACTGGCCGGACCCCCTCTCCACACAGTCAATAGTACCAAAAGAAAATGTATTTTTTGGCAACGCTCTGTGAGCAATGCGCATGTCACAGGGAGGCAGCGGGGCACCATGGACAGCAGTCCCAGTGGGCCCCAGGGCCCCCAGTCCGACACTGGGGGCAGGGCAATGTCTTGGCAATTGCCTGTTGGTTTTACATAATTTGGCAGGTTATGAAAGTTTGAAAACATTTCTGTATATATTATTACAGTTCTGCAAATAAAGGTGAATTGCCCTGTTTAGTGCATCAGATCAAAGAGAAACCCAGTACAAATCCATGATAGACTGTCCTGCTCAAAACGGCCTTCCTATAAATTTATCTTTTTTCCCCAATTAATAACATTGGGCTCAGCCATCAAAAATACCGGTCAGGCCGGTGAAATACCAGCCAGGTAGCAACCCTAAATATGAATAATAAGACAATGGCAAAACAGCAGGAATGCCCTTAACCAATATGTCCACACAAGCAGGCCAGTAAGCTTTGCTGTTATTGGTTCAGTAAAGTAACTGACAGTATTGTTGCAATCACTGGTTCCAAAAATGCCTTTGGTGTGCCACCTGCTCTACCTCAGTCCGAAAATGAGGCCTCTGTAACTGTGAAGAATCAAAATGGAGCCAGGCACCAGCAGATTGACTGCAAATTCGTTTATTTACACGACATGTTTCGGGCTGTGGCCCTTTATCAAGTGATAACAAACAAGCACCCGTTTACAACATTTAAAGGTTAAACACGCCCCTTGGGTCAATTAAGTGGGAGTAGCCACTGCTTTGGGGAGTATCAAGCCTAGCTCACATATTACAAAGTGGGAGGGTGCCCAATTATAATCCAGAAATCCATAAACCAGTGTGAAGCAATAAAGTAATATAAAACAAACAAGTGTCGATATTAAGTCCATATCCTGAACAAATTCCATGTATGTGAAGTTCATTTAAAAAGTCTTTGTATTTACATCTCCCATGGTATTGCCAATAATGGCCTACCAGATAAAGGGTTCCATTGCTGTAAAACAAAACCATTTATACACAACGGCAATCTTATGATAGGGTATCAATTGTTTGCCTCTGCCCATATTCATCTTACATTTTTGCATAACATGTGTCTTACCACATTGTGGATGTTCATAAATCATAACAGAGGGCAGCCAATATTTTCAGTATAATGAATATCTGCGGAGGGAAGGGGTATACTGAAATGGTTAGTTTTGGAGGTGGTTGCTAAACCACAACGGGGGGGGGATATGAAAAAAGTACTCCTCCAAAAGGAAGCAGTATGGATTAAAAAACTCAATTGTATGGCCCCCTTTGGACTAAATGAATATTGGAGTGTTGCACCTTTTCTGTGACTAAGAACTTGCTTATGTGAATATTGACAGTATACCCCTTCCCTCCGCAGATATTCATTATACTGAAAATATTGGCTGCCCTCTGTTATGATTTATGAACATCCACAATGTGGTAAGACACATGTTATGCAAAAATGTAAGATGAATATGGGCAGAGGCAAACAATTGATACCCTATCATAAGATTGCCGTTGTGTATAAATGGTTTTGTTTTACAGCAATGGAACCCTTTATCTGGTAGGCCATTATTGGCAATACCATGGGAGATGTAAATACAAAGACTTTTTAAATGAACTTCACATACATGGAATTTGTTCAGGATATGGACTTAATATCGACACTTGTTTGTTTTATATTACTTTATTGCTTCACACTGGTTTATGGATTTCTGGATTATAATTGGGCACCCTCCCACTTTGTAATATGTGAGCTAGGCTTGATACTCCCCAAAGCAGTGGCTACTCCCACTTAATTGACCCAAGGGGCGTGTTTAACCTTTAAATGTTGTAAACGGGTGCTTGTTTGTTATCACTTGATAAAGGGCCACAGCCCGAAACATGTCGTGTAAATAAACGAATTTGCAGTCAATCTGCTGGTGCCTAACTGACAGTATTGCTTCACAGAATATTTATTTTATCTGTTTTGTGAAACAAAACTTTAATTTTGTTGAAAGAATGAATCCTGTACTATAAAATCACAAATAACTATTTTGTCATTCAACTCTAACTTGGCATGCACTGGTTACTTACACTATTATATATTTTGTGCAAACGGCACCCCAAAGAGCTTAGCTGCGGGTTGGGAACTTTCTGTGTACATTACGGACATGATAACTTGTCTCTTCTCACTGTTCTCTAACTTAACTCTTCTGCTATCAGCTTTTCTTTTTCCTTTCTTTCCTTTTTTTAGCTTCCTTTGATTCTAGGACACTTTTCTGACCTTCTAGGGCACATATGGCTAACAATTTCCAACCTCCTACCTGCCGGAGCCTTGCTCCATGCTGTAGCTTTACATTAATATTGTTCCTTATTTCACTTTCTCTTACCTTTTACACATTCCCAAACAATCTTTACTTAAACATACATTATTTGTTACTCTTCATTAGAGGAAAATATAGAAGAGAAATAGTAGGATAGCAGATTTCTATCTTAACAAGTAGTGTAGTGATGGGACTTGCAGTTTATCCTAGTGAATACTGCTTATGTGTTTTCTAAACCCTATTACTCCCTGTTCCAGGCTAATTACCCATTTTATGGATTCATAAATCTGATTTAGGAAAGACAGCCTGCCTCTAGATCAAATCCAGATTTTATGTCTCTAGTAAGAACAATAGCAAAAGGAATGAAAATGGCAGAGGCAGGGACAAAGAGAGGAGCAATCCACAACTGTGGTCACAGACAGCAGTAGAATTAATTGGTAACACAGCTATACCAACTAGTGATGGGCGAATCTCCCGCGATTCGCTTCGCCTAGAGAAATTCGCGAATCGGCGAAAAATTCGCGAAACGAGTCGCGGGACGATTTTGTCGCGTGTCGCGTCAACTTTGACGCGTCGCGTCGTTTTCGGCGCGCGTTGCGTCAAAAACGACGCGCGACTCGTTTTTCGGCGAAATTTCGCTGGTGATTCCCGAATTTATTCGCCAGTGGCAAATCGCGGGAATTCGCCGCAAATTCGACCTAGGCGAATAAATTCGCCCATCGCTAATACCAACATAATACTTAACATTTAGATGGTAAAACAACAAAACATATGCATACTTGCCTTACATATGTGTACATATATATGATATTCTTGTATATATAGTTCTTTATGGTACAAATATGAAATTTTCCCATTTGATTCAATTATTCTTTGTTTGGACCAAACCTCTTTGAGTAAATCTTTTGCAAATCTAAACCATGCATCAGCGGTCTCTAAAAGACCCTTATCCTGGAGCATACCCCTCTTCTCGGCTAGGAGAAGACACCATTCCTCCAGCTGTAGCCGGGGGCCATGTGCAGTCAAATTACACACTTTTGCTAATTTATCATATTTGTCTGCAAACAGACTAAGATCTAAACTGTCTTGATCTACTGGGCAGTGGACATTGAGGTGATAGACAAAAATGTCAGGGGCACTGAATAAAAGGCTTTTCCTGCCCAAGTACTGTTCATGGTAACCCCCCTGTCTAACCTTGGCAAGTCTCCCACCCCACTCAGTTATCCCAAAAACCAAACCACATACACATTCAGCACATATCCCCTATTTCAATGGGATGTATGGGGGCAGGTCCGGTTATGAACAGAAACAACAATGTATCACCGTTCTACCAACGCTGTGATACTCAACGCCCAACGCAGTACGTTCAGGACCACCACACACTGACCACCACACAGTTTTTAGTCATTGGGAATTTATGTCCGATGTATGTGCATTTAGACACATGGCGACCACCGCTCCCTGACGTGCACGCAGTTTAGTCAGCCGGAATTTATGTCCCATGTAGTCTATTTACACTACTTCCCGTTGTCCTCTGTTCATAGGACCCCCCCCTCAGATCCAAATCAGTCTTATAGGGAATAACACAAAACATAAATCAGGCAATAAATATTCTAACACATGTTCAATAAAGGACTGCAGGCAAGAAAATACCTGTCTTTGCTGGCTGCTAATAGTCGATTTAGACAACAGATATGACCGATAATAGGTAACAGGTTTGACACAGGTAAGAAACTAAAAGATAGGTCTTACTGTGTCCCAGAGGTGATCAGTCTCTGTCCCGTCCTCTATCGGTCAACCTGTGTCCTTCTTATCAGCTGGTGAACAGTCAGAACCTGCAGACCCACGTTGGGCGCCAAATTGTTATGGATCACAAACTGATCCTAAGAATATCTATTCCTGTCCAAATTAGATTATACGTTTAGACCGGAAGAATCACACTTACACAGGGCGTTCAGAGTAGAAATGCTTCTTCTGCTTTACTGTGCATGTGCAAAGCTTTTTTATATTGGTTGGGTAAGGGTTAAGCAAAGTGTATGAAACACACATCACAGTCCTTGAGGCACTTGTGGTGACTGTTTGCATCCTTATATTGGCAATGTTATGTGCAGACTTCCTCAAGCTGTGTATGCAACAGATGTCTGGGAACCTTGGCCTTGGCTATTACATCTAGTAACATCTTAAACAGTATGATATCTGTTTAGCTATGGCTGAGCAAGGAAGGAATGCGTATACAGTAAAATGGACATTTTAGATATATGAAATATGCAATAGCTATAATTCCTTACAATCCAACCCAGTGGATATGTAATCTATTAATTTTTTGGATATTCACCTGCATGGTGAAAAGGATACAGTGATCACTACTATATACAGAAAGGAATGCTCAGCAAACACTATGGGGCAAATTCACTTAGAAGTGAAGCTGCGCTAGCGCAGCGTTCGCTGCACTTCGCCTGGCAATTTTCGCCAGTGCTCGTCTAATTCACTAAAAAGTGAAGTTACGTTCATCTAAGCGAACGGTAGCGAAATAGCGCTAGCGAAAATTCGCCAGGCAAAGTGCAGTTGCGCTAGCGAAGGCCAATTTGCATACGGCGGGAACATTACACTACACAAGCCCAGGGAACCCTAATAAAGCCTAATCTAGTTTTATTGCCCTACACAAGTGCCCCTAGCCTAGTATATTTGCCCTATGTTAGGAAATTAAGGGGGGGAGCAGGGTCCCCCCCAAAAAAAATTTTCATTCATTTTTTTTCCTATCACCCTACGCTAAGGAAAAAACGCCAGTGTTTTTTTGGGACAGAAAAAATTTCTTTTTTTTACAAAATCTCCTCTATTGCACTTTGCCTGCTCTAACCTGGCAAATTGAACTCTGGCGAAGGGGCCAACGTTCAGAAAAATGACTAACTTAGTGAATTTGCAAATTATTGCCCCCTTCGCCAGAGTGCAACTTCGCCAGCGTTAGGGTGCGAAGTTGCGCTGTCGAATTTGCGAAGTTACGATTTGCACTAACGCTGGCAAATTTACGCAAGCGTTAATCACTTCGGGCTTTAGTGAATTTGCCCCTATATTATAAGCAACCTCTTGTCATCCCCAACATTTAATTAACAGTATTCCTTACAGTCAGTTTTTGAGATTGAGACGCATGTGCACCAAAAACATTTTTATAACATAGATTTTTATAACAAATCTTAAGAACTGAGAAATAGACTTTTAGAGAGGGGTTATAGTTCAAATAATTTAGATGTGGCTTTTAAAAAAGAAGCACACACTGATAGAAAAAATGTGTTCAATAGATATGCAGTAAGGGATCCCTTTAAAAATAGTGGCAATATTGTGGATACAAATGTACAACAATTTGAAGAACATAACATAGGAGCTAATCAAAATAAACACACTGGGGCAGATTCACTAAAGCGCGAAGCATCTAACGCTAGCGCTAATTCGCCAGCGTGATGTCATTTTGCAACTTCGCAAATTCACTAACACGGACTCTGGCGAGTTTTCGCTAGCGAAGTAGATAGACTTGGGCAACTTCGCACCCTTACGCCAGGTGAAGTTGCGCACTGACGAAGGATCGTAACTTCGCAAATTCACTAAGATGAACATTTTCCTCAACGTTAGCACTTACGTTCAATAGGAGATTTGAAAAAAAAAATGTCAAATTTTTTCTAAGTCCCAAAAAAATGCCGGCTTATTTTAGCATAGGAGGGTGATAGTCTGAAAAAGATCGATAATTTTTTTGGGGGGGGTTACCCTTCTTCCCCCCTACATTTCCTTACATATGGCAACTCAACTATATAGGGGGTACATGTAGGGCAATAGGACAACTTTATATAATTTATTAAAGGTTTCCTGGGCTTGTGTAGTAGAATGTAGTTGCTGTAACATATACTTCTATTATAAGTTAAAGTTCCCGCCGTATGCGAATTAGGCTTCGCTAGCGTAACAGCGCTCTGCCTAGCGAAGTAACACTAGTGGTTACTAATTTTACTTCAACTACCGCAACCAAAAATTACGATATTAAACATTATATCAATTGTAACACAAAAAAACGTGATCTATCTTCTCACATGTGAAAAATGCAAAAAACATTATGTGGGTCAAACAAGCCGACATTTAAAAGAAAGAATCAGAGAACATATTCTTAACATTAATAATAAAGTGTCACGGACACCAGTTGCTAGACAATTTGAAGAATGTAACAACAGGACTTCCTTACTGTATTTCTAAAAGTCATAGGTATAGATAGAGTAGTTGTTAATATAAGGGGCGGAAACATTAATTCTGAGTTTCTAAAAATGGAAACAAAGTGGATTTTTTATTTAGGCACTAGACAGCCTCTTGGTCTAAATTTTGACTTTGACATTTCTTGTTATACATAATGGTCAGTGCCCTTTCTCCTGTTTCCCCTTCTGTTTAATGGTCAGTGTCCTTTCTTTTGTTTCCCCTTTTGTTCACATATTATATTTGTACATGATAACTATAATGTGTTCAAAGTTTCCAATTAAGTTACTTAATGTAAGACTTGGATGTACATTTGAAGGATTTTCTCTAACTTGTAAGTTCCCCTTTAAATGATATATTCTTTAGTACCACCCACTTGTCTTCCATTGGCTACCTTTCTTTTAAATGGTGTGATTGTAATGTTTAATATTGTGCCTATGACTTAGTGTCTTTAGGACACGAAAAGCGTCAGGTGAATGGTTCTTAGATTTTGGAAATAAATGTAAGCTTTTACAACCCGATTGTGGCTTCATTATTTCCTGGGTTCCAGGCTTGTGCCAGCCTCTCAGCTGGGAAATTGACAAAAGGTCTAGCCCCATGTCAGATTTCAAAACTGAACATAAAAAAATCTGTTTGCTCTTTTGAGAAATGGATTTCAGTGCAGAAGTCTACTGGAGCAGCACTATTAAATGATGTGTTTTGAAAAAAACATGTTTTCCAATGACAGAATCCCTTTAATATGTACAGTATGTACATACAAACATATGTTTACATCTTGTTATTTTGGTAAAAGATTTAGCTAGATTGTGGGCTGCAAAATAGCTGTAGTTGATTTACCAACTCTCATTTCAGAAGGTGTTTTGGTGCATATTTTCCAACATTAATATTAAAATATACAATAAGATCCTATAATCACTTTGTCAGTCTAGCCTACCACATTAGCCCATTAAAAGATTGATCAGTTACTTATATTACTTATGCACGTAAGGTCCAAGAACAAAGGAAAGGCAGAAAAGTTACATATTTCCTTCCACGTATCTAAAAAAGTTCTAGTTTGTTTTAAGTTTGGGTGTTTACATTGGTAATGAAACTGCTACTGACCTTTATCATACAATCTACAGCAATGCAGCACTTCAAAGAGCTTTTATGTTCTGTATCCTATTATGATAGTGCTCCTATCTCCTTTCATTGGTGTTTTTGAGGTTAATTGAAAAAGAATCCATGATTGGCTATCAAAATCAAGAGAATTATAGTTAGTTTTGTCATTCTGTACACACTGAAAAAGAGTTTTTCATTGCAAAATAATATCTACAGTAGGAGAATTCCTAGGCATGTAATACATCTGGTTGTTTTACAATTATCAATTCAATCTCAACTCTATTTTAGATTTTTGCTTCTCAGAGTAATACAAATTAATCTTAAAGAATATTTAGTGCTGCACTTTCTTTCTGTGTTTGACATTACTGTGATGCAGCAGATCATTGTCTGGAACAAAAACAAAGAACAATTTACCATTCTTTCAATAGTAAATTGAAATTCAATGGTAAATTCTTCTCTGAAGAAACTGCTTGGATGAGCAGTGAAACGTCTTCATTAAAATTTCTCAGCAAGTCCAGTTGCTTTGAGTTACTTGTGTTAGACATTCTTTCAATGGTAAATGTCCAAGCTTGGCACAGAAGAGCAAATCTGTAGTCTTATTTTATCTGAGTTTTCCCCTTACCTCTCTACCAAGAATAAGTATCAACTAAATCAATAAACATTAAATCATCTTGTACCAGATGTGCCACCAGTCCCAAGCTTTGTGAATGAAACAACTTCTACCTATAGAATAAAACTGCTTTAAGGCAATGCTAAATAAATCCCTATCTCCATGTGCATTCACATATGCATCGATATTGGAGGAGGTGGGTGGACAGGGACCGGACTAGGGGCCCATTTATTAATCCTTGAATTTTTCTGGTCAAAGCTTTAAGGGGAAAACCAAATTTTTTTAGAGATTTATTATACATGAAAGCTGCTAAAAATCCAAATATGAAAATGATCCATCTCAAATGTCGAGGTCATGTAGACATGGCAGATGTCCCTGAAGTTATTTCTTGACATTGTGATCTCTGCTGGATAAACCGACATAGTCAAAGCTTGAGTCCGATCATATGAAAAAGTTGAGTTATCAGAGCGTCAATTTGATAAGGTCGAGTTTTCAGAGTGACAATCATACAATACAAATTGATGCTCAATTTTGTTGCAACTTTTTTACTTTGACTTTTTCAAGAAAAATGATTGATAAATTCATGGAAAGTAGTTTGGTTGACTTTATTTTAATAAAAAAAAAAAATAATAAAGTTTAAGTAAATAACCCCCTAAGTGACAAAAGAGGTACATGCCTCTTCTGCCTACCCCTAGTTCTGGCACTAAACTAAAGTAGAAAACTTTTCTACTGCTTTCCAGATCAGTAATCTGTCCTTAGCTTCCTTGAACAAACACACCCAAATGTATTCTTTTATTTTACACACCACTGCACACATTTGGTTATCCTCCAGTGTTCAGTGCTATTCAGTGTTGGGAGAAGTCACATAGTGGATGGCTGATTCTTGCGTTGCAGTCAAGACAAACTCCATAAGAATTTTGGATCTATGACACGTCATCAGTAGATCAAGGGAATTAAGGATAGATTACTTATCTGGAAAGCATCATGTAGCCCATTTTATTTAGTCAGCTATTGGCAAAATATTATTTTACTTATGTGTTTAGTGAAATACAATTAATCTTGCTTTCTGTCTAGACAGAATGTTTTTATTTTGTTTAGTTAGTGTCTTATTAGCATTGTATATAGTTTAAAAAAAAAGTTTATCTTCCATTTACATATCTTATTGGCCTCACTAATACCTAAAATTCCACATTGACATATTATATACAGAGTAGGTTTGGGAACAAACCTAATGGTGTTTTTTCTAGATTACTCTTCCAGTGTGTGGGTTTCACAGATAATTGTAAAGGCAGTTATAAATGCTCAAAAACAATGGTAGAGATACAGAGCCAGGCTGCAAAAATAGATATATTGGGGTATATAAGGTACATCCTCACTCACATTTTTATAAGAAACTGCATTTCTTTGTTGAAGTTATGATATTTAATAAATTAAACATACAAAAGAGGGGTTAAATCAATGCACATTCCCTGGTTCCCTTTTTAAATAGTATTTAGTATGCAAGTGCATACATTTTCAAGAACAGGGTTTTTTTTAATTAAAGGACTATGATCATAAAATTGCCAAGTTACCATACCACTTAAAGGTCGTGGTCCTAATTATTTACCCCTGGCCATATTTGTACAGGCTGGCATATTCCTACATGGTTTCATTTCTTGGGAAAAGGGTCTCCTGACCAAAGCACTGGGCTCACAGGTTTATCCTCCCCTACTGTATCTTTTATAGGGGAGTTATCTCCACAACCCACTGTTAAAGGGATGGGTATGGAAACACATTGAAGTCTGGTCACAAAAACAATACAATAAAGTAAAGTACATTATTTGTTTTGTACCTTGAATATCTCAATGTGCCTCTTGAAATCACTCTCTCAAATCGCTATTCATGTATTGGCATTGATTTTGTAAACAAGGCTGTAAAATAGATAAATTAATGACATATCTATAATGTCTCATACAAATATAAAATAGAACCTGTATAGAAAAAAATTACTTATGCAGAATTATATAATGATTAATGGCTACAAATAATCTCCTTCAGCTTAGAAACAATTGTAATTTTTAGACACACTTTTTTAAATATTAAAAACACTCAGAAATTAAATAAAAATACTAAAGCGTTTTACTCATTACTTGAATAAAACATACTGAAACAGATTCCTTTCAAAACAATGACCTTCACATTTGTGCGTGTTTAATGTAAAAAATAAAATAAAATCAGTGAGAGAAACCAATCAAATGAACAATATAGGGTAATCAGTACATTGCTCCCTTGGCAGAAACAACATTGAATTTAAATAAAAACCTACATCATTAAACTATTGCTTACAGTTTAATGTATTTATTATATTAATATTATCATGTATTATTATGTTATAATATATTTATTATATATTTAGCAATGTTTTTAGTTGCAATAGACAAGTTAAGTCTGAGTGGCAAAGAAATGGTGCCAAGGAAAGTATATCCCCTTACCATCTCAATTCCAATTCCAGATTTTGTAAAGTTGTTCTTAAACCACTTGACTTACTTTGAAATATACATGTATACGTAATAGTCATCTCCCATAGACTCCATTATTATGAAATAATCACATTTTTTTTTAATTATTTTCTTTTTCTCTATATTAATGAAACAGTACCTAGTACTTGATCCCAACTAAGATATAATAAATCCTAATTGGAAGCAAAACCAGCCTATTGAGTTTATTTATTGTTAATTGTTTACATAATTTTCTAATAGACTTCTGGTACGAAGATCCAAACTATGGAAATGTCCTTTATCCGAAAAATCCTAGGTCCCGAGCATTTTGTATAATAAATCCCACACCTGTATTAAATTATGAATGGAAACTTTTTATAAAACTCTTTTATTTCATTATCTGGCAAATGTACCTGTTTTAGTAATAATTATATGATTAATTCTGCATTTTGTTTTGAAGACCTCTATTTTGGGTCTAATAATACATCACATCATACATTATTAAATTAAGGTGCCCATTTGTGATTGACAAATCTTGGGTGCTCAGGAAATCATAAAGGATTGCTCAACAATCTTTGTAAATTTGCCTGAACTTTTTTAATGAAGAAACACTTCTAAGTTTTGCCAGTCTTTTGGAATGAAGAAAATGGCAACTGAAAACTAAAGTCTGTTCAGGCAAACTTAAGAAGATTCACAAGCTTTATGTTGGCAGGAACCCCTGTATAATAATAATAATCTCATGCTGGCTTCCATTAAAGGCTGTCCGTGCAAAAAGGACACAGACACAGGCAGTCATAAATGGGCCCCCTATGCATCTAATGTGTTTCATCAATGTTCCCTGAAAACATAAAATTTATCCAAGACATACAAACATGTTCAAAAATATACAATAAGAGCCATAATAAGTCCATTATATCAACTGATCCTATGCTTATGTATCTTTCATTGTAATCTTTTCAAAGTACATACTGTGGGGGGGGGGGTCACACCTTAGGTAGTAGCAGCGGCAGCTCCATTCACACAGACAAGAGACAGTACACTCGGTCTTTAACAGTGTCGGACTGGGATGCCAGGAGCCCACCAGAAAACCTTAGACCAGAGGCCGACCAGAAAACCTTAGACCAGGGGCCCAAAAGAAAACCTTAGACCAGGGGCCCAAAAGAAAACCTTAGACCAGGGGCCCAAAAGAAAACCTTAGACCAGGGGCCCAAAAGAAAACCTTAGACCAGGGGCCCAAAAGAAAACCTTAGACTAGGGGCCCAACAGAAAACCTTAGACTAGGGGCCCAACATTCCAAACTATTATTCCTTCTCTCCTCAGTTAACCTCTTTATTAGCCTATTCTTTTAAATCTTACTATACTCTATTCTTCCATTATTAAGCCTCTTTTTCCACATAAAGAAATAGGGATGGACATGAAATAGGCCAAATTGTTATAAGCAAGAGGGCCCACTGACACCTGGGCCCACAGGGAGTTTTCCTGGTATCCCTGTGGGCCAGTCCAACACTGGTCTTTAACTGATCTTTGTATGTGTTTTATTCCACACACCAGCTTACACATAAACATAAAAGTTCATAGTCTTTGTGGAGGCAGAAAACAAAATAGTTCCAGCTGTGCTGTTAAAGAAAATGTCCTTTTGCCAAATAACCCACAGCCCCACTTGGACAAGATAAGTCCAGCAAACAATATATACTGTTAACTCACAGTTCTTTGGAGATTCACTCTGTTTTCCTCCTGGAAGCAGCTCACTTCCCAATCATTTTAGGGAAGTAGCGGGTAGCCAATCCTTGCTACCAGAGACCTTGTCTCCTTGTGAAACTTGTGCCCAGCAATACAGTCCTTATGTTCAACCACACAGGTCACATGCAGTTTTACACTGAAAACTTTTAACACAGCCCCAATAGCTCTCCTTCCTTTCTCTCTCCCCTCTCCAGGGCAGACGTCCCTTAATTGATCCCCCACCTTTTTACTTCAGGTGAGGCTAATCATTCCTCACTGCTGCTCAGAGACTCATTTTCACAGCCCTCTGTACTGCTGCATAGAGGATTCTGGGAGGAATATACTTTCCCTCTATAATTTTCCCAACCATGCTATAATACATTAATTAATACGTACAGTCATATGAAAATGTTTGGGAACCCGTTAATTCTTTGGAGTTGTGTTTATCATTGACTGAGCTTTCAAAGTAGCATCTTCCTTTTAATATATAACAGTAGTATTTCAGCAGTGACATAACGTTTATTGGATTAACAGAAAAAAGGAAAATTCTTTCATACTTACCGTAATTTTCTTTTCCTGGACTGAAGCATGGCAGTAGTCACTAATGGGTTAATCCCCTCGCGCAGCGGAAGGACAGGAAATGCAATTTAAACCCCTTCCCAACCCCCTTACCCCATCTCTTAAACCTGTCCGAGCTCAGGTACTGAAGGGGAGGGTCGTGTCTACTGTCATGCTTCAGTCCAGGAAAAGAAAATTACGGTAAGTATGAAAGAATTTTCCTTTTTCCTGTCCTTCCGCATGGCAGTAGTCACTAATGGGAACTAACAGAGCAGTAATGAAACATGGGTGGGATGAATTATTTATTTAGCTGAACAGAGGAAAGTCCTTTATGTCCAAAAGCGGCTCCTGTCGCCGACAAAACATCCAACTTATAACAACGAATAAAAGTAGACAATGAGGACCAAACTTCTGCATTGCAGATTTCTTCTGGCGTAGCTTGCGCCTCAAAAGCCCAAGAAGTTGCAACAGCCCTAGTGGATTGAGCCTTAACTTGGGGAGCCTGCATAGACTTAACTGAATATGCCCTCTTGATACATCCTCTTATCCAGGCAGCCACCACTCGTCTTGATGCCGGTAGTCCCATAGATGAACCCTTGAACAGCAAAAGGTGGTTATCACTTTTCTTGAAAGAGTTGGTCCTATGCAAATACACAGACAAACATCTCACCAAATCCAATTTATGCCACCTCTTTTCCTCCTCCGTGACAGGATTGGGGAAGAAAACCGGCAATAGGATTTCTTTGCTGGCATGAAATACTGAGACAACTTTTGGGAGGAACTGTTCCGGCAACCTCAGAACAACTTTATCTTGCAAAATCTTTTTGTACGGTTTTTTCCTAAGTAATGCATGGATTTCAACCGCCCTCCGAGCTGATGTAATGGCTATCAAAAATGCTGTCTTCATAGACAGAAGATCCAGACTAATGGATTCCAAAGGCTCAAATGGTTCTTCGGTAAGAACTTGAAGGACCAAATTCAAGTCCCATGACGGCAAGATAGGTCTCACTTGCGGCTTCAAATGTTTGACCCCTTGAATAAACCGGGCCACCAAAGGGCAGTCTGCCCATCTGACTTTTGTCAATGCTGATAAAGCCGAAACCTGCACCTTCAGAGTGGCTAGGCTGAGGTCTTTTTCCAAACCGGACTGAAGAAAATTCACTATCGCTGACTCACTTGGTGACGAGAAAGAATTTTCTGTTTCAGAACACCATTCCTTGAATCTATCCCAGATTCTGTGATAGGTGCTATTCGTCGTTGGTTTCCTTGATGCTAAGAGCGTTTCAATAGCATTCCTTTCAAAACTTCGCTCAGTTAACTCTTGCCGCTCAAAAGCCATCCCGTCAAAGGATTCGGGTGGAACATTTTTCACTGAACCAGTAAATTCTGCTGACAAGGTAGTCTGTAAGGATCGTCCATCTTCATTGCCAATAACTGGGCAAACCAAGGCCTCCTTGGCCACCACGGCAAGATTGCTATGACCATCGCTCGATCATTCCGGATCTTGTTCAAAACTCTCGAGATAAGAGGGATTGGTGGAAAAACATAGGCCAGTCCAAATTCCCACTTCAGACTGAAAGCATCCTGACACCATGCTTGCCTCTCCGGGTACCAGGAACAATATGTTTTCACTTTCCTGTTCCTGGACATTGCCATCAGATCTATCTGGGGAACCCCCCAACGATCCACCAATACCTGGAAAACTTCTTGGTACAATTCCCACTCGCCTGGGTGAAAAGTTTCCCGACTCAACAGATCCGCCAAGATATTCTGACGGCCTGGAATATAAGTTGCTGACAAGTCTTGGAGATTGCACTTCGCCCAGGCAAAGGCCAAAGTCAACTTCAGTAACTTCTTGCTGTGAGTTCCGCCCTGTTTCTGAATATATCTCACCCTTGTTATGTTGTCGGACTGAATGAGAACTGCTGAATTCCGAAGGTGGCTCTGGAAACTCACCAGTGCTTGAAACTGTCACGGTCGGCACCCAATACCAGAACAAACGCCAAGCACCCTGGTCTCGGCTCGTGCTTCACCAGTAGTGTGACCGCCTTTGGCTTCGGGAGGAGCCCTCAGCTACTCAGATGCCACCTGGACTTAAACGAGAGGTGCAGAGCGGGAGTTCTGGTTGGCAATGGGGCACGACTGTAGAAGGAGTCTATTGAGGCCGAAGGTCACGGTACAGGCAAGAGTTAGGCAGATACGTGGTTAAGCAGGCTGGATCGAGGTAGGCAGACAGCAAGGAACGTCAGGCAGGCGAGGGTCAAAACCGGGTAATCAATCAGATAGGGATGAGGCAAAATCGGTGGTCAGATAACAGGATCGAGTCAGGATACAGAAAGCAGCGTGGTCAAGAGTCAGGCAGGGTCAAACACAGCAAACAGGATCAAACAGAAGCTTTACAGCACAGGTACAAGGCACCAGGAATAAACCTATCACGGGCAATGAGTTTTCTAAAAATGCCCCTTTAAATATTTGAATGTTGGCGCCATTGCGCGCTGACGTCATGACGCCAGCGTGCATGCACCTTTAAAATGCGGAAGTGCCGCGCGCGCACTAGGAAGACCTGCGGCAAGCAGAGCGGCGTGGCGGGCGTCCCCGCCGCACCACTAGACCACCAGGGTAAGGTTTTCTTACATTACCCCCCTCCCTACGGGGGGCCACTGGACCCCCAGGCTTGTCAGGAAACCTAGCATGAAACTGCATCTTGAGGCGGTCAGCCGTGATGTCCTCAACTGAGACCCAGGAGTTCTCCTCAGGGCCATAGCCCTTCCACTTGACAAGATATTGCAGTCTACCTCGTATGAGGCGAGAATCGAGGAGTTCCTGGATCTCATATTCAGGCTGACCCTCAACCAACACTGGAGGTGGAACAGGCAGATGACGAACTCGAGTGGCAGGCTTTAGGAGGTAAACGTGAAAGGAGTTTGAGATCTTAAAACTAGCAGGTAGTTGGAGACGGACAGAGGAGGGATTGATCACTTCTGAAATGGGATAAGGACCGATGAACATGGAAGGGAAGGAACTCTCAGTCGAATATTCTTAGTGGACAGCCAAACAGAGTCCCCAACCTTATACTGAGGTGCCCGTCTACGGGATCTATCAGCAGCTACCTTCTGGGCCGCGGTAGCTGCAGAAAGAGACTCGTGAACCTGAGACCATATCATAGAGAAGTGCTCAACA
>CM044433.1:60231001-60248678 GCA_024363595.1 Xenopus borealis
CACCCTGGTCTCGGCTCGTGCTTCACCATTAGTGTGACCGCCTTTGGCTTCGGGAGGAGCAATCAGCTACTCAGATGCCACCTGGACTTAAACGAGAGGTGCAGAGCGGGAGTTCTGGTTGGCAATGGGGCACGACTGTAGAAGGAGTCTATTGAGGCCGAAGGTCACGGTACAGGCAAGAGTTAGGCAGATCGAGGCAGGCAGACAGCAAGGAACGTCAGGCAGGCGAGGGTCAAAACCGTGTAATCAATCAGATAGGGATGAGGCAAAATCGGTGGTCAGATAACAGGATCGAGTCAGGATACAGAAAGCAGCGTGGTCAAGAGTCAGGCAGGGTCAAACACAGCAAACAGGATCAAACAGAAGCTTTACAGCACAGGTACAAGGCACCAGGAATAAACCTATCACGGGCAATGAGTTTTCTAAAAATGCCCCTTTAAATATTTGAATGTTGGCGCCATTGCGCGCTGACGTCATGACGCCAGTGCGCATGCGCCTTTAAAATGCGGAAGTGCGCGCCGCACCACTAGACCACCAGGGTAAGGTTTTCTTACAGAAACACAACTCTCAGTTCCCTTTAGTTTGAGGACCATCTCGCTGCCTCTGGCGGCCAGACACCTTGCGCTGACAAGTGAAGGGTGTGAGCCCCCCAGCCTGTGCCGCTGGCATCTGTAGTCACTATTCACCAAGGTGGACACCCTATTGGCTTGCCCTGGGAAAGATTGGACCACCACTTCAGACTCTTTAACGTCTGTTGGGATAGAGATATAACTTGATTCCTTTTCCTTCTGTTCCACTGTTGCAAGAACTCGAATTGCAGCTGTCACAGGTGAATCATCGCCCATTTGACCGCCTCCTTTGTTGCCACCAGTTTTCCAAGGACTTCCTGACAGACCTGAGCTGTGGTATAAGGAAACTTCTTCAAAGCTCGAACTCTGCGAACGACATCCATCACTTTGCTTGGCGGAAGGTATAACCGTAACAGGCGGGTATCCACCAATACCCCTAAGAACACCATCTGTTGTGAAGGGATCAGTTGTGATTTCTGAAGATTTATTAACTACCCATGTTCCGCCAGAACTGACAGGGTAAATTGTACCTGCTGCTTTAGCAATTGCTCGCTTGATGCGTTTATCATCAGATTGTCTAAATAACTGAAAATCTGTATGCCTTGCAGGCATAAAAATGCTACGACTGGAGCCAAAACTTTCGAAAAAGTCCTCGGTGAAGACACTAGCCCAAAGGGAAGTGCTCAATATTAATAGTGCTCCTCCCTGACAGCAAACCTGAGAAACTTCTGATGACCGATGAAAATTGGAACATGAAGGTAAGCGTCGCGCAAGTCTATTTTTGCCAACCAGTCGTTTATAGTGAGGCTTTCAGAAATAATGGTAATAGTAATAGTTTCCATCTTGAAGGACCTTACCTTCAAAAATGCATTCAGACACCTGAGGTCCAAAATAGCTCGACGATTTCTTTCTTAGAAAAATAGGAGAATACATGCCTTGACCTCTCTGATTGTCTGGAACCCGCAGGATGACCCTTTTCCGTAAGAGTTCTGATAAAATGTTCGCCATAGCCACCTGAGTCGGCAACAATTTTGGAAGTCTCGACACTAGGAACACATTCCCGACTGGCTTCTGTATAAATTCCAAATGGTAACCTTGTGACAACACCTCTAGAACCCACCTGTCCGAGGTAGTATTTGCCCAAACTGCCTGAAATTGGGCCAGTCTCGCTGCAACAGGCGGCAGCTGGGCGCCGAAACCATCAGAAAGATTTGGACTTATCCTTTGACTCTTTCTTAGGTTGAAATTGTCTCCGATTCTTCCAAAAGGGCTGTTTGAATTGCCTTCCCGGCCTTTATCCTTTAGCCTCTTTATAGGTCATTCTATGTGCACGCACTGGTTGATGCCTCTCTCTCCTTTCCTGAGGCAAAAAAGAACGCTTACCTGCCGACGCCTTAGATATTATAGTATACAGCTTCGGCCTGAACAACAATTCACCATCAAAGGGAAGCGTGCACAGATTAAACTTGGAAGGGGTATCAGCCTGCCAATGCTTCAACCACAGTATTCTCCTGGCAGCTACTGCATAGCCCATATTTCTGGCTGCAAATTTCAGGATATCCAAAGAGGCCTCGGTGATAAAGTCTACAGCCACTCTAATATCATCGACCAGGTGCATAATATTGCCCCTGTCGGTTCCGTCTTGTAGCAATGTTTCCATCTCTTGCAGCAAGATCTTGGACGCCTTTGCCACACACATCACTGCCACAACAGGTTTACAGAGTAACCCCGAAACTGAATAAGCCTTTTTCAATACTGTATCCTGCCATCTTTCAACTGGGTCTTTGAGTGAAACCCCTTCATCCACAGGCAATGTGGTCTTACGTGCTACTCGAGTGATGGCCACATCCACTTTAGGCGGGCTTGTCCAATGGCTGACATCCCCCTCCGCATACGGGTACATTTTTCTAAAATGCCTCGGCACTGAATATTTTTTATCAGGAACCGTCCACTCATCCTTAATGATATCCTTCAAGACCTCGTGTACTGGAAAGGCTAATTCCCTCTTCCCAGAAGACTTAAACATCTTATCCTGTTTCTTCTCCTGTTCTGCATCCTCCAATTCTAAGACCTTCCTCACCGCTCTAATCAGTGGTTCAACTAGGTCGATGTCAAATGCAGAATCTTCATCTAAAATAATCAGATCATCATCATCCTCATTCTCAGAAATAGTCGACTGGTTACTCCTGGCCGCAATCTGCTGACGACTGTTTTCATCCACAGAAGCCTTGGGATCACTCGCACCCGATTGTGTGGGTGCTACTTTCAGTAATACACTCTCCGTGACTGTTCCCACTAGGTCTTTTAAAGATTTTGACATAGACTCCTTGAACCAGTCCTTCATAGAGTTCCACTGTTCATCCGCTCTTTTGCCGGACATAGCCTCCCAGCATTCCAAGCATACTTTCTTGTTATGCATAGCCGGGTTGTTACACACAGAGCACTCCCGTTCCACCGACTTCCTGGAGTGATGACTGCGTGTCCTTGGTGATCTGCAATTGACACCAACATTAGTACTTAAACAGATCACCAACACACTCCCTCTGTGAACTTACCCCCTGGAGGATGACCGAGATCTGCGGCTCCTCGAACTCATACTCTGCAAAAGAGGAGTGAAAATAAGTAGCCAATAAAGAGAGACTTCAACAACTTACATCCAGGCTCCCCACACACAGCTATTGGCTCAAAAGCTGTAGTCCAAAAACGGCAGCAGCAGCCGAAACACTCTGTGCCGGCTCTTTAAGGCGCCTAGCAATGACGTCACCACAGCACCTCCTGCTAGCGCTACATGGCGTCTTACCGCTGACCCAACTTACTGCGCCCCGAGTGTCTGGCTGCGCTCTCACATGCCTTACTGCACTCCCAAGTGCCTGGCTACTAGGCCTGCCGGTTGTATTGAACCAGCAGCTTCAGTGGGCAGAGAGACCCCACCGGACATGAGGGCTTCCATCCTTCCTGCCATGATGCGAGGACAGGAAAAAAGAGATGGGGTAAGGAGGTTGGGAAGGGGTTTAATTTGCATTTCCTGTCCTTCCACTGCGCAAGGGGATTAACCCATTAGTGACTACTGCCATGCGGAAGGACAGGAAATATGCAATATGCATCATAACAACATTAGACAGGTGCATAAATTTGGGCACTCCAACAGAGATATTACATCAATACTTAGTCGAGCCTCCTTTTGCAAATGTAACAGCCTCTAGACACTGCCTATAGCCTTTGATATGTGTCTGGATTCTGGATGGTGGTATTTTTGACGATTTGTCCATAAAAAACCTCTCCAGTTTATTTACATTTGATGGCTGCCGAACATGGAAAGCATGCTTCAAATCATTCCATATATTTTACATGATATTCAAGCCGGGGGAATGTGACGGCCATTCCAGAGCCTTTGTTGATTTTGAAGTGTGTTTAGGGTCATTATCTTGTTGGAATAACCAACCCCTGCGTAACTTCAACTTTGTGACTGATGCTTGAACATTAACTTGAAGCATTTGTTGATGTTGGGTTGAATTCATCCAACTCGCGACTTTAACACGGGCCCCAGTCTATGAACTAGCCCCGCAGCATGATGGAACCTCCACCAAATTTGACAGTAGGTTGCAGGTGTTTTTATTGGAATGCGGTGTTCTTCTTCTGCCATGACCAAATAACTCAATTTTGTCTCATCAGACCAAAGCACTCCAAAATGGCTGGGGCTTGTCTAAATGAGCTTTTGCAAACAAGTGACTCAAGTTTGTGGATTCTTTCTCATCACCCTGTCATACAGATTTGTGCAAATTGTGCTGCATTGTAGAACAATGTACAGAGACATCATCTGCAACAAGATGTTCTTGTAGGGCTTTGGAGGTGATATTTGGGTTGTTTTTAACCTTTCTCACAATCCCCCACATATGCCACTCCTGTATCTTGGCCTGCCAGAAAACGGTTTTACGGCAACTGTGCCTGTGGCCTTACATTTCCTGATTACATTCCTTACAGTTGAAACTGACAGTTTAAAGCTCTTAGATAGATTTTGTAGCCTTCTCCTAAACCATGATACTAAACAATCTTTGTTTTCAGATCTTTTGAGAGTTTCTGTCACGCATCAGAGGAGAGTCAAACAGAAGCACAACTTGGACACCTTTAATACCTTTTGTCATGATTGGACACACCTGCCTATGAAGTTCAAGACTTAACAAGCTAATCCAAGAAATTTGGTGTTGCCAGCAATCAGTATTGATCAGTTACATGGATTCAACATAGCAAAACTGCAAGGAGACCGAAATTTGCCACAGACAGTTTTTTACATTTCATTTAACTGAATACTGCTTCACTAAAAATCTTTGTTCAGAAAACACCCCAGTTCTCAGTTGTTCCTGGGAAGTGAAAGACATTCCACAGTTATCTTTTTTGTTGAAAGTGAAGTAAATTATTATGCAGGCTGAGAGGGGTTCCCAAACTTTTTCATGGGACTGTATGGGGCAGAGTTACTAAATTCACATGAATAATTCGAAGTTCGATCGAATTTTAATTAAATTTCGAATTTGAATCTTTGAATATGCAAATTAGGCAAAGTTGACCATCGAATATTTGAATTCGAATAATTCGAATATTCGAATAAAAATTTTATTTGAATATTCGACTATTCGATGGTCGCATTACTTCCCTTTAAAAATTTTATTCAATCACCTACTTCGCCAGAACCAATTGGGAATCATTAATTTTGATCGAATAAAAAAAATTTGATCGATCGATTAAATCGTTCGAATCAATCGATTTGAACGATTGATCGATAAAATTTTTTTATTCGACCGTTCAATCGATGGAATTGCGGTAAAATCCTTTGAATTCGATAGTCGTATTCGAAGGATTTTACTTTCCTTTTATTCATATGGTCGAATTTTTTTTAATTCTAAATTTGACCAATGCTAAATCTGCCCCTATGTGTTGGCAAGGTTGACTAATAAACATCAGCATTTTAATTATATTCAATATTACCAATCAAGTATCTTATTATCTGGCTTTTGGGGGATGGAGTCCTATTATGTTTTTAGCATTATATTATGGTAATTTAAGTACTGACACCCTCTAATATAGCCAATTATCTTTGCTCAGTATCTTGTTATTTTGACATTTTCCTATTTTTGCCTTGGAATATGGACCAAACGCTGCCAATATTTGGGGCTGTGCAATATTAAAAAGGTGCCTGAAGTATTTCCTTCTTTCGGGCATATGTACAGTATAAAAAGGTGGCTACTTTGATTGCTGATAACACTGAAGGAATTTATGAATGGAAATCCTGATACAGGGGAAAAAGCAAGTTCAGAATTTTGGAGTTGGAATATCTTTTTACACACACACATACTGGATTGTTGGACATACTTCCCTCTATTCTTTATTCTGTATCGTTAGCTTAAGCCAGGATATAAAAAAGTATAATATAAAAAAAAGTTTAGTTTAGATTATTGCTTAAAGGAAGGCACAAAAAGTGTGCCCCAAAAGATCTTTTTGTGTTATATACAGTATTTTTTTCTTTAAGCGTCATAGTCAGGGCCCTACAATACTACTGCTACCTAGAGCATTTATTGGAGAAAAATTTTTCTAAATATTTCATCCACATTATTTTATACATAAATGTATCAACAAGATTTTTGTGTGTAAAATTTGGAATATATACAAAATATCTATAGGTTCGCACACTCAAAAGAATCCAAGAGTTGTATCCAAAAAATTCTTTACTTGTATGCAAAAAAATATTTTTACAAAAGTGCCACAGCAAATAAGCATATATTTTACAACATAGCAAAAAATATAATGCATATCATAAATACTACTCATAAATTTGAACATCGTAAGAAGAAACCAATAGAAAAAAACTAGCAAGGAGTGGATACACCTACCAAATGAGAATGGCCCCAACGTTTCGGCACCAAGGCCTTTGTCAAGGGGATTCTAATGTTTGCCAAGTTTAGGGAAGGTATAAATACTTTGTTTAACCACTCACAGGGCTCTCCGTTCGTGTGCTTCCTATATTTCCAGGTATGTGACGTCACTTCCGCCACTTCTGCAGATGAATCATCCAACTTGGTGACGTAGCTCACTAACGATCAGTATACAAAAAAGGCAGCATGTAATTTTATGTTACTATTTTCACAGATCATATAGGACATTATTGATGGAGCTGATTCGTTGAAGTTAATCTCTTCATGCTTTTTTTTAACTACATGAAAACTGCTATTATGGGCACTGGCACTTTAAATGTATAACACTAATTGCACTTTAGGTATTTTTAGGTGTTTAATCATGATATGAATTTTTATAAATTAATTAATTTTTTTAATTGATATGAACATTGAAATTAATTGCCTTGCATTAGCTGGGAGACCATGTCACATGATTGAAAGTACAACGTCACTTCAATAAGGTCACATGATCGATACTACTGATTCAATAATATGAGATTAACTTCTTTTAAACTTAAGATTGTATTATAGCATTTAAGCTTCGTAACTTATAAGCACTGTTTTTTTGTAACAATGTGTATTGGTTTTTAATGTTGCACTATATGTCCTGATCTGTGTACAAATGGGGCTGTTATTTACACTGTTTCCGCTCCGGTTGATGGGATACTATGTAAACAAATTACGTGTCATTCATAGAAGCGGTTGCCTTGTTACAGGGTAAGCTCATGCGCATGCTGCCTTCTTTGTATACTGATCATTAGTGAGCTACGTCACCAAGCTGGATGATTCATCCGCGGAAGAGACGTAAGCGGAAGTGACGTCACATACCCGGAAATATAGGAAGCATGTGAACGGAGAGCCCTGTGAGAGGTTAAACAGAGTATTTATACCTTCCCTAAACTTGGCAAACATTAGAATCCCCTTGACAAAGGCCTTGGTGCCGAAACGTTGGGGCCATTCTCATTTGGTAGGTGTATCCGCTTGTTGCAGTTTTTTTCTATTGGTTTCTTCTTGCGGTGTTCAAATTTATGAGAGGTATTTATGACATGCATTGTCTTTTTTGCTATGTTGTAAAACATATGCTTATTTGCTGTGGCTCTTTGTAAAAATATTTTTTTTGCATACAAGTAAAGAATTTTTTGGATACCACACTTGCATTTTGAATTGGATTCTTTTGAGTGTGCAAACCTATATATTTTGTATATATTTGTGTTACCTTATGTAGGGGTAACTTAAGGTCTCTGCACCTCTTACATTTAAGATATTTACTAATTTGGTGGGCCCTCCACCCACTAGTAACTCTGTAAATGGAATATGTCAGTCTGGGAATTTTATATTTTCAATATGACATTCTAATCTGAAACATGCTTTAGCAGCTGTTGGTACTGTATATATCTGCAGATATAATTACTGTATTATTTCATGGTCTACATTGATAAAAAATCTCCAGCAGACTTTCCTCTTGAATTTTAATGGCTCTTAAGAGGAACCTCACAAGAGGAATTCTGTCCACCGCTGGTTTCTATTGTTTGCTGACATAATTACATCATTAATTTGCTTTGTAAAAAGACAAGGGTTCATCAAGTTAAACCCTGTTATATGAACCCCAGTGCATATACATAAACATACATATAGACTTTCTATATACTCACATATATGAACAATATATATATATACATATGATAAACTAACTGCAAGGGGCACATTTACTAAAGGTCGAATTGATTCGAATTGAAAATTTGAATTAAAAAAATTCTAAATTCGAATTTATTTTGGGCTTACTCGACTATCGAATAGCCCAAAATTCCATTTGAATTGGTCAAATTAAAAAATCTGAATTCGATCGTCGAAGTACTGGCCATTTAAGAAAAAGAAAAAATTCAATATAACAATTTGGCAGATAAAACCTACCAAATTGCTATATATCCCTATGGGGAGCTCCCATAGGATTTTTCCAAATTCGATCAAATTTTTTATATTCCAATTGCGTTAAAAACGAAAAAAGGCAAGTGACCCTTAGTAAATGGGCCCCAAATATTGAGATCACTTTAGTCTTGGATATTATGCTTCTCAGAGAAGTAATCCAAGCCACTCTTAAATGCATTATGGAATCTGCTTTCACAATATAATCCAGTAAGTTATTTTACAACTTCACTGCCCTCAGATTCAGAACCACCCCAGCAGCTTCAAATGAAAATTCAGTTTTTCAGATATAACTGGGTGGCCTCTGGAATTTTTTCTTTTCTATATAAAAAAAATACCCTTCTATCTGTTTGTGTTGCCCTCAATACTTATCTACAATACATCTATTATCTCTATAGACAATGTGAAATTTACTTGTGTTGTCACTTAAAATCTCATTCAACAGATGACCATATAGATAAAAACATATTTTGATGAACTTGACAAACAAGCCTCTTCATAAATAATATTCCTAGGGCATGTTGTATTTAATTCTTCATTGAAGTTTATTTGCCACATGAAAAGTAAAAGGCTGGGAAGATTTTTTGAGGAACACTACAAACCACAACAAAGACTTTAATATACTTTATGTGTTGGGCTGTTTTCAAAACAGCATCTTTGCAGTGAAGCTATATACAGCTTACTGGGGCTTGCTTTTGATAATTGCGATATTTAAAATACTATGTATTTGTGCTGTGGTAGACCTTGTTTTTTGCCTACAACTGCTAGTCATATATTTCCAGTGGAAAGTATTGTTTTTATACTTACTTTTAATAGTACATTTTCAATGCTGTGTCAACATCTAGTACAGTCCTGTGTAATTAATTTTGTTAAAGACATACATTTTTTAATATTTGTTCATTTTCTATTTATGTATTTATTGGAAATATTGACATAAAAAGTACATCATTATAAACACTCAGGGCCTATCTGAGTTTGCATGATTGGTAGAAGTGGCTTAAAGAGAAGCTACCATAAAAAGTACCTAAAACAGTTTGTAATATTTAGTAAAGTAACTGTGCAAGAATTGCCGACCTTATCTGCAAAGTACTGTATTACTTCAAGATTAATGTCATCATTAACAGAGGGCCTAGTAACTCCTGAAGACAGTTATGCAGTTGAGCAGAACTGTCCTATTTTTAAAAAAAATTGGCTAATTATATGTTATACCAGATGTTTGTATAATTATGACTTCATACAAGAGGTATGAGGAGTGGCAAGTGGAATTCATAATCATGGAATTGGATTATACAATCCTCTCAGTGTAAAGCTCTACAGTGAAGCAAGGGTAACAGAACCATTAAACCTGGGCCTTTTACCTTGTTTAGAGTTACAAACAATGCACTTTTATAAAAGAACAAAAATAACTTGCCCAAAAGATTCAATAACATTTCTAATATTTCACTGCATGATTTGGCCATGCAGCATGAATGATTGTTCACCCCTAGTTGGCAAATACAATTATATTTATAAGCCCCATTCTTTTCTCTGACTAAATTGAAGAAACACAATCTGGAATAACATATAGTCTGAACATTTTACATTGGTCATGCTATGTTATGGTTCAGTGAAAGGACCTTAAACTTCCAGACAAGGACATGGCAATAAAAGATGAAGCACCTGGACCCCTATTTTAAGATTACTAGACCCCAGGTGTGTGATAGGGAACAGTTAAATTTCATCATTACCCTTTCTTATATGGTATTTTTTATAGTCATTTTTACTGCCAGTACTAAAGGTGCTTGGCTTATCCCAGCAGCTAAGAGGACATCACTTGTCAAACAGAATGCTCAGTGATATAAAAAATGACAAGTCCTAACATAACCTTTCTGATGACTATTTTCAGCAGTCTTATTTTTCTCCATTGTGCAGATGGGGGAAATGTCTACAGACATAAATATTTTTATTTATTGCTAAAAATGAAATATTGAGCAACCTTTTAAAACATCTTTCACTATGCTCCAACACAGTTCTTCTCAGATTAAAATTAATTTAGGCTTACAATTTGCCAGTATATTTAATCATTTTTAAAATTTTTACTGAATATGTTCCAAGTCCCACTCACTCTAGATGGAAATGTGTATTATATATACACAAACAGAAATTTATTAAACCTCAGATTTTTTCTGATCGAGTTTTTAAATGTTTAGAGGAAAAGAATGACATTTTAAGACATTTATTATACCCCCAAAGCTGCTAAAAATCCAAATCCATAAAAACTCCAGCTAAACTCCAGCTAAACTCCAGCTAAAACCTGTTGATGCCATATATATAAATCAATGGCAGATGTCCCTGAAGATGCTTCTTGACATCATGATCTGTTCTGGTTTGAGTAAAATAATGAATTGATTAATATATTTCGAAATATTGCACGATTTTGTGGAGACTTTTCCCTTACCAACTTTTTTGAGCTGCTTTTTGAAAAATTAGTTAAATTAGTGGATGGGAGTTAGGTCGATTTTGTTTTAATAAAAAAATTTGATACATTTGAGTTTTAGTAAATACCACCCCAGGTTTAAAATAGGATATGACTGTCAACACATGGCATAACTTGAGATCTCTGTCAACTATTTTTGCTCATTGTTGTGTGATCCCATTGGATCACAGATTTAACTCTTGATTTAAACATGTTATCAAAATCTTTGGAGAGGTGGTTAAAAGAGATGTACAAAGACTTTAAAAAAAAAAATGTAAATTCTATTTAAATTTATCTTAATTGGAAAGGCATTGGAAAGAGGTTAAAGTAGTATCCATAGTGCAGATTGATCACACCTATTATAGAATAGGATTCACGTCTACAAAATTCATGTCTACAAAGTTTACAAATAGCAATTGGTAATTTATTCGACTGGGGCGAATTCCCACGATTCACCTAATGCGAATAAATTCACGAAACGCCAGGAAAATTTTGCTTCCAAAAATTTGCTGCCGTCTCATTTTGGAAGCGGGCGTCCATTTTTGGATGCCTGCAATGTGCACCGGCATCCAAAAACGGATGCCCGCGTCCAAACACAGATGCTCGTGTCCAAAACGAGATGTGGAGACGTTTCTCCACAAGTCCCTCACTTCACCACCAGGACATCCTATCATTTCGGCATGGGATTCTTTATTTTCAGGGGGTCTCACAATTTTTATATAGTTTTTTGCAACTGTTGTGCACCACAATGAAATCCTACATAGCGTACACTTTGGCAATATTAAGAGAATTACGTGAAGTTGAAATGTTGCCAGAGAATATCTTGATGTTTTGAGTCTTTACACAGTGATACCACATGATGCAGGAGTGGAGGTTTAGCTCTTGTGGAGGCATGACAAACATTCTCACCAACTGAATTTTTGTGTACACTGTTGGAAATTACATTACCCCACGATTACTTTAGTTTTTGGGGAATCTTTTTTTCTACAATGGATGGGCACGGTGAAGGGGTCCAATGGGGTCCCCTTTCATGCCAATTTATTTATGAATCAATTTGAGGATAAGTAGATTTATTCTGAGTTTGGTGACCGATTGCTTTTTTTCTGTATCAATAATATCTTCTTAATTTGGCATATTGACCAGATTGGAGACCAATCATTTGTCCAGACATTGAATTATTTACCCACATTTACCTTAACATTTGATGAGAAATCTGTGGATTTCCTTGATATAAGAATCTTTTGTAGATCAGAGAGGGTGGGCACAACCCCTTTTGGAAAGGAGACGGACCATTAAACAGTTCTCTATGTACACAGTTTTCATCCTCCAGCTGTATTGCGATCTATTCCATACTCACAATTTATGCAGGTTTTCTGCAACAATTCAGATGATAAGGTTGCATGTGAACAAGCAAATTAAATGATCAATATGTTTGTTGAAAGACCTACCATTTGTGAATTTCGGATCCCTGAGGCACAGGTTAGTCATCATGGATTTATCAATTATTGTGAAAAGCTCCCCAAGAATTGGTTTCCAGACTTGAAACTTGGATGCTATCACTGAAATGGATGTTGTACCTGTGGTTTTCTTTTGACAGGACAAATGTTCCCACATCCCCTAATGAGGAAGAGATTCCGTATAAAACAGAGACTTTTGGAATATGTGACATCCTTTAGACTGAGAATAAATAATCATCGAATGACTATAAGGAATGCATTATCCTCTGGAAAAGCTGTCTAGTTATGTTAGTTGGTGAATTGTATACAGTGTTATTTTTATATACTGTAGGTGTTGCTTTACATTTGTTGTTTGAGTTTCAGGCCATTTAACAATCATTACAGCGTTGGTAAATGGAAATCTATAAAAAAAATTTGATGGGGAAGTTCTGCGGACCCGGATGTCAGGATATAACAAATAAATATATTAATGTGATTAAAAGCCAACTTAGAGTCAGTAGGTGAGGGTTTGTGCCACTATTTTAATATTCCATGAGTGGATATCCCTTTAAGTATCTGGATACTATGTTAGATGGGGCACTTATCAATAGTATCCTTATTTGTCTAATTTGGAAGTGTATTATAAAAAGGAATGGATAAATCCGTATACATATTTTTTATTGTTATTTATATAGAGATCCATATCCATTTGAATGAAGATGAATAATGCAAGGGTGATATGGCTGATAGTATACAATATTTGGAAGTTAAAACCCCTTCAATTTTACTATGAGGTACATGCTCTTCTGGAACACATACTATATTTACATGATGTTACTGATTGCTTGATCATTAAAGGAGAAGGAGAGGCTGAAGACACTTGGGGTGCCAAACGTCAGGCACCCCCAAGTGATTATAGAGACTTACCAAAAACCCAGGGCCAGTGCTCCTATCAGGAGAAATCTACACCAGCCCTGGTTATAGGAGTGAGCAACACGGAGAGATCTACATCCATTTTCGCGCAGTCTTTGTTTTCCCCCAGACTGACGCATGCACATTTGAACAAATAAGCAGACTTGTGCATGTGCAGCTGCGTGAAGACTGGAGTAGATCACTCTCTGGTGCTCACCCCTATAACCCCGGGCGGTGCAGATTTCTCTTGAAGGAAGCACCGGTCCTGGGTTTTTGGAAAGTCGCTACAATCACTTGGGGGTGCCTAACATTTGGCACCCCCAAGTGTCTCCAGCCTTTCTTTTTCCTTTAACATACTGGTCATTCTATGTACATAGTCCAGGAGGGCTGTGTCTATTTATAAATATCTCATAAGTTTTTGATTTTGAGCAATCGACACATGTTCCCCGTTGAGGTCAGAGGTTCATTAAATATGAGAGGTGGGATTGTGTTTCCTGGTCCAACCGAGATAACCCATTCATTAATACAAATTCCCTAAATCAGAATAATAGCAATGGGATTGATATTATATAGTGCCATGGGATAATTATTGGATAATTATTGGTTATATAATTATAACTGTCAGTTTGTAAATGCTACATACAATGTCACTTTGGTATTTTTATAATGAATCCATATAGATTTTGCATAGTCATGTAGTAGATTATTTCGATACACATGTAGATGAAATTATGACACATTATTTTTAGTGTTTTTTGATGATGAATTGACACATTAATTGCAAAATGTATTTTAATGGGCTAAAATAGCATTAGGTTAGTAATTATGTTTCACTTGCATTATTTGTCACATGATAATTTTATATTTTTCTATACTTAAGTGGCAATTATCATAGATCATGCTTTGCACTTACATATTAGTGGATGTATTATACATATTACTTGTGGGAGGAATGACTGTGGGTGTTAAGTATTTAAGGGGTATATATATATATATATATAATGCAAAAAAATAATCTTTTATTTATGACACTTAAACTGACGTTTCAGCTGATACAGCCGAAACGTCAGCTTAAGTTTTGTAAATAAAAGATTATTTTTTGCACACTATAAGACCTGTGAGTGCAGACTTCATCCACCTTCTATATTACCCACCTCAAGGACTGCACCCAGGCGCATTTGATCACCTTTTCATGAGTGCCGGTTTTTTCTCCATCTCTATACATATTTGAGATATATATATATATATATATATATATATATATAGTACAAACTCCACAGGGAAGCCGGCACTCACGAAAATTAAATTGGTTGCCTGGGTGCAGTATCAAAAATCAATAATTTATCGAAACAAAGGGAACCGCACTCACAGGTCTTAAAGCAAAATAAAAATGTTTTAATGGTACACGGAAGACTGACGTTTCGGCCTCAACAGAGGCATTTCTCAAAGTTTGAGAAAGGCCTCCGTTGAGGCCGAAACGTCAGTCTTCCGTGTACCATTAAAACATTTTTATTTTGCTTTAAGACCTGTGAGTGCAGTTCCCTTTGTTTCGATATATATACAGTCCAGGTGTGTATCCGCACTCTGTCTCGTCCAAGTGGGTGCTATATCAAAAATGTAGTAAATAACGAAAAAGAAGATAAGCACTCCGATCTCACTGATTAAACATTTATTCCACTGTGCATACCACAGTGGAATGCACAGTGGAATAAATGTTTAATCAGTAAGATCGGAGTGCTTATCTTCTTCTTCTTCTATATATATATATATATACGAACCAGAAACAAGTTTAGGTCGAATCTGAGTGGGGAATGTATAATTTCCAGCAAAAAATGTTTTTGATTGTGGTTCTTTGGGATCAAGACTGTAGCCAGTGCACTGTGACAAATATATATATATATTATATTTGGGAATATCTCTCCTTTAAAAGCCTGATTGCAGGCTGGGGAGGATTTAGCCTTCAGTGAAAAGACAGCGTTCAATGAACATTGATTACAGGTAATGCTAGAATTCACATAATAAATAAAACAAGTTAGGGACCAACATTCGGGGTTTACCTTGACGTGGTATGGTGGCTTATCAATCATAACAAAATAACCCTTGTTTTGGGTGTATATGCATTAGCATTTATAATACTTATATATACTTTAAAGCCTTTAGAGTGCTCCCACAACCCCCCTGTTTTGATATATATATATATATATATATATATATATATACGTATATATAATATATATATATATATATATTATATACTATACCCCCAAAATAAATACTTGAGCAACAGTTTATATCAAATTAAGTGCCACATTAAAGTCTTACCAAACTGGAATATATATTGCACTTTTACATCTCTTGCCTTGAGCCACCATTTTAGTGATGGTCTGTGTGCTGCCTCAGAGATCACCTGACCAGAAATATTTCAACTTTAACTGTAACAGGAAGAAGTGTGAAAGCAAAAGACAGAATTCTGTTAATTGGCTCATGTGACCTAACTTTATAGTTTGTTTGGTATGTTTGTGTGCTCCGTTAAATCATAAGATCCCAGGAGGCTGTCCTTATTTTTTTAAAATGGCCATTTTCTATTTATGATTACCCAATGGAACATGCTAATAAAAAAGTATATTATTATGAAAATGCTTTATAGATATGAGTTGTTTTATGCAATATCTTTTTATAGAGACCTACATTGTTCGGGGTAAGGTTTAATCAGTAACCTTCTGTTTGGTACTGTATTAAATGCTTTAGGAACATCTAAATAGATAACATCTACTAGTGCAACCCTGTTGTCAATCACATACAATTTTGATTGAAATATATTCCACAATCTTGTCCTTTATTATCTTCCAAAAACTGTTCATGATTTATAATTCTGAGGCTAAGAATGATATCCTTTTTTTGAATCCTGGAAAATTAAATAAATTGGATTTGGCAATCACACAGCTGAACACATTTAGTACTTTGGGAAAAATAGTATACCATCAGGTTCTAGACCTTTTTTTTTTTACGGATATACACAATTCAACTGCGTGAAAGGGAACCAAGATAGTCCTTGAGAGCACAAACAAACTGTGGGGAAATACTTTGCAGGGATCACAATGGTTTAATTTGGATCTATGGAATCAAGTATGTCTGTGTGAAAAATAATAAATTTAGCTTATGTCCAGATCGGGTACAAGTATGGAACCTAGGGATGACGTATTTTACCTGTATTTTAAATGTAAACTTTATTTAAAGGGCTAATGACATGGGAAACATGTTAATAGTGCTACTCCAGAAGAGTCCATTTTTCAAAAGAGCAAACATTTTTTATATTCAATTTTGAAATCTGACATGGGGTTTCCCAACTGCCCCCAGTCATGTGACTTTTTTCCCTTATTAATAACATTGGGATCAACCATCATTTTTACAGACCAGGCTGGTAAAATACCGGCCAGGTGGCAACCCTATGTACTGCAAGTTGTAGTGATATCACCCCCTCCCCTTCCCCTCCATCAGCCTAACCTAAGAACTATGGAAAAGTAACCAGATAGAAGCACAAGATAACAGCTCCCTGGTAGATCTAAGAACAACTGTCAATAGTAAAAGCCATTTCCCACTGAGACTGATTCAGTTACATTAAGTAGGAGAAATAGCAGTCTGCCAGAAAGTAGTTCCATCCTAAAGTGCTGGCACAAAACATATTTTCCCATGACAGTATTTCTTTGAATAGTCTGCTACTAAAGATAAATTCTCGGGGGCGTGGCCTGCATGGCAACGGAGTAGGAAGCACTTCAGTGAGCTCCGTGTACAGGGCATATAATCCTGCATAATCCTGCAAACCTCATACGCCAAAATCGATTGCTGAAGTGGGGAACACACTAGCGACTGGTATCTCTACCTGATGGTGTGGAAAAGTGGAAGCAAGCGCGCGACTAAGGTCAGCTCTCACCAACAGCATCGTGACATGCAGTCTCAAAATGGCGCGAGTCCAAAAGCTGCGCAGCAAACAACGCCAGAGGCAGATAAGAGAGGTGAGGACGCGATACACAAACTGGCGCAGTTCGCAAGATCCCCTCTGCCACATCGTAGGGATCAAGGGTCATCGCTCGCTACTCATGGCAAAACGCTCCCGATGGGGGAAGGGGTGAGTAACATAACTGCCACTCCATTAAAACATGAGTCTCCCAGCGAGCCAACGCTGACAGAAGTTCTTCAGGCCATTACTGCTAACCATACAACATTAGATGGAAAAATTGACGAACTAAAAACTGATTTTGCTATTCTAAAACATGATGTCCAAAAAATTAGAGACAGAACATGTGAGGCAGAAAGAAGGATTGGAGAACTAGAAAACTTCACCGCACCCCTCCCAGAGCGTGCTAACATGGCAGAAATGCAGTTAACATATCTTGAGCAAAAGGCGGATGATTTAGAGAATCGCCTTAGACGCAACAA
>CM044433.1:60254471-60268708 GCA_024363595.1 Xenopus borealis
TGTTAAGTTTTTACTAATTTTAATAAAAATCCCCTAACACAAGATAACAGCTCCCTGGTATATCTAAGAGCAACACTCAATAGTAAAAATACAGGTCCCACTGCGACACCTTTAGTTACATTGAGTACGAAAATCAATAGCCTGTCAGTTGTTTCAAGATTATAAACAATAGTCTAGAAAGGAACAAACAATTTCTAACATAAATACTTTTAAAGAATCTATACTAGAATGTTGCTAATACAAAGTAACATAGTAACATAGTAAGTTACTATGTTACTTACTATCTAATGAAAAATAAATTGTGTGGCGTTCACCTGGAGGTACCAGACTTATTTTAGATTAGTCAGGTAAAGGTATGGGACCTGTTATCCAGAATGCTCGGGAACTGGAGTTTTCCAGATAACAGATCTTCCAATGATTTGAATCACCATGCCTTAAGTCTTCTATAAAATCATTTAAATTTAAAAGAAATCCAACAGGCTTGTTTTGTCTCCAATAAAGACTGAGTATGTCTTAGTCTACATCATGTACAAGGTACTGCTTTATTATTAAAGGGAAAAAGGAAATAACTTATTTGGAAAAAAAATATTTGGATAAAATGGAGACTATGGGAATTGGCCTTCGAGTAATTCAGAGCTTTCTAGATAACACGTTTCCGGATAACCAATCCCATATTTGCATTCCCTTTAAACGTATAACTGTGTAACATTAGTAGATAGATAATTATAAAGGCATAGAAAATAGTATATGTAGATTACCTCATTGAATGATATAAGTATGCTAGAATATTAAAACTTCTTTATTCTGCATGAATAGGCAGAGTAAAAATATGAAGTTGTTAAAAAATGACAAAGTATTGTGAACTACACATTTAGCTTGAGCAACCTTGGTTTCTGAAACAGATCTGATTAAATCTGGAAAAAAGACAGCCAATACAGCATTCTAACAAGGCTGATGTATAACATAAAAATAAATACACATGTCCTGACAGTTCAAACTGGCTGGGACTACAACAAAGTTTAATTTGCTTTCACATTGTTATAGATATTTGTCTTTGTATCTGAGCACTCTTGGAGAAACAGATAACTTAACACCTGATACTGTAAATAATTACATTTCAAAGTATGAAATTACCTGGAAAATGGTGACACAAGAAAGAAGTAAAAGCTAAAATATGGAGATAAGGTAGAAAAGAATAGGCAATTATTTCTGTTTCTATTTCAGAAAAAGACAGCATTGGTGTGTTATCCCTGCCATCAGTAATATTAGTGAGACTTAATATGGCTAGGTCGAGTAGTTCTTATTGTCCCAGGACCTCTCGGGAGAGGTAAGCTTGTTCTCCAGTGCATCCTAGCTTTGAGAGTTTGTGGCATAAGCTACCCAGTCTTATCAATGATAATGGTGTATCAATCAATGTGATGAGGCTCAGGGCCAGGAAAAAAAGAACATAAGAATAATAATAATAAAAAAATATTTCCCTTGTCTACCTTTCATATAATAATCACAAATCGTGAATCCATAGACCTAGTTCTTTGGGGATGCTGATTCAGTGCACACAATGAACAGAACAGTCTCAGATGTTCATAACATTTCGATTGTATTACAAAAGGCTGAATGTATGTCAGAACTCAGAATCAAAACCGTGATGAAACCATAAATCTGAGAAAGTTTCAATATTATGGATTATCATTTGGATTTCAATCAATCACATGGATCAGCCATTTCATCCTTTAATGACATTTCAGCCAAATGGATAGATAGTACAGAAAAACAATGGCTTAACATCCTTAAACAATATTTTGACAAATAAAAAAGTACTAAAACTTGTTATGTGATATTTACCTGTACATCTGCATTGATTTCATACAATACCAATTAAAAATTCTGTTAACAAACACATTTTTTGTGTGAATCTAACAAACATTTTGACTGATAATTTCACTAACATAAATAACGCAACTAAATTTAGAATCCTTATATTGAAACAAATGTACAGTAATATTAAAGAGCACAAATAATTTGATTCTCCTTCTTTACATTTATTTAATAGAATTATTAAGATTATATAGTGACTCTCCTTTTCCCTCATTATCTTATAATGAAGGTATTAGTGGTCCATCACACAGTGAAACCTTTCCTAAAATGGCCATTGTCATTTAGAAGGCTGGCAAAAGCCTTACCTTCTTCCTTAGGCCTGCTTGTATGTTATATATATATATATATATATAATTCCATGGTATATCTTCATATCAGGAGCACTCAGTTACAGAATGCTCCACTTCACATTCAAGATGGCAGCACCCATGGCTTATAAGGACATCATCATGCCATGTTGTGATACGGCAGTGCATGATGTCATTAAAAATAAAAAGAAAGGTCTTTCTCGTTAATTTCCTGGGTGCTCCTAAATTTTGATCTGACCCTTCGGTTCCCGATTGCCCTGATATTGTGCCTGTATACAACTACAAACTTTCATAACGCTTAAATTAGTAGGTGTTTTTAGCAGAAAGACAATTTTTAAAAAAAATGTGCATGAACATTTTTCAAGAATATTATTTTACTATATACTATTCTACTATTTCAGTGTCTGATGAAGAAAAACCAATTCTTCATTACAATACACTTAAAATGAATGACCTACAGTCCCATCACGCACTGAAGGTGCATATAACAATATACCATATTTGCAATGAATACTGATCTTGTTTAATAATAGAATGCCCATATGCTGATCATGAAGAAAAATGTAACTGAAGTTTAGAGCTTTGCAATGTATGTTTGCCATATGAAATAATAACCAGTTGTATTTGTGCTGTAATGCATAATTATTTTAAGCAGCAAGCTGTGGAATAATGTTTTGTGTTAGTTAAAGTGACATTGCCGTTCCCTGATCACACACGGTATCTGTCAGTTGTGACAAAGGCTTCATCATACTCATGCTAAGCAGTGTCACCATACCAGCGACCTTGTGTCAAATTCAAATGTTTAAAGCCCTTCAGAACTCATCTAAAAAGCCCAATAGGTATTGCTGTGCTGAGTACCTGGGTTTTCCTCTGAGCTGAATAATCTGATTTTGGATTTTGCTTGACCTTTGTGATACTACACAAATGAATGTTGTCTTCTTCTGAATCCCCAGTACCCCAGTTCCCTACTACCTTACTTCATGTTCCTAACAGTACTATTTAGTGATGAATTCCACAGAGGGTCATCTGAACTGGGGAAACTTCTGCAGGGCTAAACAATTTTCACAAGTTTTACTTGTGCTAAACTTATGTGTACAATTAATCAGTGTGTTTTAGATAAATTGTGACTCTTGCCAGTGATGCTAATGAATTCAATAGAATATATACTATATACTAACTCAAACAATACAGTGTGCCATTTACCAGGTTAGTGCTCCTTTATATCAGAATACCACACACATAATAAAAGTCAGTTCCCAGGTTTATTTAAATATTCACAAGATATTCTCAGGGTGAACAGTTAACAATACTATCAGACATTACTGTGAAATCCACTACACAAACCCATTATGTGACAGCATTTCTCTGCAGGGCAGTGTGCAATGTGCAAAAAGTCCACCAAGTTTTTTAGACTATGCATGAAGAAGAATTACTACAGCTCTCTGTTTGTCCCTCGAACAAGGCTGCAGAGCATCTAAAAATGGTGTCTCAAGGTAAAAAATTTATATAGAAATATTTACTGATGTATAAGTCAATTTGAAAATTTGATAGTATATAAATGATCTGTTCCTTAAATACAGCTCCCCTTCAATGGTTGATGTGAAATCAACTTTCTGCATATTACATGATTACAGAATTGGAACGCAAACCATACTTTGGAGGGACAGAGGAGTATTCTCAACCCATGCACTGTGCTAAGACAGCTTGAGCAGAATCTAGCTGTTCAGCTATACATATTTCTTCTTTCTAGAAAAAGAACAAAATTGTAGAGGGAGTACCATCACAAACATACACCAGTATAACTACTGTAATTCTGTTCAGTGTTTTGTAATGGATACTTTAATATCATATGTTTTTCCTGCTAAGCACTTTTGATTGATTTACTTGTTTAGCATTGTTATCTCTTCTACTTTGATAAACTGCTCAACAAAACACTGCATTGTAAAACACTACAATGACATTTTTGATCAGAAACAGACCTTGCTGAGTATCATAGATCATATGCTGAATCTATCCTGACTCATGGTCTGTTATAAAGAAAGTCTTCTTTTACAGGACCGCTGTCCTGTTTATGAGAAAAATTCTATGTGGCTAAAAGATTAGCTTTTTAAAGAAATTTAAAGCAAGTTCAAGTAACTCAGTAAAAGGTGAGTGAGTGTTTCTTTATCCAAATTCAAAGCAAACCAACTGCAAAAGTGGCCATAACCATAAATCCATCCCTCTATGTGGGCAGTATTCTAAGCCATTAAGAACATAGGGCCTCAAATGCTCTTGGTCTGGTGCTGACAACATGCTGAAATCAGTGTGCTGCCCATGTAAAATACACTATAAAAAATACACTATGGATTTAAAACTACAATCTCCCTATTGGATTTACAATTGTATTTCTATTTTGCAGAGAATTTTAGCAAATATGTTGTAAATGGTCTGCACTGATTTTTTAGGTGGGAAACATATGTTACTGTTTAGAACATTTTTCTTAAATGTTGTATAAGAGTAACCCAGGCGCTATATATACTTCCTCCACCCCGCTGCGAGGGCTCATCCCTGAGAAAGAGAGTTTCATTTGTGGTGCAATACCATTTGAAAGTAGCTAAAACTGATCCCTGTCACAGCAGTTTACTATAGCGCTACAGTAATACATTAGCTTCTGCTCCAGTATCTAGCTTAAATATAACTGTGTTTTCTCCAATGATAATATCTGTATACCAGGCATCATCTAGTTCAGGGTTCCCCAACCTTTTTTGCTCGTGAGCCACATTTAAATTTAAAAAAGGGTTGGAGAGCAACACAAGCATGAAAAAGTCCATGTGGATGTCAAATAAGAGCTCTGATTGGCTTTTTGGTAACCCCTATATGGACTGGCAGCCTACAGGAGAGAATGTTTGGCAGGACATCTGTTTTTTATGCAACCAAAACTTGCCTCTAAGCCAGTAATTCAAAAATAAGCACCTGCTTTGAGGCCACTGGGAGCAACTGTCATAGTCGGCACCCAAATACCAGAACAAGTGCCAAGCACCCTGGTCTCGGCTCGTGCTTCACCAGTAGTGTAACCGCCTTTGGCTTCGGGAGGAGCCCTCAGCTACTCAGATGCCACCTGGACTTAAACGAGAGGTGCAGAGCAGGAGTTCTGGCCAGCAGTGGGGCACGACTGTAGATAAAGTCTTTTAAGGCCGATGGTCACGGTACAGATAGGAGTAGGCAAATTCATGGTCAAACAGGCTGGGTCGAGGCAGGCAGATTGCGAAGAGATGTCAGGCAGGCAATGGGTCAAACCGGGTGATCAATCAGGTAGGATTAGGCAGAATCGGTAGTCAAACAACAGGCTCAGCTCAGGATACAGATAATCAGAGTAGTCAAAAGGCCAGGCAGGGTCAAATACAGGAATCAGGAACAAACAGAAGCCAAATAGCACAAGTACAAGGCACCAGGATTAAACCTATCACGGGCAATGAGTTTTATAAAAATGCCCCTTTAAACATTTAAAGGGTCATGACGCCAGCGCACATGCGCCCTTAAGATGCGAAAGTGCACGCCGCACGCGCACTAGGAAGACCGGCAGCAGGGAGAGAAGAGCGGCGCGGCGGGCGTCCCCGCCGCACCACTAGACCACCAGGGTAAGGTTTCCTTACAGCAACATCCAAGGTGTTGGAGAGCAACATGTTGCTCGCGAGCTACAGGTTGGGGATCACTGATCTAGTTTCTGGGCCTGTGTACATGTATTTGCTGCCTGCAAGACACCAATAAACAAAGAGTCTATTTCCTTTGATTTCTCTTTATTCTTTTTCAAAATAGGATTTTTTGTTCTGCAGCATTTAGCAAAATGATTCTTTCCACTGCATTTGTGACATGTTGTCCCATAAGCTGAACACTGTCTTGGTCTGTGCCTTTGCCCACACTGTTTGCAGCTATAAACTTGTGTGTCAGGTGATTTCTGAATGCTTTGCTTTATATGTCCTGACTTTTTGTCATGTACATATTCTTTGCTTATTTTACTCTGTGTCAGTGCTTGCATGTGTCTTTCAGTTGCACTTGCACCCATAGCTTCAACTTGTGCTTTTGTTGCCTCTTTAATTCTGCAGATTGACACGGCTTTCTCTAATGTTAAATCAGGATCAGTTAACAGTTTCTCTTTTAGTGCAGGATTGGTAATGCTGAACACACTTTTATCTCTGAGCATGAGATCTTCTGTGTCTTTAAACTCACAGTCTTTTGTTTTTAATTTCAGCTCTGTCAAAAACTTTTCTATGCCCCCAGTGTCTGACATGGGATGTCAGCACAGGAACAGGAAGAAGAGGAAGAAGAGATCATGTGACCAGCAATATATTACACTACCGACATCCCAATAGATCACATACACAGAGTGACCAACACCAGAATAGGGAAACCCAGAGACATCCTCTGATGCCTACATAATTATGGCACTAAGGAAAAGATAGGTAGAGGAGGATGACATAGATGACATAGAAATCTACCAGGATGTTGCATGCTCCACTATCTACCAATTTAGACTACTGAAGCTGCTAATAATGCTTCTCAAGGAGCAACAGCTCCCCTACTGATGTGGATCTGATGGGTGGTCAGATCCACATCTTACACAACCCTAGAGAGGGCCTGAGGTTGTGCAATCAACTGGGCCTGCCACAGGTGAACTTCAGTGATTGGTTTGCAAATTAAAACAGGGACCCTCCACCATCTGGGATGGCAGAGAACATGGAAGAACACTAGCGTGAGTAACTTAACCGCACTTGCTTTACCTTTTCTCTTAACTTGAACAGCATAATGGACTTTGCACATACTTAGGGCCATATAACTCCGCACCTATTTTTCTTACCACATAACATTCTCAATTCTCAATATATAGCATCATGGTGACTACCAACCTACCTACTGGCTCTATTTCCCACTATAATACCAACTAATGTAAAATGTGCGAGATAGCTCTACTCCTGCACACAAAGTTAAGATCTGCCTGCTACACACACTGTATGAAATGGACATGTCCTATAGGCTTGCAGCATTGCTCACCTGACATAGACACTTTTTACCCAGGTCCTGGAATCGAAGCATTAGCCTTCACCAGCCTTCACCAGTCTCATAGATATTTAGTGAACTACTGTCAGCCTCTTAACAACAGAAAGCAAAAGGATTGAACCCACAACTTTGTGGGTGCCATCATGAATAGACATACAACACTAACCACTTTATTCTTCCACAGCATATAAAGATATTTCTCAGAGGCTGGCTCATTAGCGTGCGGGAATAACAGACAGTGAAGATAACACACTTAAGCAATGTCCTTTCCCTAAACATGGGGCTTTGTGTGATACTAAAGCACGGCACATCCCATGGCCTGTTACAGACACAGGACTCCTAGACATATCCATGCTTGTTTGGTTGGAATTTACACTAATTACCACTTTTTTCTTACTTTTTGTTACGTTATACAAGTTTCAGTTTTATATTAGGGACAACTTTCAACTTCCCACGAACAAATATACGAATAGGAAAAAAAAAGATAACCCAAATATATGCAAAAGAATTAAAATTTTCCTTCAGTGTCCTGGGGGCACTGCATAGTTGCCAAGGGTTAGTATATCATCACCATATAGATGCTGTAGCATTCAAGAGTTTGACTCTTGAACAACAAACCTTAACTATTTGCAAATGGCTGACATAAATACAGGAACTGTTCCACTTTGAGGAGCTCTCTACTCTCACTGCAGACCAGTTCACTAAGGTTTCCAGCAGATGGATACGTTGGATTCTTTTTAAGGAATCAGATACATACCAATCAGAAATGGAATAGCTCCTTATACTCTGTAACCTCTTTTTTTCATCCCCTTCCCTTCCTCTATCCCTCTCCCTTCCTTTTTTCTTCTACCCTCAAACTCTCCATCCTCTATCCCTCATACCATGCCTTTCCCTAAGCCTCCCACCCCAACCCCAATTAAGCTGAATGCACCCTGCTGTATTGTAAACATTAATGTTAATTGAAATCAATAAAAATTAAATATGAAAAAAAAGAAATCAGCTAGAAAAAGTGCAACAATTCGAATCGTACTATTTTTCGAGTTTGATGCCCGAATCTCTCGATTTTTCAAGTTGTAACCTGAGAACCCAGACTTTTTCAGGTTATTGTACGAAAACCAGAGTAGATCATGATTTCAAGAAACATCTTCAGGGACATCTACCATTGACTTCTACATGACCTTGGCAGGTTTTACTTGTAGTATTTTCAGATTGTGATTTTTAGCAGCTTTGGGGTATAATAAATTTTTTTATTTTTTCCCCACAAAAACTTGACCAAAAAAAGTCCCTTACACTACAATGAAAGACGATTTAAAAAAATGTTTTTTTTTTTTAACTTTCTGGTTCAACTGAAATTCTGTTGTTATTAGCATAAATAGGAGAACACATATATATCAGTTTAACCCCCAGAGAAAAAACATATTGTAGAATATGCCGAAATCAATTATGATCAATACTTGTGAGGCTTGGGGGCAATAAATCCCTTTTCTGCATTATTATTGAATAGAAAAATGTATGATAGTAGCTTGGAAATGAATAGAGTAGAAAACATTTCTCCTGTTGAAGTGCCTAATTTTTTCTAATAAATATAGTATAGTAGAACAGTGACTTCTTGTTTAAAATAATCTAAATAGTGATTTGTGCACATTGAGACTATTACTGCCCTCCAAGGAATTTCTTTGACACTCATTAAGTTTTTTCTGTCAGCATTCTAGTACAGGGAGTAATAAGGCTTTGTAAACTGACTTGCAGCACAATATAATCACTGAAATATGAGATCGGTGTTGCTAGCTATACAAAAGTGACAACACAATAAGTTAGCTCAACTGGTAAAATGTGTGCTAAAATATGTAAATATGGACATAAAGATGTTAGACATGAACAAATTGCTATGTTTCTTTTCTGTTTTTGTGAAGTGAATTTGATCAACTGTATTCTGTTTTAAAAAAATATTATGAATCCAAATAATTAGATAAGCAGGTTTGTACTGATTTTGTAGATTCTCATTGTACTATTTCTAACATGTATATATATATATATATATATATATATATATATATATATATGTCTATTTATAGAGGTATATGATCAAATATCCAGAATACAGAATACCTGGGGATCTTTCCATAATTTTGCATCACCATACCAGAGGCAAGCTGCTAAAAATCATTTGAACCTTAAACAAACCCAATAGGATTGTTTTGCTACCAATGTGGATTCATGCAACAAGTTACCCTGAAGTACAAGGTACTGTGTTATTATTACAGAGAAAAAGAACAAAAATTAGCTTAGCATTATTTTCTTAAAATGGACCTGGAGATGACCTTCCCATAATTTGAAGATTTCTGTATAATGAGTTTCCAGATAAGGAATGCAGTATACAGTTGTGCTGATAAGTTTACATACCCTGGCAGGATTTCTGATTTCTTAACCATTTTTCAGAGAATATGAATGATAACACAAAAACTTTTCTTTCACTCATGTTTAGTGTTTGGCTGAAGCCATTTATTGTCAAACAACTGTGTTTACCCAAATTAATAAGCAATTTCATCATTGGGGTGTAACTACAGAGGAAGCAGACCCTGTGGCTTCTGTGGGGTCTAGGAGGAACAGGGGCCCCATGAGGCCATGATTAATGAACAAATTTCAACATATTTTGGTAATCCAAGTCAAGCTCTGGATTTGAAGGGGGCCCTATAAATAATTAGCTGTGGGGTTCAGAAACATCTAGTTATGCCACTGCACAGCATGGTTTTACACTATACAGTGCATTTTTCAATCTCACACACACCATATCCAAACAAATTCAGTTTAATTTTTCTACTAGAACAACGTGGATTAGTGAGCATCTGAATAACCAGGTCTTTGAAATTTCTTCAGATGGTATTTGGGCAACCCAGTTTAGTAAAATACAATTATTTAAATAATTTAGTAAAATACAATCATTTTAAATCACTAGCTTTTTGTTTTTTTTTCTCCTGATACTCCTAATATACTTTGATGTAAGTAGTTCTCACTTAAATTACCTTTCAGTAAGCTTCATGATGTAGATCAGTGCTGTCAAACTTCTGTGGTACTGAGGGCCAAACTTTTTTCTGGTCTATGTGGGGGATAGGGTTGCCACCTTTTCTTGAAAAAAATACCAGCCTTCCTATATATTTATCTTTTTTTCATATTAATAACATTGGGATCAACCATCAAAAATACCGGCCAGGACGGTAAAATACCGGCCAGGTGGCAAACCTAGTGGTAGAGGGCCGATAATGGAAGTCAGTATTGACCACTCCCCATTTTAAACCACATCCACTGTAAACCACACCCACATCCCCCCACATTCACATTATCATATCCACATTAACGGTAGTAGCACACCAAAAAACCAAATGGTTGGTGCTCACTGCAGAGATATCCCTCATCACTCATATGTAAAAAAATTAAGTCAGCCATATACCTAATCCTCCCCTGTGGATAATACAGAAACCCCCCCAACACAGGATCAAACACCTTAGGGACCCCTAATAACTATTTCCAAATGCTAACAAACACCCAGAGCGAACCCCTACCAGGCTTACATCCCACAGGTAGCATAGGGCAAGTACACAATGACACACACAAGCAGCACTGGGCAAGCAAAGTATGACTCACACAAGCAGCACTAGACAAGCAGAGTAAGGCACACAAGCAGCACTGGGCAAGCAGAATATGACACGCAAGCAGCACTGGGCAAGCAGAGTATGGTACACACAAGGGGTACTGGGCAAGCAGAATTTGGCACACACAGGGAGCATAGGGAAGGCAGAACAGAGCAGGAGACAAGGAAATCCATCAGTTCCACTATAAGATGTACTACATACAGTGATACAGTGCTGGTGCCCAATTAGCATTTTGAATAAGGTGTGAACAGATGAACAATGTGGGCAGTTTCAGTCTGGGTTTCAGTTGCGAACAATACAGGGTTTTTTGGGGGAAGTGAACAATAGAGGCTTGAGAAAGGGCTTGTAGCCCGAAACGTTGCCGTTTAAGCATTTCAGTAAAGTATTTTCACTTTCTCAACATTTCCGGAGTGCTGCTTTTTTCATTGGAATATATGAAGTGAACAATAGAGGGTTACAAGTATGAACAAAGCACAGAGGTCACAGGAGTGAACAATACAGGGGATTAGTCTGAATTTGAGTCAAGTTACTCTTTGTACTGTACCTATTAAAGCTTACACATGGTAAGCAAACACAACAGGCAGACTCTCATGGAGGGCCAAACAAGGGGGCCCGCAGGCAGCCAGCTGGACAGCGGCTGATGCTGATTCCCAGGAATTTGGAGGCCTATTTATCAAATTTGGATTAATGCAAATTTAGAGTTTTTTCTACTTTGATTCTCACAAACTCACAATTATACAAAACCATCTTCTTTTAGTATATATTATCTTTTTAATTTATATATATATATATATATATATATATATATATATAACTACTTACATCAAAGTATATCAGGAGTATCAGAATATAAAAACAAGATAAAATAAAGCTGTAAAAAAATCCAAATACCTCAAATTTGTATTTTATTCATAATTTTTAATGGGTTAAAAACCTCAAAAAACTTGAATTGAATATATAGTTTTATACATTTTGCCTCTGGAGAGTGGCAGAAGAATAAAGCAAATCATTTCAAAAGTATGAAAAAATGGGAGAGAAAACAGTATATAGATGTTCCATAACCATATAGACGTTAACAAGGTCAATAAGTGTTTAGAAAATGAGGCCCATTTAACAGAATTTGTGTAGTTAGGGTATTTAGAGGTTTTTTTTCAACCTTGACTAAACTCCCATCTTGGCATGGATACCTTATTTATTTAAAGCTCCAAATATAAAAAGCACAAGCGAATAAAATCATGGAATGAATCCAAATAAATACACTCAAAGACCACTAAAAGCTCAAAGCAAAAAAATATTTTTCAATTTGCAAAGGAAAGCTCCAATTTGACTTTGACATGACTTCACCAACATCTAGGTTTTTACATTTAATGAATGTAGACTTTTTCATGGTATTTGTTTTTTTTTGAGTTATTAGTTACAAAAATAATTTTTAGTACTAAAAAGTGTAATTTAGGGAAATTTAAAAAAATACAAATGTTAGTAGGTTGGCCCCTTCAACACAAGCTGAAACACAAATCAAGATATTGGGTCCGATTTACTAATGTTTGCATTACTTATGAAAATGAAGATTTCAGGACCTAATTCAAAAGACTTCTTACACATGACTCAGGACATCTGTCACCTCATTGATTAAAAAACAAGCAATGCTAGTGAATAATAAAAATTAAATTTTTTTTGTTTCGTGTAAAGTTTTATAAATGAATGTAGGAAATGTGTTTAGAAAAAAAATAGGTGTTAATTAACCTCTGCAGAGGAACCTGGCTGAGGGACGTTGTTTAATATCTGCACAGGAATTATTTTACATGTACTTGCCAGATTAATATTTTTTTTACTCTGTGTAGAAATGTCATAGTTTTTCAGTTTCTTTGTATGCCATGCCTAAAGCAGGGACCTAAGGAGTGCCAAAAGCTTGCATTTTATAATAGCCTTAGCTAGCCAGTAAAAGATATCACTGGCGCCCGCAGCACCGTCAGTGGGGCACACGCAGCCATAATCTTCTTCTCGCCAATGCATACTGCTGAAATGCCTCCATCTGTAGCATCTGACATCATCCCGCCTTGGTGTGAAGTTGGAATATTTAAAGGGGTCTTTGGCACTGCCCATTGTAAAGGTCTATTTCGTAGTTCCTGGGTGTTATTTCTTGTGTTCCTGATTTATTACTGACCTTACCTGCCCCTGAACTTGTTTAGTATGCTGCCTGTCCTGACCCTCTGCCTGTGTACTGACTACTCTTTTGGATCCTGCTTTGTAATTCATTATTTGGTGTTTTTTTACCTGGCTTCTGCCCTCTGCTATTCTCTGGTCTCCAGTATTGTACCGTTTCTCCTGATTGGTGCTGACCCTGCCTGTCCCTTGTCCACGCTTCTTGTTCTCCATTCCTGTTGCAAATGTACAGTTCCCTTGTCTGCCCAGAACTCTCTGCATGGTCCTCTTGTTTAAAATATGCTGAAATCTGAGTTGCGGAGGGCTCATCCTGAATTGAAAGGCGGCTTTTATAGGCAGAAGACTGGGACCTTGGGGTTCATCAGTCTATGAATGGAGTCATTACAGGGACATTTAGGTACACATAAACAAATCTGGGGAATGTAATATAAGTTGGTAATAGAAAGAGAATTGCAATGCAAAAATGTATGCTTCAGCATGAACAAATCTTCCATTTACTATTTAAGATAGCTTGCACTAGTGCTCAGGGTATGTAATAAAACTTCTTACTGGACAAATTTGTTACAAAATGTATGCCATCTTAGCATATGCCTTAAAAGTGTGCAACAACAATTCACAATGCAGTAACAGTTTAATGAAGAATATTGCATATTGTTTACAACTTTTATTACAGTTCCCCATTAGTGTTTACAAGATAGTAGCATTACTTTTTTTTTTCTTCAATATTTTTTATTGGTTTTCCACAATAAAGGTGCATACAATGAAAATATATGTCTGTTTCTTTTTGCATACAAACATAGTCACGTTGATCAATATTAGCATATGTACCATGTATGGTTCTTTTTACATATAGGCAACAAAAAGGTGAATATAATTACTCATTATAGAGTAGAAAAGAAAAAAAAAGAAAAAGAAACAATATGTAAAGAGATGCACCAAACTAAAAAAAAACAAAAAAAACAAAATTTTTTACAGAACAGAGAAAATGTTCTGTTCTCCAGAACTGTTTTTATGCAATTTTATAATCTTCTCCATAGGCCCTATAAATCTCGCCGTAAATCCAGATTCAAGTACAATCATTTATTCCCCTATAGTTCAACCAAGGTTGCCATATTGTGTAAAACGTATCTAATTTGTCATTCAAAAGATATGTTAATTTCTCCATCACCATACAATTATCAACTCTGAGTCTCACAGAGTTGAAATC
>CM044433.1:60270704-60304908 GCA_024363595.1 Xenopus borealis
GTTAAAGACTGTAGAGTATTTGGTATATTAATTCCCAGATATTTTAGCTGTTTTTCCTCCGATTCAAACTCAAAATTCACTTTGAGCAATTTTGTTTGTGCGTTAGGTAGATTGATATTGAGGGCTCGAGATTTAGAAGAATTTATTGTCAACCCTGAAAGGGCCCTAAAGACCTGTAGGATCTTATATATATTAGGGAGAGAAGTCAATGGTTTTGTGATAGGGTGTTTTTCTCTCCATGGGGCAGGTTCACTAAAGCGCGAAGTGTCTAACGCTAGCACTAATTTGCCAGCGTGACGTCATTTCGCAACTTCGCAAATTCACTAACACCAGCGAAGTAGATAGACTTGCGCAACTTTGTCCCCTTACGCCAGGCCAAGTTCCGCACTGACGAAGGATCGTAACTTCGCAAATTCACTAAGATTAACATTTTCCTCAACGTTAGCACTTACGCTGGGGTATTTTAGCATAGGAGGGTGATAGTCTGAAAAAGATCGATAATATTTTTGGGGGATTACCCTTCTTCCCCCCTACATTTCCTAACATATGGCTACCATTTGCACTTTAGTGAATTTGCATAGCGCTGGCGAAAATTCGCCTGGCGAAGTGCGGCGAACGCTAGCGAAGCCTACACTGGTGAATTTTTGGATCTTAGTGAATCTGCCCCCATGTGTCCAGGAGCAAAAGGTCTTCCATGTGAGCTTTCAGTTATTTTGAGATTTTATTATTCGCTCCGGTATAAGTTCTGGGGTCTCTGGCCCTATCTATGGTGTTGTTAAGGACACCATTAAAGTCCCCTCCAATAATAATTTTACCCTCAGCATGTTTGCCAATTAAGGTGAAAACTTTTTGGTAAAATCGTATCTGGCCTTCATTAGGGGCATAAATTGAAACTGAACTCTGGAAAACATACCTAATTTTACATCCCTGACTGTATATATTAAGATCCTGAAACACCCTATTCGCTATCAAAACATGTCTAACATAATAAACATTAAAACTTAAGTAAACCTGAGCACCCATTTGTCTGTCCCTACAGATGCAGTCACTTGGATTTGTAAGTTAAATGCGTTGTGACTCAGGGCTAATTGAAGAAACTGTGTTATCCAAAGTTATCTTAACTCATTTAAAGCATTTAACTTTTTCATTAGCATACCACATTGTTTTCAATAGTGAACTCTTTATTTGGATGGGATGCTGTGACACAATTTTCTGTGCTAAGTGGGATAAATGGGATAGATGAGTTAAGTCACGACGCATTTAACACACAAATCCAAGTGACTGCATCTGTATATTTACGGGAACTGGAGTGTCGTCTTCTCTCTACGGGAGCCTTTCCCTCCGATTGGAATGGTGTTGCTGGAAATGTCACATTTTAAACAGATTACCTCCCCCGCATCTATTAATGTAGTTATCTTTTACGAGATCGTCCCGTGTTCCAGATTGGTGAGATGGGCCGTGAAGATCTAGTTGGTTGGCTTTGTTGTTGTGCATAGGTAGATGTCTTGCATCTTTAAGCCCAGTCTTTGTAGCAGGTCGGTCCCTTCCTGTAGTGTTGATATGGAGTAGGATTTGTTGTCGTAAGTGAATAATAACTTGATTGGGAAGGCCCAACGGTATTTCAACTTTTGCCGATAGTAAGGATAGCCAGGTCCGCGAACAGTTTATTTATGACCTTGGAATGACAAGTCTCCTGCTTTTTGTGCTGCTGCCATAATAGCTTCTTTAGTGGCAAAGTAGTGGAGCCATATAATAATATCTTTAGGCATTGAACTCACAGATTTTGGGCCCAGGGCCCGGTGGCCTCTGTCCATTTCCCAGCGTCCGGAACCAATTGTGATAAAAGTTGAGGAATCTCGGTATTTAGATCCGTTATCGAATCCGGTAGGCCTCTTATGCGAATATTATTTCGCCTGGAGCGATTCTCAGCGTCCTCAGCCTAATCTTGTAAATCCTGGATTTATTTCTCAAGTTCCTTGATAGTATTATCATGGTCGCTAACCCAAAATGTCAACTCATCTGACTTTGATTCCAGAATGTCCGTACGATGGCCCAATTCCTTAATCTCCGCCATTACTTGGGAGGTGATTGTTTTTGTCGTGGCCGCCAGCTCTGATTGCAAAAGGGATTTAAACTTGCCCAATAGTATGGCGTCGAGCGAGTATCCTTTGGTTGGGCTTTGCAATTCGGTAGATACATCGCTGTTTTGGAAGGGTGAAGAAGGGCCCTCAGCGGCCACATCTTCTAGGCCTGGAACTTCCGCCATCTTGGATCTAGGATCCCTTCTGTGAAAAGAAGTTTCTTAATGAGCTTTGACCTCCTGTCTTGCGTCTCTGGGAGCTCTTGGACATTACTGGTACTTATTGTCAGTCCACGGGGTTATATAGCAGGTTTGCAGTGTGGTTTTAAGATGTTTCCACCCAACCGGAGAGCGGAGCTCGCTTAAACGCGTCTTTCCTCTACAAACTTGCGCATGCGCCCCCAAGATAGTAGCATTACTAATGCCAACTATGACATATACATCTCTAATAGTCATACACCAAATTTAGGATTCACTTGGGTTTTTACCTGAGTCTAAACATTTCCTGCAGGATTGAGATCTAATCCAAATCCATGGACAAACAAAATCCATACCCTTAAAATATGTTCATATTATACAGTTTTGGGGGGGAACTGAATTTGCAAATTCGAGTTCTGAAAGTCATTGGTATTTAGCTACATCTTTTGTGGAAAATTCAGTATTCAGCCCTTTATTATATCTTGTATTGTATTAAAATTACTTATATTCTAACATCTGCTGACATGTGACCTCAGCATTGATTACTAAATAAAATAACTTTTATTTTTATATTGCGTGTGGAAGTTTTAGAAATGTTTTTGAAATGATTTTGTAAATGTTAGGAAAAAAGTAGCAATACATTTTTTCATTACTTTTTATTAAACAGTTTCGTTTTTTTTAAACAATCTAAAAATGTATCATCTTCAAATAGAGCACATAAAATATTTATTTATTGATACAGTTATGTTTGTAGTCTTCATTGTCTTCTGTTTTGAATTCTGAGAATCAGAACACCAGAGGGCTCACTAGTAATACCTTCCTTCATACAAGAATATACTGTATTTGACACTGACTTTTGTGGTGCTGACATAAAGTTCTATCTTCTTTTTCTGAACAGAACAAAGCTACAAATGAAGAGTTACAGCTTGGTGAATTACAGAAAGGCATCAATTAAAAACCTTAATGTGCAGATCAAGAATTAAATATTAGATGTTAAAAAATAAGGACTCCAGTCCTTAGGAGGGGTCTAAATAAGCTGGAGAGAGTGCAGGGACGTGCAATTAAACTGGTTAGAGGGATGGAAGACTTAAATTATGAGGGTAGATTGTCCAGGTTGGGGTTGTTTTCTCTGGAAAAAAGGCACTTGTGAAGGGACATGATTACACTTTACAAATACATTAGAGGACATTATAAACAAATATCAGGGGACCTTTTTACCTAGACTAGAAGAAAAGGACTTTCATTTGAAGCAGTGTAGGTGGTTCTTCACAGTGAGGACAGTGAGGTTCTGGACATCAGGAGATGTCGTGATGGCTGATTCTCTTGATGCTTTTAAAAGGGGCCTGGATGCTTTTTTGGATAGACATAATATCAAAGGCTATTTTTGATACTAAACTCTACATTTAATATAGCTATGGGCATATATGGTTTGTGTGAAAGAGTGGAGGGGTGTGTGTGTGTGTGTATGGACTTTGTCTTTTTTCAACCCAATTTAACTATGTAACTATGTAATTAAATATTAGGTGTTAGAAAATAAGGGGCATAACTGTGATAAATTTTTGTTTAGAAATATGATGTATTAGTAAACCTAGAAAGATGCAAACAAGATTATTACAAGAAAACTAATAAACACTTAATCGACAGAAGTATGATAAATGCAAGAGGCAGTCAGCTGTCCTTCATAGTATGCATAGCACATAGCAGGGCAAATTTGTGGGCATTTCAGAGGATGCCATGCTCCATTTGTTTCAAATATTCTCTTACTTATATTACTTAAATTATATGAACAACATCATAATTATGCAGATTTTATCAGATCTTTTTACAACATGTGGCATGTAGCTTTAATTTTCTCTCAGTGCATTCACTTGAACTGAATCTCTTCTTGGCCATGAATGTTATTTTTAGTTTAAGTTAATATAGGCCACAAGTGAATTAGCTTCTTGACACCCACTGAACCAATGGTTTATGCATCAAGAGCAGACAGCTGTTTAGAAGTTCCCAGCTGGAAGACATACAATAAACAATTGCACATGAATATACACAGCCTTGTAGTTTCACATAATTATTCCCTTCTGTTAAGATGGCAACATGCCCATTCTCCTGTTGGTAGATAGTGCCATGGGCAATAGGAATAAAGCTGTGATGGAGTTTGATTAGCAACTTGCATGTCATTGTAGGTGACGTATTGGCTCTGGCAGTACTACTGTGATCTTTTCTACAAAGTACAATGAACAAAAGCCAAGGTTAGTACATCTAATACTTCAATACGTTTTTGAGATATAACAGTAATTACAGTACTTTTCTGTAAAATGTCATTAAAAATAAATAATGAATATTTCATCTGAAAATGGTCTACTTTCAAAAAGGAACATTTTAAAAAATCAATGAGTGTTGCTATATTAATATAGTAATAATACCCATATGCTCCCAACCCATGCCCAACCCAATATATATCTATATATATAGAAGACAGCGTACGGGCACTCACAAAAGTTCAGTATATATTGCCTGGGTGCCGAAAAAAGGCTGAGAAAGGCTGTGGAACAGCCGAAATGTTGGATGCGCCTTTGTGGGCATTGTCAATAAAAAATTTTGCTAAGACCTGTGAGTGCTACTTCTACCTACAGATAACACTATCTATATATATAAATATCTGTATATATAATGAACACACAGTTAAAGTATCTAAGAGCAAAATTATAGAAAACAAGATAAAGTATTATTATTGACACATTTCTGGCTTTAAAATATGTCTCTTTCATTTGTTAGCTACCTATTTTATTTTTGGCAGTTAACTGCTGAAGGAAGAAAAATATAGAAAACATTTTATTGCAGCAGTTTTTTCTTTGCCTCGTAAAACTTTGTATCACAGTCAATTTGCTAATTAATCCAGGTAAGAGTGCTAGATCTTGCAGTAATATAAGCAATGGATTTTAGATGGATTGTAGTCTGAATACTGTGTTATAAAGATTCCTAGAATAAAAGCCATAAATCATGACTTAACTGCTGCTTTGTGAGGGGAAAATGGGAGACAATAATGTTTTATCTGCCTTTCCTATGCACATCTTCAATAGCCTTTCTTGTAGGTGTCTGGAATTATTTTTTTATTTAAATTTTTCTTATTTTAAATATATTACTGCTGCTGCACAGGGAACCATATACTATACAAACAAAAAACAAAACCCATTTTACTTTTAACTGGGCATCAGATCCTAATAGTGAGAGGTGAAATTCCTTCTAACTCTCACCCCATTTGCAAGTAGAGACCTCTGTAATATTTAATGAGGTTTGTTACAACTTGTAATATTTACCACTCTGCAGCACAGCCTCAGAGGCACAGCCAAGCCCTGTCATTGCCTTGTGGTTATGTGCTCTGTTCAAGAGGCTAGCAGCAGGTCCCTGTGCTTGAAAATGGAGCACTTAGGCCTGCAGCCATTCAAGAAATTTAAGTTACTTGAAATTGCCCATTGTAGCCTTTTCTTGTACTTTGCAAACTGTATTTTTCCTTCTAAATAACTCCCACAATGTGACTCTTTTTTTGTCTGAAATTCATATAATTCTGAAATGTTATAATGTTCCTTTTATATGGATTTGTATATTTTACATATAATACACAAAAGCCGTGAATATCTTGAAAATTATATCCTTATAAACGGTGAGTTCTGATGTAGTTTCTGTCACATGTACATGTATTATAATAAATAAAGTACCCCTGGTTGCAAAATATGAGGATATTAGAAGTTACCTTCTGAGTTCCATGACCTTCAGAATCGTGTTTTTATATGGTCATGAAACTCCTCTGTAACTTATAATATCCTTATCGTTTGCAATAGGGTGTACTTTATTCACTATATATTTGCGTATTTTTAAAAATTAATGGAGAAATAAAAAAAAATTGCAAAGACTACTGCAAATTTTAGCAACCAAGATTTTTTTTTCTATCCTTTTTGACCAATTTAAGAACTTTTATGTGCCAAAATATTTAACAAAACTCAAGAACTAACCAGCCTATCAATAATGAGTAAGAAAACGTAATAAGCAATATAATATTTGCCAGCGAATGATTTTTACATTGCAAGCAGCACAGTTGTTATGCTTCCTTAGTTATCATCAAGTACAAGGAACTGTTCATTATTACAAAGAGAAGGAAATGGCATTCCCATTTGCAGTTTGTGCAATTCTTGTATGTACTGTAGGTTGCACACATTTTGCAACCAGCTATTGGTTGATACTATATCCAGTGGCATAACTACAGAGGAAGAAGACATGGGGGTCCAGGAATTAAAGCGACCCTATGAGACTAAAACTCAAATTAGGTCCCTAGTCATTTATCAAAAAAATCAACTAGAAAAAGTTGGTGAGAGAAAAATCTCAACAAAATCATGCGTCAATTGACATTGACTTCTATATGACTTTGACATGTTTTTAATTAAGTATTTTTGGGTTTGGATTTTTAGCAGCTTTGAGGCTTCATAAATAAGCCCCTAGTTGTAAAAATTAATTACAGACTGGCAAGTGATACAAGCTTTACATATTTATTTTTTGAACAATTTTATCCTTAATATAATGGTTTATTTCACCAACACAAATCAAGACACCTGGTTACTGAAACAGATAGCAAACTGTGCTCACCAGTAAATAATTTTTAAGGTTGGGGTGCAGTAATGGTGTGATCACTTGGGGCAGATTTATCAAGGGTTGAATTTTTTAACACAAAAACTTTGAAATTCGAGGAAAAAAGACCAACAGAAATTTATTTTAAAAATAATTTTTTCTGCTGGTGAATAGGCTGTATTCAAATTGTTCGGATTGAAGTAAGATTGAATTTGATATACTTCAAATGCTTTAGAGTCAATGGGAAGGCAAACTTGCATTGCAGTGAAGGTACTTCTAGATCTGCAATAGCATATACATAGTCTTACCATGTTAGCTATGCTATAAATGCATTCCATAGATGCTCCCAAGTTGCCAATTTCTTATAAGCACCTGATCCACTGCTTTGATATACAGGGAGAGGGCTATAACCCCATTGGTTGATGGGAAGTTAAGAGGTGGATAACTATGGCATCAGACCACATTTTATTCCCAGCAAAACGACATGGTGAAATTCTATCATGGATTCATGAATTTTGCAGCAAAACTATACCAGTTGAAAAAGTTTACTCATCCCTAGCTGCCTCAAAATTAATTTAGATCATGGATGTTTGTCTTATTTAAACAGAACACTGATTGTTTAAGTGCAATATGCAGATGAAGCCACTTTGGATTGTGTGTTTGACACAGAATAACTTAACTCAGATATCCCATTTTCCCACTTAACACAGAATATTGTGTCACAGCATCCCATCCAATTAGAGAGTTCACCATTAAAAACAATGGTGCTTTGGTATGCTAATGAAAATGTTAAATGCATTGAATGAGTTAAGATGACTAGATAACACAGTTTCTTCAATTAACCCTGAGTCACGACGCATTTAACACACAAATCATAGTGACTGCATCTGTATTAAAATTAATAGCTAAGGGTAAAAGTGGGTGATAGATTCAATTGGTCAGTTACATCAAACTTGGAAAGGAAGTTCATTGTTTGCAGATTCCAGCAAAAGATAGAATAGGGTCACCTTAGGCAGGGGCCACAAATGACTACTTTCAGCTACCTGTATTACCTCACAGTTCTATATTTCTATTACTTACACTGAGATGAGCAGCTAGAAGAAAAGCATAATAACAGCAGAACATTGCAGTGGCAGCAGCAGCTAAAAGGCCTGCAAAGTCTGATATAAGGAAAAGCTCAGGGGAAATAACAATTTAAAATTTCTGATAGATTACATATATTTATTGAAAATTGAACCACTATGCATATTAAACAAGCTTAAGAAAAAGCGATGCAACTATAACACTTTTCTTTCTGACTACACAGGATCTGTTTCTATGACATAAAAGTAAAAATCTTTTAGAATTGCTTGTTGTCTGTTGTAGCGCCACCATGCTGTCAGGAAGGGGGTTAATAACAAGTGAAATGATTGAATAAAAATTTAGCCCTTTTAATAAAATCAATCTGAGTAGCAGAAAAAAACAATAGAAACTCGTGTCTGTCAGTGAAAATGGGTTTGAATACAAACAATAAACATCAGATTACTACATAGACCGAGTTTTATTTTAAAATTATTAATTCAAACTCTATTGTGCTAATAAAGGCATTACTGCAGTAAAAAAAAATCTAAACATATATCTAGCTTGATGTTTTTATCCTGCATTTTATGACTATGCACTGTTTGGTATTAATTAAGATGAACAAACAAAAGCCAGTTCCTACCATCTTAATACTAAATTGTATTTTTTTTTTTTATATTTATATATTTCTCCTGAAAGATTCTACCTGCTTGTTTAGAGCAAGCAGCAAAGTCATCAAATTGTTTTTATGATTAGGATTTTTTTACATATTGTTTAGAGACTGTATATAAACTTTATTTATAACATATTAAAGCCATAAAGAAAGACAAGAGAACAAAGAGTAGACTAACCCGAGTGATACAGACGTAAATATTTTATAGGTAAATTTCTTTATTTAAAATATTGCAAGTAGTACAAACATAAAAACAAAGACCCAAACTGATTTGTAACTTTGTGCATATATATATATATATATATATATATATATATATATATGAATGAAACTTTTTAATATGGGTTCATTTGAAACTGAAAAATTAACAATATAATGGGTATAAATTCTAAGAAAGTGATATCAGTATAAATTATGTTTGGTATAGTTAATTTTTTAGATTAAGGGGCAAATTTACTATTATTCCCCAAAATTAGCTCGACCAAATTCGAAATTCGATAAGCATTCGACCATCGAATGCTTATCGAATTGTTTTAGGCTATCATTTTGCTAGCTATACGATTTCTCGATGAATTTGTACGATCATAATTCGATCGAATTCGATCGAACTTCGATCATTTCATGTGAATTTCGTAAATCGGCCCCTTACTGATTAATTTGGGAGTTTTTTGAGGTGCCTTCATATAACTGAGTTCAATTTGTTTATTATATGACCGGTTTACCTATAAATCCTCATATGTAATAAAAGGCACTAAGTTTGCGCAGGAGCAGTAACCCATAGCAACCAATAAGATGTTTGCTTTTACAGATGAACGGTAATGTTGATTGGTTGATATGGGTTTTTGTCCCTGGGCAAATTTTTTCTTTTTATTAAATAACCCCCTTAATATTTATTTTATAAATAAAAGGTGAATGAAGAAAATCAAGTGACTTGTTAAGTTTCTATACAAAGGTTATATTAATAGATATCAAATATATATATGACAAAGAAGAAGTCTGTAAAACAAGAAATAAAAATAAGGGTTCACAGCTTCTCCTGGCATAGACCAAGGGGGCTCCTTGCTATAACCAACGCAGCATTCCAACACTTTGAGGAAGGGATGGAAGGTCACTTTTTCCAAAATACAGAGGAAAGGGGCTTCTCTTCCCCAACATCGGGCATACTTGACCATAGCCTGCGATTTAAGGTGTGAAGCCTTTTCCCTCTCTTGACACATATAGGAGATAACCTATAGGCTACATAGTTAACTTATTTTGCACACAGCAGTTATGTAGTTGCCAGAACAATAAAAGTTTGTGAATAATTCAACATGTCCATCCTATAACCTTGTCTTGACTTCTCACACACTAAGGGGCATATTTACTATTACTCCCAGAAATTAGCTCAACCTAATTCGCAATTCGATAAGTATTCGACCATCGAATGCTTATCGAATTGTTTTAGGATACCGAACGTTCGATTTCACGAAAAAATCATGAAATTTCATTTGAGTGTCCGAAAAATTTGTAGCCTCAGAAGCCTATGGGCAGCTTCGTAGGCAGTCGAATAACTTTATAATTTTTATTTCTTTGATCATCAAATGATAGAATTATCGAATATCCGATCATTCGATCTATTCGATATTCGATGATCGAAGAGGCCAAATTTCACTTTACGATTTCACAAAAAATTTGTACGATCGTTATTCGATCGAATTCGATCATTTCACGTGAATTTCGTAAATTGACCCCAAAATGTCTAGTCAAGCTTCCCTTGACAGATTTATTACATACACAGTGTCTAGTCAAGCTTCCCTTGACAGACTTATTACGTACGGGGATAGAAATAAAACTCACACACACACACATTGATCAAGCTTTAGATAAGAATAATATATTGTAAGAAAATCAATACATCAATCACCGATTGAACACAACGCAATGTCTAGCCATGCTTCTCTTGGCAGACTTCTGAGAGGAACATCAGCTGGGGGACCCCGGCCTGGCCAAATACAAATACAGCGAACTCTCAGAGCCAGATAAATCAGGCAAGGTTCTTCACACCCAAAGTTCTACACAACACGTCTGCTTGTAGATGAAGTCCCAAAGCCCCCTTAACTGAGTTCTTTTTTTATACTAGTGTAACCATAAAATAAACAATCATAACAGAAATTGGTCTTAATCCTAATTGTGGACATATACCAAAATAATGGCCATATGCCCAGAACTGTGACCATGAGGATGACCATGAGAATGAAAACAATAGTTGTATGCCTAAAATTATAAACATGTGAATGCGATATATGCGCCTCAACTCCTACTGTTCCCTTGTCTCCAACTAATGCTAATATATCCAAATTCATTACCTCAATTCCGGTTGTTCCCTACATCCATTTTGCAACCACGGAGCCATATTGGATATACTTGATAACACTCACATTCATACATGGCCTGCCATGTTTGTATCACAAACCTCTGCAGTTATTCTGTTTTGGGTATAAGACCCACCCAAGTTTAGAGGGTGTGTAGGGAAGTGATGGGTTGTTTTTATTTGTTTTATTATTGTTATTCTCTCAATGCTATTGATGTTTTGTTGGGTGCAGAATGAACCTCAAGCAGGTCTCAAATCTATGTAGCCATATGCCTTACTTGTCATATTAAAGACTTCCTATAGTATTGTGTCCTAGAACAAGAGGGGCCTGAAGACCTAATTGCCCTCACCATCAAGGTGGATACACGGCTCAGGGAACATCAATCGGACAGGGAGTGTGGTAAGAAACTCCAGCTAACTTTTGCCCCATGCTTCCAAATACCCCTGTTGCCTCCTCCATCCCAGCAGCCTTCTGTTATCCATCCAGAGAAACCCATGCAGGTTGGAAGGGCACGTCTCTTTGAGCAGGAGAAACTTTGGAGGTGTTTGGTAGGTCTGTGTCTGTACTGTGGTGGCCAAACTCACTTTGACAATTCCTGCCCTGTGAAGCCAAAGGGTTCTCTTCTTCGAGGTAAACCTGGGGAGACAGATGTGGGTGGCAATACACCTAAATCCCAAGAGACCTGTCCCAGGATTCTTCTGCCGTTACAGATTTGTCTGGCCACTAAGACAATCATCGGCTCTGCCTTCCTAGATTCCATGGCTGCCGGGAATTTCATGGATGATCTTTTTGCCAAATATATTGAAGTTCCCCTATATCTATTGACTACTCCCCTACGAGTTACAGCAAATGATGACAGAGCACTAATTTCTAAGATAATCTCCACTACAACAGGGATTGTCTGTACAAGTTGGGACTTACTGTACATAAAGAGAAATTATTGTTCCTGATTATTTCCTGCTCATCCATTCCTATCGTCTTGGGATTACCTTGGCTTCGGCTACAAAATCTCTCCACTGATTGGTCTTCCAGTCAGGTCTCTCATTTGAGTCCTTATTTTCAAGAATATTGCTTACCCACTACTCCTCTCCACTGTGTGGCCATTTCCTTTACTGATCTACCGTCCCTGCCAACAGTTTACAGGGAGTTCACTGATGTATTTTGTAAAAAGTTGTCAGAATTCCTCCCTCCTCATCGTTGCTATGATTGCCATGTCAATCTTCTTCCTGGAACCATGCTCCCCAGAATTTGCACTTATCCTGCAGAAACCTCTGCCGTGAAGGACTATATCCAGTAGAACCTCCAGCGGGGTATTATTCATCCCTCTACCTCTTCAGCAAAAGCAGATTTCTTTTTCATGGAGAAGAAGGATGGTGGTTTGTGTCCCTGCACTGACTACCGAGGACTTAACAAGATTACAAAAAATGATACCCCATGACTCTTATTACTGCACTGTTTGACCAACTGAAAGCGGGTAAGATTTTCACCAAGTTGGATCTATGCAGGGCATACAATCTTATTCACATACGTGAAGGAGTTGAATGGAAGACGGCTTTCAACACCTGGGACAGGCATTACTAATACCTCATAATGTCCTTTGGTCTCTGAAATGACCCTGCCATCTTCCAGGAGTTCATGAATTACATCTTCCAGGACCTCTTGGGGAAATCTGTGGTCATGTAACTAGTGTCAGGATCGCGCAGCTCGGAGTCTTACCTGCAGCTCCGGACGGCACGTCCTCTCTCATCCAGCGTCGCTCCAACAATGGCGGAGCCCATAGCCGCCACGTGGGTAGCGACGCCGGGCAGTGATGTCATCACGCCGCATCTGACATGATGACGTCACAGCTGCCCTTTTTTGGTGCCAAATTTAAATATTTAAAGGGATCCTGTCATGGGAAAAAATTTTTTTCAAAATGTGTCGGTTAATAGTGCTGTTCCAGAAGAATTCTGCATTGAAATCCATTTCTCAAAAGAACAAACAGATTTTTTTATATTTCATTTTCAAATCTGACATGGGGCTAGACATATTGTCAATTTCCCAGCTGCCCCAAGTCATGTGACTTGTGCTCTGATAAACTTCAATCAGTCTTTACTGCTGTACTGCAAGTTGGAGTGAAATCACCCCCTCCCTTTCCCCCACCCAGCAGCCTAACAAAAGAACAATGGGAAGGTAAACAGATAACAGCTCCCTAACACAAGATAACAGCTGCCTGGTACATCTAAGAACAGCACTCAATAGTAAAACCCATGTCCCACTGCGTACTATTCAGTTACATTGAGAAGGAAAAACAACAGCCTGCCAGAAAGCAGTTCCCTCCTGAAGTGCTGGCACAAGTCACATGACTGGGGCAGCTGGGAAATTGACAAAATGGCTAGCCCCATGTCAGATTTCAAAACTGAATATAAAAAAATCTGTTTGCTCTTTTGAGAAATGGATTTCAGTGCAGAAGTCTATTGGAGCAGCACTATTAACATTTAAAAAAAAACATGTTTTCCCATGACAGTTTCCCTTTAAAGCCCCATTGAATGCCATTATGGCACCCAATTAGAGGAATCCTTTGCTATTGTTTCTGGGTGTATTTTGTTCCTGTTGCTTGTACTTTTTGACCTTGCCTGGACTTTGTATTGCTTTTTGCCTGCCTTTATAAACCTTGCCTGGACTTTGACCTTGATTCCTGCCTGATCCTTGCCTGTACTGCGTTATTGGACCCTTAACCCCTAATCTTCCTCCTTGGCCCCTACTACTTCCCTAGGGCACCTACTAGGCCTACCCTGACACCTAGATGACATCTTAATCTTCTCCAAAGACTTGGAAAAAGACCTGGTGAACAGTAACTACTCGCTGGTGGGCCCTGGAGCAGGGTTGGCACCTGGGCCCCCCTATTGGGCTCTCCCCCTATGAGTTAGAGTTCTCCTAGCCTCTCCAGTGGGCCCCGAGAGGGAGCGGGCCCTGGTGCCATTGCACCCCCTGCTCCCCTGGTAGTTACGCCACTGCTGGTGAAGGAGGTACTCTCTCATCTGAGGAAAACTCTCTCTTTGCCAAGTTAGAGAAATGCGTCTTCTTTGCTACATCATCTCCCCAGAAGGTTTTGATATGGACCCCGCCAAAGTCTCTGTGATCCAGAAGTGGCCCCTTCCATTGAGCACCAAGGCTATATAAAGATTCATCAGTTTTGTGAACTACGACCTACAGTTCATCAAGGGGGTCTCCTTCCGCATTGCCCCCATCCTTGCTTTTACACGAAAAGGGGGTAAACCTAATTTATGGCCTCCTCCAGCCATAGAAGCATTCCAATCCCTGAAGGATGCTTTCACCTCTGCTTCTGTCCTCCAACATCCTGATCCTGAAGACATTCTGCTGATGGGAAATTACCCCCATGTGCATACTTCTCCTTGAATTCTCTTCTGCGGAGCAGAATTATGATGCTGGGAAAAGTGAACTCTTGGTTGTAGAGACTGAATCCCAACAGGCAAGATGGGCCTTCTTCTTTTGCCAATTCAATTTCTTGACCTACCATCCTTGCTCCTAGAATCGGAAAGCGGATGCACTTTACCAAAACTTCACCTAGTGGAAGTCAAGCTTATTTTATTTGCCCCGCCGGGATTATTGCTTCCCTTTTTCCTCAGTTTGCCGAGCAATTTCTGTCTGGTCAGTCTTCTGCTCCTGCTGATACACCTGTTGGTATGGCGTTTGCACCCTCTGAGATTCACCTGCCCATCTTACTACAGACTCAAAACAGGCTGGACATGCTGGTCCAGAAAATACTCTAGAACTTCTGCAATGCCTAGTCTGGTGGCCAACTATTCCAAAGATGTCAAGGACTTTGTCGCTGCTTGCACTATTTGTGCCACTTCCAAGGCTAGCCATACTCGACCCAACAGTCTCTTACAACCTCTACTCATTCCCTCTTGTCCATGGACTCACCTAGCGATGGACTGTATTCAGTGGCATAATTACCAGGGGTGCAGAGGGTGCAATTGCACCAGGGTCCCCACCCCCTTGGGGCCCTTCGGAGCTACGGTAATGGTTATGGCAGGCGTTATCTAGGGGGAGATTTTACAGCACACATGCTATCAACACTCCAGCATGCGATTCATAGAGATAAGGGCCCAACAGGGGGGCCCAGGTGCCTATCCTGTACCAGGGCCCACCAGGGAGTAGTTACGCCACTGACTGTATTGTAGAGCTACCACCCTCAAAAAGGAATACTGTCACCTGGGTAGTTATAGGTCGCTTCAGTAAAATGGCACACTTCATCTTCTGAGATAACTTCCTTCAGCGGTAGAACTTTCCCAGCTCTTCATCCAATTTATTTTTTGGTTGCATGGCTTCCCGGCTGAGACAGGGGATCTAAATTTGCAGCTAAGTTCGGGCGTTCCTTATGTAAAGATTTGGGTATCACTCTTCAGTTCTTTTCTGCCTCCCATCCCCACACAAATGGAGCAGCGAACTGAACTTGAATAAAACATTAGAACAATTCCTGAGGAATCATATTTCCCTCTATCAGGATGATTGGTCCGATCTCCTCCCGTGGGCAGAATTTGCTCATAATAATGCATGCCACACTTCCACTGCAAGGTCTCCTTTTATGATAATGTGCGGACAGCATCCTCAAGCCTTTCCATAAGACTTTGTTTTGTCAGATGTCCCTGCCGCAGACAAGCATGCGGCCCATATGTCCGATAATTCTGCCGAGACCAAAGCAAATTTGGAGAAGAGTGCTCTGATGCTTTTGCTGATCAGAGACGGAGATACTCTCCTCCATTCAAAGTAGGAGACAGGGTATGGTTGTCCACTAGGAACATTCATTTAAAGTTTCCTTCTGCCATGTTGGGCCCAAGGTTTGTCAGTCCTTTCCCCATTTCTGAAATAGTTAATGATGTGGTAGTCCGAATATCACTTCCCCCAAGAAGCACATTCCTAATGTGTTTCCTGTCCCCCTGGTTAAACCAGCAATTTCCAATCACTTCTCTCCTGATCAGTCTCCTCTTTCATCCATCTCTGTGGAAGGTCAAAGGGAGGAAGGTGGAAAAGATCTTGGATCCAGACTCTCCAGGGGTTCTCTCCAGTTCCTCATTAACTGGAGGGGCTTTGGTCCTAAAGAATGCTCTTGGGAGAAACATCCCCCTAAAGGAATTCTACAATTTCCCCAGAAGCCAAGGCTTGGTGGTCCAGGGGTCCCCATGAGGGAGGGGGTACTGTCATGAGCGCCCAATGGCGCTCCCGTCTCTAGCGGTGCTGCATCCAAGATGGTGGCACCCATGAATCACATGGGGTGATGCAGGCATCACAATGCTGCCGTGATGACGCCACGTGCCCAGCGTGAAATTCAAGAACGCTGGTTCAATGCCTGATTGTAGGATTTTTTTGGTGAATTACTGGACTTTTGACCTTGCCTGAACTTTGACCTCGCATCTTATCTGCCTGCCTTTTGGACTTTTGCTTAGATTTGGATTATGATTTCGCCTGACCCTTATTTGTACCGCAAACTTTGATCCCTGGGCTCCTTGGTCCGGACTTCTCCTGCTGACAGAAGTCAATATATTGCCCCCAAACAAGTTCCTGTGACAGCAGCAGCCAATATATTGCCCCAACCATGTACCTGTGCCAGCAGCTGCCAACATATTGCACTCAACCATGTACCAAGATGGTGGCACCCATGAATCACATGGGGTGATGCAGGCATCACAATGCCGCCGTGATGACGCCACGTGCCCAGCGTGAAATTCAAGAACGCTGGTTCAATGCCTGATTGTAGGATTTTTTTGGTGAATTACTGGACTTTTGACCTTGCCTGAACTTTGACCTCGCATCTTATCTGCCTGCCTTTTGGACTTTTGCTTAGATTTGGATTATGATTTCGCCTGACCCTTATTTGTACCGCAAACTTTGATCCCTGGGCTCCTTGGTCCGGACTTCTCCTGCTGACAGAAGTCAATATATTGCCCCCAAACAAGTTCCTGTGACAGCAGCAGCCAATAAATTGCCCCAACCATGTACCTGTGCCAGCAGCTGCCAACATATTGCACTCAACCATGTACCTGTTCCAGCAGCTGTTAATATATTCCACCCACACATGTACCTGTGCCAGCAGCTGCCAAGAAGAAAAATATGGCTGCCTTGAACTCCAATGCCTGAAACTGCCATGAGGGGTGAGTAAAGATCTATGCTGGGGGGGGGGTGTTCTATGGGGGGTAGGGGTAAGGTTTTTTTAAATGTAGTTTTTAGATCTGTGTCTTGGGTGGGGTGATGTGTGACTGGGCTGTGACTGGAGGGGTGAGGGTTGTTGTACTGGAGCTGACCATATATTAATATATGATTTTGGGCTGGTGTGCTGCCTTGTAATGCATGACAGAGTGGATGGGGGTGGAGTTGCTGAAACCCTTGCCTAGGGTACCAAAATGCATTTGCCTGGCCCTGATAATAGATGATAGATGATATAATAGTACTAATAGTACTACCCACAAATGTGGACAGAGTGCATTGGACGGAGAAAATCCTCCCCTCTCCAACCTTCTGGAGACAGTTGGTGGATGGAGAGCTTCCCCTTATAAAATTTACTTAAGAATTGAGAGGTGCAAATGATAAGTTTGTGTGATGTGGACTCTATGGATGTGTAACCTATACTTGTAAACTTGACGCGACCTGCTTCATCCTGCTAACTATATATATCGAAAAATTGCAATTTTCAGCAACAGTATTCTTCTGCCTGTACATGCTTGACCCGACATCATTCCTATGCCATTCTATCAGACACTATATTGTATTTTGAATTTGCTCTTGTTAAAATCAATAAAATGTATATATAAAATAATGGTTCACCTGGTTCTGTAAAAAGGCCTCCTATGGGGTTTTGTAATAAAATTAACCAAAGTTAGTACTTTCTATTTCATATGGGGATAGTCTTTGGCTGTTACAAAACCACAATAACTGTAATTGAACCAAATCACCCTACCATTATGAATCCCCATCATCTTTAACAGTTGACAACACATATTGTCAGGTTTATATAGAAATGGTAGACAAGAATGCTGACGTTGTTTGCACCGTGTGGGTCCAAAAAAATGTACCACCAACATTTTACAATCTAACTAGATATGCATCATAGTTACAGAGTGTCAGGGCCCGAAGGTGCAGTAGTGGTGTGGACCAACGAGGAAGCTTGCAGGTAGACCAAGTTCGCGGTACAGGAGGGTTGAAGCAGAAGAGTAGTCAGACAGGCAATAAGGCGGCAGGATACGAAGTCAGGAAACAGGCGTAGGTCAATATCAAGAAATTCAGAACAAGAACACACCCAGGAACACTAAGCAGTAGAACCTATAATCGGGCAATGACAATAGGCCACTGGCATCCTTTAAAGGAGTCTTTGGCGCCAAAAACGTGCGTGATGACGCCATACGCTGACGTTGCGCTTTGACGCAACACGTTTTGACGCCGACGTCAAACCTGCGTCCGGTTTGACGCACCAATGTCAAACGTCCGTGAGTATGCCCCAGGGCACCGCCATCTTTGAAGAGGAAGAGCAGTCCTTACAGTACCCCCACCTCCACGGGGGGACTCCGGATCACCAAGACCGGGTTTAAGAGGGTTCTTCAAATGGAACTTCCGGACGAGAAAAGGAGCGTGAACTTCGGAATGTCGAACCCAAGAGCACTCCTCTGGTCCAAATCCCTTCCACTCCACCAAATACTGAAGAGAACCTCTGCTGGACATACGGGAATCCAAGATCCTCTCAACTTCAAATTCCTGATGACCGTCCACAGAAATCGGAGCAGGAGAAGGTGAAGAATGACCAGCCAAAGCAGGCTTAAGGAGAGATACATGAAATACATTGGGGATCTTCATTTCAGATGGCAGTTGGAGACGGACTGCAACAGGATTGATGAGCTCGATAATCGGGAAAGGACCAATGTATTTGGGACCCAGTTTCAAGGAAGGAATCTTAAGGCGGATGTTTTTCGTAGAAAGCCAAACTCTGTCCCCAAGAGCATACGGAGGAGGAGATGAGCGCTTCTTATCAGCAAAAGTCTTTTGAGCAAGGGAACTCTTCTCGAGATTGACCTTAGTAGCTGTCCAAATTGCAGACATATGGGAGACTTGATCGTTGGCCGCTGGAACATTGGAGAGAAGGTAATCTTGCGGAAAGGCTAGAGGATGCTGACCATATACACAGAAAAAGGGAGATCGTTCAGAGGAAGAGTGAAGTGAATTATTGTGAGCAAATTCGGCCCAAGGAAGCAAATCAGCCCAATAATCTTGGCATAACGAAATGTGACATCGTAGAAATTGTTCGAGAGCTTGATTGACGAGCTCTGAGGCTCCATTGGATTGTGGATGATAGGCCGAAGAAAACTGTAAAGAGATGTTGAGAGACTTACATAACGATCTCCAAAATTTAGAAATGAACTGAGAGCCTCTGTCTGAAACGATTTCAACAGGAAGACCATGGAGACGAAAAATGTGCTGGATGAATAATTTAGAAAGTTCCAAGGCCGAGGGAAGTTTACGGAGTGGAATAAAGTGAGCCATCTTACTAAATCTGTCAATCACTACCCAGATGACCGAGTAACCATGAGAAGATGGAAGCTCTACAATAAAGTCCATGGCAAGGTGTGTCCAAGGTCGAGAGGGAATGGGTATTGGTAGTAGTAGACCTTTGGGAGCAGAATGACAGGACTTGGAGGCAGCACAAATGGAACAAGAAGCAATAAAATCCTTAACGTCTTTCCTCAAGGTAGGCCACCAAACAAGACGGGACAATAATTTGGTTGTTTTCTTGATCCCAGGATGACCGGCTTGCTTGGAACTATGTGACTGGCAAAGGATGGATCTACGTAGATCTGGAGGTACAAAGGCCACTCCCAGTGGTGTATCAGGAGGTGCAGAAGATTGTGCTATTAGGATTTGTGATGCCATAGAAGGAAACAATGCAGCAATAATCTTAGTTGGAGGAACAATCGGCTCATTATCCCTCGGGCATGGATCTGTAGAAGCAAAACTCCTGGATAGGGCATCTGCCTTTCTGTTTTTGGAACCAGGTCGAAACGTAATGATAAAATTAAAACGTGAAAAGAATAAGGACCATCGAGCCTGTCTGGGATTTAGACGTTTGACAGTTTGGATATACTCCAAATTTTTATGGTCAGTAAATATGGTCACAGGTATAGAAGAGCCTTCCAGGAGATGTCTCCATTCTTCTAAGGCCAATTTTACTGCCAAAAGTTCTCGGTTTCCTATATCATAATTTTGCTCAGCAGTGGAAAATTTCTTAGAGAAGAAGGCCCACGGGTGAAGTTTCCCATCAATCAATTGTCTTTGAGAAAGTACTGCACCCGTGCCCACATCTGAGGTGTCGACTTCAATGAAGAAAGGAAGACTTGGGTCCGGATGTCTTAAAACGGGAGCCGAAGAAAAGGATCTCTTCAAAGATTCAAATGCATCTTGGGCCTGAGGAGTCCAGACGTCGGGTCTCCAATTCTTACGGATGAGAGACAGGATTGGGGCAATTCTGGAAGAGAAATCTTTGATGAACTGCCTATAGTAGTTGGCAAAACCGATGAATCTCTGTACAGCCGTAGTGCTAGTAGGCAGTGGCCAATCTAGAATGGCGGAAACCTTAGCTGGATCCATTTCAAATCCCTCAGAAGAAATAATGTAACCAAGGAATGGAATATTGGGGGTCTCAAAAGAGCACTTTTCCAGCTTGGCAAAGAGTGTATTTTTTCTTAAACGAGAGAGAACCTCCCGGACATGGATTCTGTGATCATGTAGGTCTTTAGAAAAGATGAGAATATCGTAGATATACTACTACACAAAGTCCAAGTAAATCTCTGAAAATATCATTGACGAATTCTTGGAAGACTGCGGGGGCATTGCAGAGGCCAAATGGCATAACGAGATATTCATAATGACCGTCCCGAGTGTTAAAAGCAGTCTTCCATTCGTCCCCCTCCCGAATTCGGATCAGATTGTAGGCACCCCTGAGATTCAACTTGAAGATGCGAGCCTCTTTCAGCTGATCGAAAAGTTCAGAAATCAAGGGTAGTGGGTAACGGTTCTTAATGGTGATTTTGTTAAGACTCCGGTAGTCAATACATGGTCGAAGACTTCCATCTTTCTTCTCTACGAAGAAAAACCCGGCCCCGGCAGGAGACGAGGAAGGACGAATGAAGCCTCGTTGGAGGTTGTCTTGAATGTAATCCTTCATAGCCTTGGTCTCCGATGGTGATAACGGGTAGGTGCGACCACGAGGAGGCATGGTACCGGGAAGGAGGTCAATCGGACAGTCGTAATGACGATGAGGGGGAAGAGTTTCGGCAGACTTTTTACAAAACACATCACAAAAGTCCTGATAAGCCAGGGGAAGAGACGGAAGCTTTATTGAAGCACAAGACAACTTCTGGATTGCTTTGACAGGTAAACAATTTTGTTGGCAGTAAGTACTCCAGTGAGAAATCTGGCTTTTAACCCAATCAATACAGGGGTTGTGGAGCTGAAGCCACGGAAGCCCTAGAACTATGGGTGTGGAAGGGCAATCAATAATCAAAAAGGAGAGTCTCTCAATATGCAGGGCTCCAACCATAACGGAAAGTTCATGTGTAGCATGAGAAATGAAAGCTGTGGATAAGGGTCTCCCATCAATTGCCAGAACCTGAAGAGGGATCGATAATGGGTGAAAAGGAATGTTGTGCCGAACTGCAAATGAGTGATCAAGGAAGTTTCCTGCTGCCCCAGAGTCAAGGAATGCTTCTTCTGTAATCTTCATAGAAGAAACTTGAAGCTGCACTGGAAGCAAGAACCGGTGAGAGGTTTGGTGGGGAAGAGAATTTATCCCACCCAGGTGAGTTTCCCCATTCTTACCTAGGCACGGAAGTTTCCCTGCTTAGCGGGACAATTGTAGGAGCATTGCCTCCACAGTACAGGCATAATCCGGATGAGCATCTGCGCAACTTCTCTTCCTCAGATAAGCGGGTTCTCCCAATTTGCATGGGCTCCTCAGAAGAAGATGGAACTGAAGCAGGAGGAGCAGGTAGTAACGGTCTCTGAAACCGTGGGGCCAACGTAGGTTGGAATTTCTTGCTTCTTTCCTTATCCGACTGGTGCGCCCGCATTCGAGTGTCTATTTTAATAGCCAGAGCAATGAGATCTTCCAGCAGCTCTGGGAGATCGCGAGAGACCAGATCATCTTTGAGACGAGTGGAAAGCCCCTGGTAAAAGGCTGCATGAAGTGCCTCATTATTCCAGTTGGTCTCGGCCGCTAGGGTAAGGAAGTCAATAGCATATTCACTGACCGTGTGACTCCCTTGACGAATTTGCAGCAAACGGGACGAGGCTGTAGAAAGCCGGCCAGGAGCATCAAAGATGGTACGAAAGGACTGCAGAAATAAATTTAAGTCCTGAATGAGTGGAGAATTTTTCTCCCATAATGGCGATGCCCATTCCAATGCTTTCCCTTGCAAACGGGATATGACAAACCCAACCTTGGCACGTTCAGATACATACTGCGAGGGTTGTACTTCAAACTGGATCTGGCATTGGTTAATGAAACCCCGACAAGCCTGAGGATCGCCACTGTAGAGAGGAGGGGCTGGTACTCTTGGTTCAGGAGTACAAGCAGGAATAGACACGGCAGGCAGAACAGCTGCAGTAGATGCTGGTTGAACAGTAGATAGTTTGTCCAAAATAGCCTCCAGAGCTTGAGCGAAATGGGTCTGCTGGGACTCGTAGGCCTCCATGCGAGAAGTCAGGCCACGGAAGGCTCTCCCGAAGTTGGGTATGTGCTTCCTCGGACAGGTCCATGGCCCGATTATACTGTCAGGGCCCGAAGGCGCAGTAGTGGTGTGGACCAAGGAGGAAGCTTGCAGGTAGACCAAGTTCGCGGTACAGTAGAACCTTTAATCGGGCAATGACAATAGGCCACTGGCGTCCTTTAAAGGAGTCTTTGGCGCCAAAAACGTGCGTGATGACGTCATACACTGACGTTGCGCATTGACGCAACACGTTTTGACGCCGGCGTCGAACCTGCATCCGGTTTGACGCGCTGGCATCGAAGTTGACGCGCCGGTGCCGAAGTTGACGCACCGATGTCAAACGTCCGTGAGTATGCCCCAGGACGCCGCAAAAGGCTGTCTACTTACAATTCCTCATATGGCTCAGTACTCAGTAATGTTTATTAATAAATAAATTCAGTTGGATTTCCCACAAGGATTCAGTTGTCCATCCTGATGAGCTGATATTATCAGCAGGTCTGGACTGGGATTCAAATTAGGCACTGGTATTCCAAGTACACACCATCCTACTAAATAGTGGCTTTCTATGGCATCTTAAAGCAGTCCCTTTGGCATTTGCCAGAACCCACAAATTGCCAGTCCAGGCCTGACTATCAGGTGGCATTGCACTTCCTGATTGCCACAGATGCAGTACTATGTAGTCTTAGTTCTCAACAGAATACTAGACGGGCCCCATTATTTAGACAATAAATTATATCTTTATTAACATGTATTTCTATAGCGCCAACTTATTTTGTAGCGCTGATCAACAAACTACTCACATATTCACCTAATTCACCTACCCTAGATAGAAAAAATAAACAGGGTACATAATGCACTTTGCTCATAAATACTTTGACAGGATGTTTGAGAAACACCACTGTCTTAAGAGGAAATGCATGTAAAAGAGTGCATTTAAACTGCAATAGATGTGTTGCAGACTGCCGAGGTATACTTGGGCTCAGGTAGGGTTAATATTCCCTCTTAGCCAGGTGGCATCTGAGAGAGGAGCTACCTGGAAAGGTAAAAGGGCTGGGTTAGCATAGATTAGAGCTCTCCAGATACCTGCTAGAGTGGAGGGAAGTGTGGTGCTGTGAGAGACAGAGCTGGGCAGAAGGAGTTTTGCTGCCAGCAAGAGAGTTCCAGAGGTTGGAGCCTAAATCCCTTGTGGGGAAAGAAAGAGAAAAGTACTGGCAGAGGCTAGTCTGAATCCCAGGAGAATCCCAGGAGATGAAGCCAGCAGGGTTGAGTGTGAAGCCCAACTGCTCTGAAGTTCCAGATGGTGAGAGTTTTCCTTGATGGTGAGTGACCAGAGTGATGAGGGGAACCCCTGAATGTTTTTCAGTGTAGTTGCTGAACTATACCCTACATGTTCTACAGTGAAGTTGTTGAACTGTAACCTGAACATTTTTGGTTGCCTTTTGTTGGGAATGCCTAGTGCCTAATAAATCTGCATTTTGTCCTATGCCTTGGTGTCCCTGTCTCTAAACTCCAAATCCTATGCTACCTGCCTATCAATTGCTAATTCCCCCAAAAAGTGTGCAGGCCAATGGCATGTCACAATATTTAAAATGTTTCGGCTACAATAACAATAATAAATAACAATGTCTCAATTTCTAAATTCTTCCTCTGAAAACTAATAATCCAGTGTTCCCTGCCACACTTCCCAGTGGTTCTGACACTTGTTAGTATATAAGTGTTGAAACTGTGCACACATGTTTTTAATCATTTTTAATTTAATTGATATTTTTAATATCTACACAACTTTTACAGAAATTATGGTAATGGTATGTGTATAAAGAGAGAAACCATCTAAACGTTATAATATCAGACTGTATGTCTGTACAGCAATCTCTATGTATAGTTTATTACCTTGACAGTGTTTTGCTGAAGAGAGATGCCTCAGTGCTTCCTTTCCTTGGGTCAGTGCCTGGTGAAACTATATTTCAGATCACTGATCCCCTCTGAGTTTTCCCATGAGTAGGATATTCTTTTTTCATGAGAAACAGAATACAACCATGGATAGGTACCCTGTAATTAGTCATTTGAACATTTCAGATTTGTCTCTGGTAATAATTCTTGTATTCTATGGGAAAGAATTAAGGACATGTACTGAACTCCCAAATATATTTTAACATTTAGTCCACTAAAGGACTAAAATATAGTAATCATATATGTTGTATGTATTTGTAAATTACTTTTCAAAACAACATAGGGGGAATATCTATAGGAGAACTGCAGCTTAACATAGATTTAAGGACCTATTTATTAAAATATGTGAACAAGTAATTTATCTGATATTTAAAAACTGAGAAAACTATGGCAACAAAGTTCTCTCTATATTTTTTCAAATTTGAGTTTTCTAAATTTGATTTTTGATTTGATTTTTTTCCATTTTTAGTTTTGTTATAAAAATTATAGTGATTGCAGTGAAAATTGCATCAAAAAATGAAACAATAAATTTAGAACATTTTCAAAAGTGTGGAATTAGAGCTCATCACAGAAAAGCTCAACCACTTTCTACTCATACCTATGGCATTTATAGATATAGATCAATGAGGGAAATTTAGGGAGGATTTTCTAAACTTTTTATCATTTTTACTTTTAAGAAAGCATGAAATATGTATTTATCAAAAATCACAAAAAAGCAAAAATTCATGTAAGTGGACACTGTTACTTTTTGCACAATAATTAGGACTTTTTCATATTGTCTCGAAAAAGCCAAGTCAAAAACACTTGAGAATCTCAAAAACCATGAAGCAAAAAAAGATCTAATAGGGGCATCTGCCATTAACATCTACATGATTTTGACAGATTTTACCTGGAGTACAGTACCTTCGGATTCGGAATTGTAGTAGTTTTGTTGCAAAATAAATTCTGGAAAAGTCACACTTTTTTCCCTCAAGCTTGACCCAAAAAAGTTGTGGTTTAATGAAACTGTCCCTAATAGTTCACCCTATTTTTTTGAGATTTCTATACCAGTCTTTAGCTGTGTAGACCTGTCCCTCTAAATATGTCCCCTTCTGCTGATTCACAGCTTATGCCTCACATTGCTCTCAGTTACTTGACCATAGAGTCTGACTCACTATAAATATTATATATAGTATAAAACAAAAACAGTGGTTAGCAATTAGCAAAAGTAACAATTAACAAATGCAAAAAGTATTGTAGAAGTGCTACCTATATTGGCTAACAATAAGAATAACAATAAGCATACATTGCAAGCTTTTGGAGTACCAAGGCCCCCTCGTCAGGCAAAATACAAATGAGGGCTAGAAGGGCACAGCATATATACTATTAGATCAGTGAAAGTTAATTCATGGGCTATAAATTATTGTATTATCTCTACAATTGATCTTTATCTAGCTGTAACTTCCTAATGTATTACCCATGAATTCCTTTCACTAATCTAATAGTATAATTGCTGTGCCCTTCTAGCCCTCATTTGTATTTTGCGTGATGAAGGGGCCTTGGTGCTCCTTGGATATTTTGGACTTATAATTCAAGTCCATTAATTTTTTCATTCATATATTGTACAGGTATTGGACCTGTTATCCAGAATACTGGGGACCTGGGGTTTTCCAGTGAACTGATCTTTCCATAATGTGGATCTTCATACCTTAAGTCTACTAGAAAATGATGTAAATATTAAATAAACCCAATATGATTGTTTTGCTTCCAATAAGGATTAATTGTATCTTTTTGTTTGGATCGCTGTTTTATTATTACAGAGAAAAAGGAAATAATTTTTAAAAAATTAATTATTTGATTATAATGGATTCTATTCAGAGCTTCATGGATAATGGATCCAATACCTGTACGTTTCTTTTAATTTTTTCACTGGACTTCGGGAGGGAATGAATGCAAATTTAATTAATGGATGTGTATATGTATTGCCCTGTACTGTAGAAGAGGAGTCCATCTGAAATGCTACACCATGACTTAATAAATTTGCAGGGTTTTAACCAGTGCTTGGTAACAATGCATACAAAACACTTTCATTGTTTTGGTGTTACTGGTCATTTAAGCCACTTGGAATGAGTTGACCTAATAAAACCCTGTGCCTACACAAGGTTTTCTATTTTTTACCTTTTTGGGAGAAACAGAAGCTGAATTCCTTCAGTAGCCCATGTAAAGAGAATCAAAGACCAGGGGGCCTCACTTAAAGGGATACTGTCATGGGAAAACATGTTTTTTTCCCCAAAATGCATCAGTGCTGCTCCAGTATACTAATTTCTCAAAAGAGCAAACAGAGTTTTTTATATTCAGTTTTGAAATCTGACATAGGGCTAGACATTTTGTAAAGTTCCCAGCTGCCCCAGGTCATGTGACTTGTGCCAGCACTTTAGCTTTTTTTGGCAGGCTGTTGTTTTTCCTTCTCAATGTAACTGAATTGAACACAGTGGGGTATGGGTTTTTACTACTGAGTGTTGTTCTTAGAGGCAGGCAGCTGTTATCTTGTTATAGGGAGCTGTTATCTGGTTACCTTCTAATTGTTCTGTTGTTAGGCTGCTGGGGGGGGAGGAGGGAGGGGGTGATATCCCTCCAACTTGCAGTACAGCAGTAAAGAGTCTAGCCCCATGTCAGATTTCAAAACTGAATATAAAAAAATCTGTTTGCTCTTTTGAGAAATTGATTTCAGTGCAGACGTCTACTGGAGCAGCACTATTAACTGATATGTTTTCCAATGAAAGTATCCCTTTAAATATCAAAAAACTATTTCTGAGGTTGGGAATGGCTGAAAAGGCTCCAAATATATGTAAAACTAGTATGATAACAATGGGAGGCACATTTTTCAAGGGTCAAATTTTGAATAAATAAAAAGCTCACATAAATTTGAAATTCAACCAATCAAAATGTATTAATAAAATCTAATTTTCTCAGCTCACACGAATGGAATTGAACCAAAAGCTCAAATCAAATTAGTTTCAAATTAGAAAAAATCAATTTGAATTTAAAAACTTGAATGTCAGGAAGGCTGTAAACATCCCCAAATTGATCCCAGGACCTCCTCCATTGACTTATACAGTAATTCATCAGGTTTTAGGTGGCAAATAGTCAAACTCTAGTTCTTAAAGGGCCAGAGTATGTCAAATCTCGAAATTCGAATCAAAAATCGAATCGAGTTTGGATAATTCACAATTCGAATTTTAGAGTTTTGACCAAAAAAATTTGAATTCGCATTTTCACTTTGACCCTTAATAAAGCTGGTCCTTATTGTCCCTCTCCCATAGGCAAATTACATTTTATGGCATAACATAAGTGCTAAACTGTACCAATACAGTTACTAATAGCATCACAACGGTCAAACAATTTTGTTCACTCTACTACAATTTAAAGCAGTAATCTGATTAGTTACTAAAGTTGCTATCCATTGGTACAGTTTAGCAAACTGTGTTATAAATCAGTGCCTATATTTTGACCCACTAGATTTCTTAAGGTCCAAGCCTGAAGGGGAAAATCACAGATTACAGATACTAGCTGCTGTGCTGAGCTTCTGTCATTACAGACACCCAGGCTACAGCAAATACACTATTATTCCCCTTGAGTCCATTAGAATATGACTTCGGAATACAAAATGATAAACGTTAGTTGAAAAATATTATTATGACACTTAGGGGCAGATTTACTAAGGCTCGAATTCGAGGGTTAAAAAACCCTCAAATTCAACCATCAAATTTAAAGGAAATTAAAATCCTTAGAATTTGAAGGATTTTACCGTTATACGATCGAACGAACGATCGAATAGTGAATATTCGATCGAACGATATATAACGATTTTAACCATTCGATTGAATTTTTTTATTCAATCAAAAATAGTTAATAGCAATTCGGTAGGTTTAATCTGGCGAACTAGGCAGTCGAATAAAGAATTAAACCGCAAGTAATTCGACTGTCGAATATTCAAATAGAATTTTATTCGAATTATTTAAATCATTTGATTCTATGGTCAAAGTGGTCTTCAAAAATATTAGAAAATTCTCATTTGAATCTTTTTGAAAAATTTCGAATCATTCATGTGAATTTGATAAATCTGCCCCTTAAAGTTACTAAAGTTACCAGGTTACATTGGTATAGTGCAGTCAAAGGCATGGTTATCACCATAGCAGAAACTGCACTGTGGCTAGGGGTTATACTTTTGTTTATGTTAAATGAAGGATAAAACTTATAGCAACTAATAAGAATGTGATAACATTCAAACTAGGCTGAGACTAGTTCATTAGCCAGACTGAGATTCAGACACACATCAGGCTTTATAAAGGAGAGGAAGGATAAGTGTACAACTAACAATACATTAGTATTTAAGTTTGTATGCCTACGTTCCTTACACTTTGTAGTTAGAGTAGAGGGGTAACACCTTCAATCAAGAAGAGCAGTTCATTGTGGATAAATTTAACACTAACACTTACATGGTTCCCTACAGTATTATGGAGCATCGTCTCCACCTGTCAGCATCTGGGAATACACCAATGGACTGCTCTAGGAATTTAAAGGTCCAACAGCTAAGTGAACCCCAGGATTCCTGTCTTATCACTTGGCCATGAGACCAACAAGTTGACAAATTAAGAACAATTCTGTAAAATATACCATACTGATCAATGAGTGATTGGCAACTAGCCTTGGCAGAGCTGTTTCAGTCTTCTATACTCAAAATTGACTTGGATACATTTAAAAAAAAAAATAGAAAACAAAAACTACTCATACATGAGACCCAGTATAAGCTGCATCAATATAGCTACACAATACATTCAAAGTATCCGAATTAGGGAGAACTTGGAGAAGCTATTTAAACTTGTTTCAGGGCCTCTGACACAGTCTGTGTATGCATGAGTAGCAGAAGACATTTCTTTAAAGCTTTATTTTATATATGTAAAAGCACCCAAGAGCCACCCCCCTGAAGGTGCAATCCAAGACGCAGTCCCTCGGGTACCTGTATAAAAAATATGGCCCTGACTGGCCTGGATTTAGGCTGTTGATGGCTTCTAATTTATTTTATGACAATTGCTAGGCATTATAACACAGAGGTGCCTACTAGGACTATTAAAATATGATATAAAATATAAAATAATTATAGGGCCACACAGGCAGGAGGACGATATGTGTAAGAGGTTCCTAATATCCTTAAAAAGAAACAGTTAAAACATTGTGCCTTTTTATACACAGCAAATGTGATCACATTATATAAGAGACTTTTTATACCAGATATGTACATTGGGACTTAAAATGGTTTTGTATAAGTAGTAGAAGTGAATAACAAGGTTATGTAACTGGTTCAGGGCATAATTATGCTTTCATCACTGATGATGCCTTGAAACTATGGTATATTTCTGGTATAACAATCAGGGCATTTCTTTTCTATACCCATGAATTCTTCATTCATCTTTAAGTGAAGGAAGAACTTTGTTTTACAGTGAATAAAAAAATCATTAAATAAAAAATCATTTAAAGCAGGGCTAAGAATTTTTCTAAAATTAATTTAATATTGTCAGAAAAACAGTAAAAATACAATGCACCTTTGCATGATCTATAAACAAAAATGATTTCATAAATGTCAGTTGTAGAAAGCATTACTCTATTCCTTGGACAAGAAATGTATGCTAAGATTTGAATTTCTAGTAATTAAGAATTTCCTGGTGATATTGTTTTACAACCACCTCTGGATATTGACCTGCATTTGAATTTTAGCACTTGAATGAAGGGAAAAAATATGACTTAAAATGTCAGAGGATTCCAGACATACTTTATTCTGACTTTAGATACAGAAAAGGTCCTTTGAATGAATGTAAAAGTTATGTGTTTGTCCGCTATGTAGAGTGGAATAGAGTTAGAATGAACGCTCCACAAACTCTGACAGCACGTTTAACAAGGTGTCTAACATCCCATTTCCTCTGCACTTCCTCTTGCCTTAATCCTTTTATTTGAAACTCACTCAGAAGTAAGCATGTGTGAAATTGAGGAATCTAATACACAGAATCATTGAAACAGAGTGTCTCAGGCTTTTTCTATCAAACAGTGCCAAAGGAAGCCTAGTTTAATCAATAAATCTTTTTGTGTATGTCAGGAGCAGGAGGCACAAATAAAGTAAGAAATCTCAGGTTTTGATCTGGGCATCAAGTCCAATTATCCGAAATGTACTTTAAAGTGTAAATTGAAGTTCAAAAATATTTTATGAAAACTTTTTCTACAAGTTAATCAACTGAGTTCTTGCTAACTGCTTACATCATTAATTAGAGGGAACCTTCCCCATTTTTAATCTTTTGAATGATGATACATTAATTTTCATTCACCCCCCAGTGCTACTAGTATTGAGTTATAAAACAAAGGAGGGGGCTGCCAGGCAGGACATTTAAATTTCCAGCCCACTGGACTTCTCTTATTTCTATTAATAACAATGGGGCCTAGAAGCATGCTGCCCCTGAAAACTTGCCACCTGATGCCTTTACCTTTCCACAAACTTTAGTCTGATTTCAAAGCTTTGTTAACTGCATAGAATTTGGAAGACAATTTTGTGAGTTTTGTGGAGATTTGTTCTCTTCACCCTTTCGTAAATATGGACCCCTGTGTTTCTAAGGGCTGCCATGTACCCTAAAAGGTGACATGGCATCTCAGTATATAACATTATGTTTCCATATTAAGTCATAGCTTACTTTGCAGGAGATTCACAGGAACACGGTACCATTAAGTCTGCCCACTTGTTCAAAAGTGCTGCTCATGTATCTTAAGGATAAAGATTATCCCAATGTCTTGTATGTGAAATAAGTAATAGCTGTCGTTTTATTCTGGGCATAGTTCCCAAGCAGTTATCTGTGACTTTATTGTTTGGGCGATGAGAATTTTGTTCCAGAAACTGGATGTCTTGCAGACATAGACATTTTTAAGCAAGGAGCACTTTGACTTAGCTGTGGCTGAATGTGCAGCACACATAGCTAAAGGTCTAACAATCACATTTAAGTGTGCATTTCAAAGGGTCCAGGAAAAGTGCCAAAAATCATTTTTCACCCAGATTATCAAACAATTGCACATTTTGGAAAAGTTAAAACATTTTCTAGTAACTGAGTCTTAACAAAGTTTATCTTTTTTCATTATGTTATTTATGCTTGCTGTTTCACAGGTCTGCTTGCTTGGACACAAAGATTCCTGTATATTGTGAGCCTATAAGAGCATCTATTATGAGCCAAACACACTCAAGCAATTGTTGGAAGAAAAATTGTAAAAAAAATACTTGCTTGGATCCACCTAAACTCTGATCTCAGTTTAATGAGATTTAGGGGTAAATTTATCAAAGAGTGAAGTTCCGCCACTAGAGTGAAATTCTGCAGCTCTCAATTCATTTCTATGGGATTTTGAAAGGCCTATTTATCAATGGTGAAGTGAAGTTTCACCCTTTGATAAACACGCCTTCAAAAATCCCATAGAAATGAATTGAGAGCTGCGGAATTTCCCTCTAGTGGCGGAACTTCACTCTTAACTTCACTCTTTGATAAATATACCCCAAAGAGTGCATTTTTATATTATTTATATTTACATTATTTCTATATTCAGGGTTGCCATGAAAAATCATGGGACCCTCTACTGCTTAGTTAGCAGGCTCCCTAAAGAAGACCCATATTATTTAGAGGGATTGGGCCATGCCAAGTAAGTAGCAAGAGGCTCCAGTTGACCAAAGCACTATTTATTTAGTATTCAATAACTTTTTAATAGAAAATGTTTGTGAAAATTCTCATTAATTTAGGTTATGGTATATCTGTAGAAATAAGTCCAGTTGATTTGATTTATTTCTACAGATATTCTTAATAGAAAGGTGAGATTTATTGAAGCACAAAGTCAATGGGTCTTTAAATAAAGCACTATGCTTAGTAAAAAAATCTCAATGCAATAACTGCATAATGAACAATATTATATACTGTATATTTTTTAATTTGCTGTTTTTTCACTTATCACTTTATTTATACTCTAAAGATTCTGAAAAGACACATCTTCAGAACAGTGTAGCTACAGTCATTGTGCATAGAATGTATTCTATAGGTTTCTATTGCTGTTTGGAGTGGGTCCATGCTTTTTTTTTTTAATAATGGGAAACATTTTCCTGCAATAGCAAATATACAACTGAAAACATGGAGAATAACTGCTTTTTCTATGGGTTGCCAAGCTTGTTCCCAACTTAGTTTTGGTCCATATGCATTCAGTTCCCTACTTAATTTTGGTCCATACAGTATCCATTGCATTTCTGTGATAGGTTATCCAGCTAACAGACCCTTGTATGCACATCAGCTTTCCCCTCCCCCAGTGAGTGGAATCTTTCATTGTATGCTCACAGAGCATTGAGAGTGATGACCGTACAACACAATTGGAAAAAACGGAATGGTAAACAATTTTATGTGAGGTGAAATGATCATGCAGACATGTGAACCCTTGATCTAATGTTTGATGCAGAGTCAGCACAGACTTTTCACAATGTAAATTCTTCTGGGGATACCTTTAACCCTAAGGTATTGCTCAATGGAACACAAACAATTTGTTAATATAAAAGTTAATTGGTGCAAAGGGTCAGAATATTTTACAAACTAACTTCCATCATAAGAAGAGCAGAGTCTGGAAACATACACTGAACAGAATCAACAGTAACAATCTGATTTATTTTCTCTAAAACCTAACCTGTGTTAAGGCTGTTTCCCATGTCACAGTTGTTTTCTTGCTTTCAAGAATGATGAAGATGAAAGAATCAAAGTGTCATACTTTGTATTTTTTTTTCTGTCAGTCTCAATCTGTTTATTTTGGTCAGCAAACAACACTCCCACTCCTCTGTTCCCATTGCTAATCTTAATTTCATGCTTCTCTGAAACAAGATAATCAACTAGTCGCAGTCTCTTGCCTGTTTTATTCTTTTTAATTAGCCCCTTCACCGCTTTATCCCAAGGTAACTTCACATCTTAGGGAGTTCTAACTCAGCATCTTTCTTTTGGATTGGCTTGATGGAGGAAATGAGTTTAACTACTGCAACTGGACAATTTAGAGCTACAGTAAGAGGAAATGAAGGCTGTGCCTACTGAGATTTAATCAGTTTGATTTCCCACATGTAGGTTAAAGGTATATCTATTTCCTACAAAGCTTTATGCGTCTGTCCTACTTAAAGTGTATCCACTGTTACAAAAGTACATGTTAAATTGGCCATCTAACTACCTCAATCTTTTATAAACTATTTGTTGTTATTTTTAAAGGAAAGGCAAAATGCATGTCACATCTGTTCCATTTACACATACATAAAGTCATTACACTAGCTGAATTGCATAGGGCACTAATATTATAATAATATAATAATATTTTCTGGATTTTTTTAAATTAATTTTATGGAAATGTCACAAAAAAACAGTTCACTAGTGCCTGGGAGCACTAGTGCCTGGGAGCAGAGGGACAGCGTATATTCCATACATTACCATTACCTGATGATACATAT
>CM044433.1:60318007-60330831 GCA_024363595.1 Xenopus borealis
GATTCGCGAATTTCTAGAGAAATTTGGGAATCGGCGAAAAATTTGCGAAACGAGTCGCGGGACGCGTCACGTCAACTTTGACACGCGTCGCGTCATTTTTGGCGCGTCGCGTCCGGCGAGCGTCGCGCCATTTCCGGCGCGCGTCGCGTCATTTTCGATGCGTCGTGTCAAAAACGACGCGCGACTCGTTTTTTTGTCGAAATTTCGCTTGCCGAAATTTCGCTGGTGATTCGCGAATTTATTCGCCAGCGGTGAATCACGGGAATTCGCTGCGAATTCGGCCCTGGCGAATAAATTCGCCCATCACTACTTTTTACCCATAAAGAGGATCACCGCACCAGAGGCCACCCCTTCAGACTAGAAGAAAAGGACTTTCATTTGAAGCAGTGTAGCTGGTTCTTCACAGTCAGGACGGTGAGGTTGTGGAATTCACTGCCGGGTGATGTTGTGATGGCTCATTCTGTTGATGCTTTTAAGAGGGGTTTGGATGATTTTTTGGACAGACATAATATCAAAGGCTATTTTGATACTAAACTCTACAGTTAGTATAGCTATGGGCATACAGGTATATGGTTTGTGTTTGAAAGAGTGGAGATGTGTGTCTGTGTGTGTGTATGTATGCTGGGTTTTTAATTTGGAGGTGTTGAACTTGATGGACTCTGTCTTTTTTCAACCCAATTTAACTATGTAACTATGTAACTATGTAACTATGTGTGAACAGCAGACAAGCTCCCTGGACATAACCACTGTCATCACAGATGGTTTTCATAAGTTCATAATTTTGCATGCAAGCTATCATAAAGGCATATTTATCTCCAACTTTGACCTTTAAAGACTGTGAAAACAAGTAATTAAACGTAATAAAGTTTTTTTGAAATCACAATTTATTTTTCCCATATTTATAAAAATATTCATATTAGAAAAAGTCAATAGATTTGAGCTATGAAAAAACTGAATGAAAATGCATTGTTTCATTCACTTGTAATTTGGCTTGAGAACTAGAAATATGAAAATGTTGAAAATGCACCTCATATTGACTTCTATTGAAGCTCACCAGATTTTAAATGTTTTCAATTGGTAAATGGAGTGCATTCTCCTTTTTATATGTGATGTGCTGTGGCATAGATTGTAGGCTGCACATTTATGACCACCTAACCAAGAGCTGTGGTTATTTTTAATTGTGCAAATTATTTTTTAAAAGATGACATCATTTCTTAGAAACAGGTTTAGCAGTGTATGCAAACACTAAAAAAAGCTTGCCACCAATTCTAAAAGTCCTTATAGAATCTGCCCTGTTTGCGAGGATCCCATCAAATTGTGATGTTAACAGTATGTTTAGAATTTTCCTTTCAAATATGTATGTATATTTTTATTTGTATAGCACTCCTTGAGGCAAAGCACTGTACAGCAAAACATTAATTGAAATAAAAAGTAACAATAAGTACATTAATCGAAAGTAACAATAAGTACAGTACATTAATCGAAATACAATTCACATAGATATAAAATATAATTACAATACAGATTAAGTGCTCAGTCTCAAGGAGACAAAAGGCTGGAGGACCCTACCCCATAGGGCTTACAGTCTAAATGGGAGGGTAACATATAGACACCATTCAAAGGGATATTAAAATGCTGTAGGTTACAGTTTGTTAGACTGTCATATAAGTGCCAGTTCCCAGTTCAGGTGTTATCCAGGTGCTCCCAAAGGTATTCTCTTTGAAGAGGTTCAGGAAGCCGCAAAAGAGAACGGTTTGTTATGGGAAACAGCAGTAGTAGTGGGTGCAACCCAAGTTGCTCTTAGAGGAGAGGAGGTTTGGCCAGGAACATATAGAGAAACAAGAGATGAAATGTAGTTACTGTAGGTGCAGAGGACTAAAGGGCTTTGAAGGTAATGAGGAGGAGTTTATAAGCTATTCTTTGTTTTATAGGAAGCCATGATAAGGACTTCAGCAGGAGAGAGGCCTGTATCCTTTTGGCTGAGAGGATGACAATTCTGAAAGCAGTGTTTAATACAGACTGTAGGAGGGAGAGATGGGCGTTAGGGAGACCAGTTAGTAGAGTAGAGTAGGAGAGAGAGAGAGAGAGAGAGAGGAGCCAAAGATTACCCCCAGACAGCATGCTGAGTTGACAGGGTTATCGAGCATGCCATCAATAGAGATAGTAAAAAGGGAGTAGGACCAGGTGGAAAGATGATAAGTTCAGTTTTTGTTAGTTTGAGTTTGAGGTGGTGCTGGTTCATCCAGTTTGAGATCTGAGCCTCTGTTTCAGCTGTTAATGAAGGGGTGGATAAATATATTTGGGTATCATCAACATGCAGATAATAATTAAAGCCAAATGATTGGATGAGATCTCTTAAAGACAGAGTGCACAGGGAGAACAGCAGACCAACAGACACTTGCGGCACCCCCTCATACAGTGGAACTGGAGAAGAATAGGAGACAGTGGATGATCGGTTAGAAATGTAAGAAGAAAGCCAAGATGCAGCCTTGTTACGGATGTGAATACAGAATCTGCATCAGGAGAGTGGTCAACTGTATCAAATGCAGATGATAGGTCAAGGAGGATAAGGATGGAGAAGTGACCTTTGGCAACCTGAAGATTGTTTGTAACTCTGCACAAAGCAGTCTCAGTAGAGTGACCTGGCCGGAAACAATATTGCAAAGGGGCCAACAGATCACAGTTGTGTAGAAAGTCAGTAATATGGGAGAACACAATATGTTCTAGGAGTTTAGAGGCAAGTGGTAGACTTGAGACAGGACAGTAATATGACAGTATTTTAAGAATAGGCTTTAAACAGGGCTGTTTGAAAGGAGAAGGTTCCAGAACCTAGAGAAGAATTGAACATGTGAGTAAGTGGTGGCTTAAGCTCTGCAACACAGTGTTTGAACAGAGAAGAAGGCATAGGGTCGACGGGGCAAGTTGTGAGTGGGGGGACAAGAGAACTTTGGAGATTTCAGACATTGACTTCAGACATTGACATTGAGGACATGCTGGTTTACATTAGTAGAGGTAGGGATCTGATTGTGGGTGGACTTCATTTTGTCTTTAAAGAAAGCAGCAAAGTCCTGAGTAGAGTGCGTCAGGTTGACTAATACTGTTGATGACTGATGGAGAAGAGAATTGAATAGAGAAAACAGGCATTGTGGATTTGTGATTGTTTATAAGGGTACTCAAATATGTTCAGTCTAGTGACAGTGGAAAGAAGCCAATACTCTGTGTTCTTCTTTCCAACATTTCTAGCACAGTTTCAATGTGAAGGATCATTGTCTTTGTGAAAAAGTGATCTACTTTATCTAAAAGTCAGAGAAGAAGGCATATCTCTGTAGAATAGTGGGCAAAGTCTTTACAGTCAATGTGCAGTTAATACTTTGCAATTCACCAACACCCCAACAGGTGAAATATGCTGACAACTAAATATTTTAATAAGCATGTGTAACTGCAGTTGTTCTTTAGCACTCACAGTTTACATGCTTTCCAGTTTCAGTTACAACTTTCATTAAACCTTGAAACTGCAGAAAAAAATCACAAAATGGAGGCATCTCACCAAAATTTTGTTAAATGCATTGGAACCATTGAACAGTTTCTGCCAAATGCATTGCATTTTTCTCATGCCAAATGCATTGAAGTCAGTGGGTGATTTTTCTTGATTTTACCTTGGTTTTTTTCTTGTGCCACATGCATTGGCGTTCATTGGAATTTGTTGCACCAAATGTGTTGTTGTCAATGAGACTTTTTTTTAAAGGGAAAATGAAAATGTAATATTAGCTTCAGCGTACTTTAAAAAAAAATCAATCAATTAGAAATTCTGTACCATTAAATTAAATAATCAAGTTTATGTTCACTATTCATCTCTCAGCATCTGTTTTTCTTCACTCTGTCTTCATACAGCAGTTGGGTGTCACATATTCATTGACAGTTAGATTCAATATATCTTGTAGGGAGGCTTCCTTTGCATAGAAGATGTATTAGAACGCACTCTATTAAATAACCAGAGATCCTGTCTCGCTACACGCAGAATTTGTGCAAAAGGCAGTTATTTTGTCTGTACTGGAATCTGCTAGCAAGCCCCCAATAAGATATTGGATCTTTCATCTGACAACAAACTGCTGCAAGAAGAGAGAATGAAGAGAAACAGATGCTGAGAGAGTAATTGTGACTATAAACTTGATTTCAGAAACAATGCAGAATTTTTAATTGATTGTATTTAGAAAGTTTCTAACTTCAATGAGGAACATATATAAAATTGTATATATTTTTATAAATATTTTATATTTTTGAGATATTCCCCTTTAAGATATGATGATACTTTCAGGATAAGTACATTTATTTATAACTAGACTAATTGTTTCCAGTTGTGTCAGTATTAATAACATTCATTGTTTACTCATCATTAATAAAAATCAAATGTTTTTTGCAGAAATTATTAATCTTTCAGCAATGTATTTGGTTATGTCACATAGCCCCTAGTTTGTCCTAGTTGCCAAGGAAGCACAGGTTAAACTAGACAGAAAGCTCTAATGGTCCAGGAAATAATGTACATAAAAACATTTTCTGTAAAGCTCTGCACATGTCTGAGCTTATAAAAGAACCACTACTGAATCATTATTTATGTGGTCATTCAATACTTTTAGTCAATCTTTCGATTGTTCTCTGGGTTCTCTGAATCTCTGTTTTCTTTAAAGCTGAAGTCCTTATTTGTATAGATGTATATGCAGTAATACATGCAATTGTACAGTAATAAAATGGAGACTGTTTGGATAGAGGATGGTTCATGTCTAGACTTGCAATAAATTTTCTTCTTATATCCATTCTTTCTTCTTTTATAATTCTTTTATTGTGTTAACATCTACCAACTCTTTAGGGAAGCTATTCCATGGTTGCATTCATGTTGTGAGGAAGTAGTTTCTCACAGCTTTTTTCATATCGATTGTGTAAACTGGATTGCCCCGTGACTTGCATTTTTCAGCTGGAGATTGCACTGAATTTAAAGAACAATTTATGTAGAATAGAAAGTCATAGCTAGGTTTTTTTCCTTGCAATTAAAAAAAAAAAAAAACAGTATAACATTATTTTATGGGAATTATATAAAAAATATTTCTGTGCCACACATTCTTTCCTATAACCCTTAGAAATAATGAGAATAAGGTATACATGTCTGCCAGTTTACAGATATATGGTCAGGCTACGTTAGCAACATTCAATAATTTTTTTCAGTACACTGAACAGAAATAAATTCTCAGTAATGATTCTATAAATATTTATGTCCTTGGTTACATATAGTTTAACTGTATAGGTATAGGACCTATCATCCAGACTGCTTGGGACCAGGGATTTTCCAGATAACAGATCTTCCATAATTTGGATCTTCATACATTAAGAGGGTTATTTACTAAAACCCAAATTTATCTCATTATTTAAATAAAAAAATGACCCTTACCCGATTTTTAATCAATATAATTGGTTTGAGTAAAAACTCACTAAAACTCAGCAAAAACCTGAATTGTACAATTTTTTTTTATTTTTCTCGATTTTTTTGGGCTCTTTTGAATTTTCAGATTTTTGCCAAAATCCACAAATGGTCAGATTTTTGGGCTAATTCCAGTGCAGACCACAGAAACATAAAAATAGGATAGGGGCCTCTGCCATTGACGTATATACAACCTTGGCAGGTCTAATATGGTGGATTTGGTGTTTTGGTTGTATCAGGCTTCAATAAATCTTGAAAAATTTAAGTTTAAAAAAAATAAAAAAATTGAGTATTGCCCCAAAAAGCCCAACCGGAGTTTAGTAAATAACACCCTAAGGCTTAGTCCAGACGGGGAGATTCGGGGGCGATCCGTCGCGGCGAGAAGTCGCCAGGCGACGGATCGCCCCCGAATCTCCCCGTCTGGACTAAGCCTAAGTCTACTAAACAAATCATATAAATATTAAATAAACCCAATAGACTGGTTTTGCTTCCAATAAGGATTAGTTATAACTTAGTTTGGATCAAGAACAAGTACTGTTTACAGAGAAAAAGGAAAGCATTATTAAAAATTTGGATTATGTGAATAAAATCTATGTACATGGGACACAGCCTTCCCATAATTTGGAGCTTTTTGTATAATGGGTTACCAGATCACAGATCACAGACCTGTATAAGTACACTAGATGTGAATGCACTGGTAGACTTGCTAATCCTCTCAACTGGTTTCACTTTTTCCCACTATGGAAAACATTTAGGGGCAGTTTACTTATGGTCGAATTTCGAAGTGAAAACACTTCCAAATTCAACCATCAAATTTTTTTAAAGCGCTTTTTCAATCGAAAATGGACCTATTTCGATCGAATAGGTTGGTTTTCGATCAAATAAAAATCATTCAATTGCATCATTCGTATCGAATGATTTGAAGGATTTTGTGCAAAAAAAATTCAGGCCATTTTCGAAGGGGTCCCCCAAAGGCTAAAATGGCAATTCGGCAGCTTTAAGGTGGAAAAGCGTTGAATTTGAAGGATTTAAAGGGCCAGTACTTTTCAAAGTTTTTCGAAATTTTTAAATTTGAATTTTCAATTCGACCCTTAGTAAATGTGCCCCTTAGTTTTCTCCCCATTTTTGTAAGTTACAAAATGCTCTTTTGTTTTGGTGTTTACTGTTATTGACAACAGTATATTCTCATCATTCATGGGCTAACCTCCACATATTTCAATGGTTTTCAGCAAAATTTTGAATGCAGCAATTAAACAAATTCTTTAGTAAATGGGGAAAAGAGAAAAGAATGATGGCAAAGCTTTCTTTGCTTTGATTCTCAGGTCAAGCAGCTGGCCTTGTTGTTGCTATCAGCAATGACATGGTTTCCCTACCTTTATTGTGCTACAATGTGAGAACAGCCTCAAAAGAGCATATCACTAAATCCAGATTGTATCTCCAATTCTACTGATTGATTGGGGGCTTGGAGGGGAGACATATATTCCCTTACTGCTGATAGGGATTCCCAAATCGACAGAAATGAGTACAGCTGAAAAGAAATTCATAATGTAAAAGACTGTTCTACCTTGACCTTTAGACCATTCAATGTCATTAGGATAAGCAGGAGATGTATTAAGAGTTTAAACTTCAAAAGGAGACTGCTGTAGTCTGTTGGCTATACTTTCTACAAGTTGCAATACTTGTTATCCTCTCTATATCACATTTGTGGTTAGAGCAGGGGTCCATTTTAGTATGTGTTGCAGATTATTATTACTGTCATAATGCCTACACACATTACTATATCCGGCTGGTGAAACACAACCCATTCTTTTATAATATGACTGTTGTGTCTAGGATATGAACAATTCAAAATTAATCATACTCATTCTTAAATGGAATGTAAAATACATGTATGAGGTGTATCTGAGTTCACAGAAATGCAATTTTATAGAAAAGAAAATAACTGACGAACAAGCCTATATGGTAACACAGTCACCCACTTCTGTTTTATTCACCACTCCCCGTCAGTGACAGAAAAAACTAAATACAAAATATAGTGAGTTTCATGGCTTCCCGCCACACTATCAGAATGGATCGTGGCCTCCTTTGGTGCTCTGTTTTCTACAATCTCAGTGAAATATGTTGGCTGCACGAGATCGCGGCACTCACAAAGCAGCACATCGGAGCCTGGCATGTCTGTTTTGTTTTTGGACTTTGATATGAATAATAAATATGTACATAATAATACATACACGATAGTGTAACCAATTGGACTGAAACAATAACATTACCTCACACAGGAATGCTTGCCAAATTACATGACCCATATTGCACTACCTGCCATGCCAGCCATCCTCCACAGTAGGAGAGGCGTCTGAAACCAATATCTTCCAGGATTCAGACCTGCAGAAAATGCCAATAAACTGCACTTGACTAATTGCCATTCATATAAGGTCTTAAAACATGTCTCTTAGCAGGCATTCAAATGCCTCTGTGTTTCCTATGACAGAACTTTCCTCTGTAAAATTCAATATGCTGCCCATAAGTGCTGGTCAGAAGAGAAATAGCCACCATCAGCTTTCTGTACCCAGGGTCTACCAATGCTTACACTGTGGCCCCACTGACCTCTCAGCTTCCTGGTTCCATCAATAATCATTCCCCTATGATGCCTACAGTAAGAGAGCTTCCTTTTTATTCAGTATCAGACAAAAGGCACCTTGACCTTTAAGACCTCATTTTACTTTCTTTCTCTCTTTAGAGGCAGAGAAATCTGCTGTGGATGTCACCAAAATCTGTGAGCAGCCTCATGGAGTACACTCCTTTGTAGAGTGTTACAAATTGGATTAGGGACCTCTCTTGGTGCAACCTTGGCTTTAAAAGCAGTTTTTCATTCAACTTAGTATAGTTTTTACAGAAAGCAATGAGAAATCATGAGCTTTTAGTCCAACCCACACTGTAGCGTTGACCAATTGCTATTTTTTACAGCGTTTGGACTAACCTACAATCTGGAGTTAACCAGCTGCCACAAATGGTAACAACCATTAGTTGCACAAACAAAAAAGGAAAAAAACACTGTTGGAGGCAGGAATGGAAGGCTCTAATATTTAGAAAATTTCAAGTTAGGCAAAATTTTTCACACTGGTTTTAATATATAAATTAGATTATCAAAAGTATGCCCCAGCAGCACAACCAAGGAAGAAAAATATTTTGAAGCATACATTAGGCACCCACGAAACATGACATTTTTTATTTCTGTTAGTTAAATGCTATTAGAGAAGACAATGCTGATACATCACCCTTTGGTGCAGAATTACTAAAGGGAAAAGTGGCCTTCATTAGTAAAAATTCACAAGAAATCCCATCTGTAGGCACATCGCCAATTTACTAACAGACGTAGAGGACCATTGCTAGCGAATTTTTGCTAATTCGAACGATTGTTACTAGTGATGGGCGAATCTATTCGCCAGGGGCGAATTCCCGCGATTCGCCACTGCCGAATAAATTTGCGTAACGCCAGCGAAAATTCGTCAGCGAAAATTCGGCAAAAAAAAACTCGTTTCGTTAATTTTTTCGCAAATTTGTGAATTTTTTTGCAAATTCGTGAATTTCGCTCTAATAAAGATGTCTACATGACAAGTACCTGGAAAAGGTTCTGAAATGCATTGATTCTGCAAGACTCAAACTGAACATTTCCAAATGCCATTTCAGACAAACTCAGCTGTCATCTCTGGGTCATATAATTTCACAAGATGGATTATGGCCTGACCCTGACCATGTCAACGTTACACAAGTACCACAAGTAGGTTACACAAGCACCTACTCCATCTGATTTTCAGACCTTACGAGCTTTCTTAGGTCTTACTTCTTGGTATTCTAAGTTTATTTACAACTATGTTTCGGTTGTAGATCCACTCAGAGCACTACTACGTGGAACTTTAAGTCTGGTGTGGTCATAATCTGCTCAACATAGCTTTGACATTGTGAAACAGCTGATTGTGAACAGTCCAGCACTAGCTTTATTTGATACTGCACTACCCACTGTGGTTACTACAGATGCTTCAGAGTATGGCGTTGGTGCAGTTCTCACACAGATCCATGCTTATCATACAGAGAAAACTGTTGCATTTGCATCCAGAACACTTACAGAGACAGAGCGTAAGTATTCAAATGTTGAAAAAGAAGCTCTAGCGTGTGTTTGGGCAACAGAAAAATGGAGAACCTATCTATGGGGTAGAGAATTTACCTTATGCACTGATCCTAGCCCTTTAACTACACTACTTACCACAAAGGGACTAGGAAGAGCTGGAATGTGTATAGCTAGATGGTCAGCAAGGCTACTGAATTTCAACTACAAAATGCAATACAAACCAGGTTTGAAAAATGTTACTGCTGATTGCTTGTCACGTTTACTTTTACCTACAGCTTCTGATACGCTGGATGAGGACATAGAAGTTGTAGCATTGACTGATTTACTATCTTCTACAGTTACAGCTGCTAATTTTAAACAAGCTTGCCTCACATGTCCAATTCAAGTAAAACTACAGGACATCTTATAAAGCAAATGGCCAAATGCTGAGAAGAAACTCAGCCCTGATATTCAACCTTACTACAGGATAAGACATGAATTGTCCTTAGTAGATGGCTATGTTGTCCATGGAGCTCACCGTTTATTGGTACCAGAGACCTTGTGAGAAAAGCTCATACAACTTGCACATGAGAGTCATCAAGGAAATGTATGTACAAAACAAAGCCTATGAGAACTATACTGGTGGCCAGCAATGAATGCCGACGTAGTAACTGCCATTCATTCTTGTGTTACTTGTCAGAATCAAGACAAAACAGCTATCACACATACACCACCACTTCAACCAGTATAATTTCCTGATTCAGCTTGGGAAGAACTTGCTATTGATATTGGCATCCCTTTTTATGATACTCCTATAGACTGTAGATTTGCTATAACCTTGATAGACTATTACAGTAAATGGCCTGAAATTGCATTTGTTTCTCATGTAACATCAGCTACAGTATTGCCTTTGTTTCTTGTGTAACATCAGCTACAGTATGACATTTCTGTCTACAGTCTTCAGCAGAGAAGGAAATCCAAAGGAGTTAATATCAGACAACACACCACAGTTTGTCTCATATGAGTTTGAATCCTTTCTGAAAGAAAGGAATATTGTTCATAGGAAATCTTCAGCATATTGCCCACAAGCAAATGGAGAAATCAAGCAATTCAACAGAAGTCTGAAAAAAGCACTACAGACAGCAAATCATACTGGGAAATCTTGGAAAGTATTTACAACAGAGTTCCTACATAACTACAGAGCAACATGCCATGCAACAACCCAATCATCTCCAGCTGAATTATTACATGGCAGGCAGATGTGCACTAAGTTACATGTTGCAGACATCAAACTTCCAAAAAATGCTGTGCCTACAAAATCATCTACTGCTGACATTGCGAATTCCAGCGATTTGCAGCTGGTGAATAAATTCGCGAATAGCCAGCGAAAACGTGCCGCGACTCGTTTCGCGATTTTTTTCGGCAAAACGAGGTAGATTCGCCCATCACTAGTCGCCAAGCAAAATGCAAGGCTTATACTGATAGGAAACGTGGCGCAAGAGAAGTGAACTTTCAGCCTGGATCTTTAGTCAGAATTAAGAAACCAGGAATACTGAAACAAGGACAATCTAAATTTACTACACCACTTGAAGTAAGACGCCAGCGAGGACCCTACACATATGAACTGTCTGATGGATGCATATGGAATGCAAGTCGTCTTGCTCCTGCTAGATATGACTTTGCAGATGTTCCATTTGATGAAGGACATTTTCCTACCCCTAATGCCAACTGCACTAGACCTGAAGAAAATGAACCTATAAGGCATAGTGATAGAATCAGAAAACTACCTACATGGACCCAGGACAATGTGATGTGAATAATGTATATTATTGCTTTAAGATGCATTGTTGTTGTTTATTACATCTGTCCAAATGCTTTCCTATTATAGGGGGAATATGTGGTGTTTATACTAATGGCCTGTGGGTGTCACTGTGCACAGGACTTGTACTGTGCATACACAGGACTTTCTGTATAGTTTGAAAGTGAAAGGAAGTACTGCAGTTGAGTAATGGCACTGTTATGCCCTGCTCATCCTCGGCTACCAAACATAACAGGAGGGTATTGTAAGTAATGTATCAATGTTTGCAGATGACACAAAACTATCCAGCCCAATTAATTTTATCCAGGATGTAGCATCCTTGCAACAGGATCTTGACAAACTGGCAATCTGGGCAGCTATATGGCAAATGGGATTTAATGTTGATAAATGTAAAGTCATGCACATGGGATGTAAAAATATCCAAGCCACTTATACTCTTAATGGGACTGCACTAGGCAAATTCATTATGGAAAAGGACATTGGAGTACTTGTAGATGTTAAACTTGGGTGTAGCAAGCATCAAGGGCAAATAAGGTCTTGAGCTGTATTAAAAGTGACATAGAGTCGCGGGCGGTGGGGGTCAGTCTTCCGTTTTATAGATCACTTATAAGGCCCCATCTAAAATATGCCGTACAGTTTTGGTCCCCATCACTCAAACAGGACATTATTTTATTACAGAGGGTACAGAGAAGGGCAACTAAGCTGTTAAAATGTATGGGAAATGTTAGCTATGAGGAAAGACTGGCCAAATTGAGGATGTTTACGCTGGAGAAGAGATGCGGGGAAATGTGATAACTATGTTTAAATATATAAGGGAATCATATAATAATATCTCTAATGATTTATTTATTTGTAGGCCTTTCCAGCTGACACAAGGTCACTCATTCCGATTAGAAGAAAAGAGGTTCCACCTAAATATTCGGAAGGGTTTTTTTACAGTGAGAGCTGTGATAATGTGGAATTATCTCCCTGCATCAGATGTACTGGCTGATGCATTAGATAACTTTAAGAAGGGGTTGGATGGCTTTGTAGCTAGTGAGGGAATATAGGGTTATGGAAGATAGCTCATAGTACAAGTTGATCCAGGAACTAGTCCGATTGGAGTCAGGAACAAATTTTTTCCCCTTCTGAGGCAAATTGGAGAGGCTTCAGATGGGGTTTTTTTGCCTTCCTCTGGATCAACTAGATAGGTAAAAACAAATGAAGTCAAAAGGTTGAACTTGATGCACGTGTCTTTTTTTTAACCTATGTTACTATGTTATTTTAAAAAAAAATAGTCTATGTAGATTAATGTGTCCATTATTACAGTTCCTAAAAATTCGCCTATTATTGCAGCACGCTTGCAGGTTTACTAATCTGAGATGCAAGAATTAGGGATGGCGCGAACGTCGGAAAAAAAGTTCGCGAACATATTCGTGAACTTGCGTCAA
>CM044433.1:60333004-60358102 GCA_024363595.1 Xenopus borealis
GCGAACTTCCGGCGAGCGCGAACAGCCGATGTTTGCGCGAACAGTTCGCGCCATCCCTAGCAAGAATTGGTGTTAGTTACTGAAGTGTTGCAGTTATTTGCAGAATTATTTCTTTGGAGTAGCAATAGCACAATCTGGATTAACACTGTTTTGGCTAATAAACAGTTTACATACAATAGTATTTATTAGTAGTTTATGACTTCACAATTAAATGTAAATATGGTCAATGAAGTCATATTAGTTATCCATTATATTTTCATTATATTAAAAATGATTAATTTACTAATAGATTTATTATACCCCTATTTGGGTTTTCACTTGATTTTATTTGTTTTGTTCCCAAACCAATTTATTTTAGTTTTGAAGGATCATGGGAAGATCAAAAACTCCAGCTTTAAAGGGGACACTAAGGGGCAGATTTACTAAGGGCCGAATTTTTTTGAAGTGAAAAAACTACGAAATTGAAACATCAAAGTATTTTAAAGGTCTTTTTCGATCGAAAATGGACCTATTTCGATCAAATAAAAAATTGTTCAAATCGTTCAATTCGATCGAACAGTTCTCAGCAAAATCCTTCGAATTCTTGGAACTTCGGCAATTCACCAGCTTTAAGCTCAAAGTCGAAGGATTTTGAAAGGGCAAGTACTTTGAAAATTGAAAATTCTAATTTTTTCAATTCGAATAGAATTTTGGCCTATTCGATAGTTGAAAGTAGCCCAAAATTTCCCTAAGGGATGTATTTATCCTGCTGTGTAAAAAGGGGAGTGAAACATTACATTGATGTTGCCCATAACACCAACCAGATCTTTACTTTTGTTTTCTAACTGCTGAACTCTAAGGGTGTTATTTATTAAAGACCGTGTTGTGAAATCTCAAAAAAAGTATTTTACATTGGAAAACTAAAATATTTAGAGGAAAAAAATGTATTATAGCCCAATGCTGTAAAAAGCCTAAATCCGAAAATTCACCATCTCAGACCGAGGCCGAGGTCCTGTATCAGTCAGTAGGAGAGACATCTATCTCAATTCAAGTTTTCTTGGTCTGAGCTGGGTTTAGCCTGAAATTTTAACATTTTCAGGGTTTTTGGCCAAAAGCTCAAATAAATTGCAATTCTGGAAAAAAGCTTGAAAAATTCCAGCTTTCCATGTTTTCGCTCGAATTTTAGTAAATACACTCATTGTTGATTGGCTACTAAGACAACATCACCACTTTTTACACAGCATAATAAAAAGGTACCTATCATGCTATGTAAGCAAAAGCAAAGATTTTATTTGTTGCTATGAGCAACATCACCAGTAATGTTTCACTGCACTTTTTACAAAGCATGATAAATAAACCCCTAAGGGTCGCCATACAAGGGCCTATAAAAGCTGCCAACAAACAGAGTTGGCAGCTTATTGGCCCCTGTATGGGGCCCTCCAACAGGCTTCTCTGATCGATATTTGGCCAAAAGTCGGCCAGATGTCGATCAGACGGGACTAAAAATCCCGTTGGATCACGGCCGCATCTTTTCGTTGTGATCTGACCACCCGTATCTCCTCCATTGTGATCTTATTGTTGATCCCTAGGGCCCACGATTGGATCAGCCCAATATTGCCCACCTCAAGGCATATCGGGGAGAGGTCAGCTCGTTTGGCAACATTGACAAATGACCGGATTTCTCTGTGTATGGACATCTTAAGAGTTACTGATTACATTGTTTGTTTTCCATTTGTTTATATGTAAGTCATTATTTATTGTACTATGGTAAAAAAACGAAAATGTATACTTAATGAGATCATTTGTTAAACAGATGTACATGATAGGGAGGACTAAGGGATGTTTTGGTTATACAGTGTTATGTAGGACAGTTGGTTGGGTAGGAATTCTATTATGCAGAGCTGGGTTGCAGGCAATATTTTATGAGTCAGAAGTTAGCTTTTGTTTTAAAACTGGGATCCTATGTATTTTGTTATTATCATTAAAAAAGTAACCAGTATCCTCAACAGAGACTGATATAGAAGCCTTTCCTCAGGTTATATACAAAAACAAATGACTTTTCCTTTCAAAGAGGTTACTTAAGAGTAGAATTAAAACAAGGTATCCAGAAAGTTATATTGTCCTGGTATAACATAATACTGTATACATAAACCCATACCCAATTGTCCCGTTTTTCACAGGACAGCTCAACCCGCAGTCCCGGATTGTTACTGAAATGTCCAATGTTTCTCACTGATCTCCTGCACTGATCAGTCAGAAAAAGATACAGAGTTACTGAAACATAATTAAATAAGAGGCTTTTGGCAGAGAACCCAGAATACCCAGCAGTGGCACTTAGATTTGTAACAGCTTAAGATAAGCAAAGCTCCAATTGTAACTATTTAAGATGAGCAAGTCTCTTGAGGAAACTGTGACTTGCAGCTTAAAGGGCAATTCACTTTCATTAGGAAAACTGTAATAACACATAAAACTGATAAAAAATCATTATCATCCTATTATAGATTATAATATCATAATCATATGTATCACATTGGAATATTCAGTCAAACCTAAACAGTTTTGTGTAGATTTCTTTTAAAGGTTTCTTAGCTATAAATAGTGTGTGTGCTTTCTCAACCTAACATTTTTCCTGCTGTAATAAGTCAACCATTGCAAATCACAATCGTGCTGCTTCCAGCTAGTTAGATCTGGTGAAATCTGTCAGCAACTCACAGATTGAGTTGTCTGGAATTGGAAGAAACCCTTAGGTTGAGGCATTCACAAATATTTTTTTAAAGAACAGTGTTCCCTTTATTTCTTTGGAACCATACTTACAAATTGCAGATAAAGTAATTCCAAGATACTGTAACTGGAAAATCTTCTGTGCTGCTCAGCTTTTGAAAAATGGCTCAAATATCATCTTCAACAAAGTACTGATACACGTTTCCCAAACCTCTGAGGGTGCAACAAAGCCAGGGGTATTCTGTTTAAGTATTATACATTTACCACATTTTTCCATATAGCAATAACAAAGTAATTTTTAGGAATTTCTAAGTTTTTGTTTCTTGTAACAAAGTTTAAGAAGGATGAAGAAGAGCAACAGGGAACTTGGAAGAAAAAAAGTTAAGAAGGAATGTTACTGTATGTATAATATTCTCTGCTTTCTTAAATATTCTGTTTCTGCTACATACTGTAAGAACATACTGTTTTTCTGTACAATGAGCTAACAAAATTGAACAAAATCTAGTGTGCAAGTAATACTGTATAGATGTCAATTTCTTCAGGATTCTGTTGAGAACTTATGGAGTAAACATTGCTATCTGAGTAATGTGACTGATGTAATATAAAATTTTAAAAAAAGTAATATAGCTTTAGAAGCTGCAAGAGGTAGCTTAACAAGTATGTTAATGTTGCAAGTAACTTTTGCAAACACTCTCACTCTGTGTGCCTGCACACAAAAATACCATCCTAAGGTCAAGGCCTGCAGCAAAATGTTTCTTCTGCCAGTATACAAATAGGGGTAGAGAAACGGCAAACCCATCTACAACGGCCTGTACATAGCAACAGAAATGAAGGGGATCTACATGCCACTGTGCTCAGAGGGATTTTTTTGGCTGCTGTTTGCCACGTGTGCACAGTGACAGGCAAAACATGTTAGTTCCTGCCACTACACAAATGGGACAGATCAACCCTTTCTCCACAGACAATTATGAGCCAGGGCAGAAAATGCCTACTGTAAGAAGAACAATTTTTTTTACACCTTCAGACAATGTAATGTAATCAATAATATTAAAGACTATCATAGAGATGCCTCCTGAAAAGCATTTGCCCATCCTCCTCAACTTTCTCCATTTCATTACTTTACTTAATACAGGTATGGGACCTGTTATCCAGAATGCTTGGGACCTGGGGTTTTCTGGATAATGGATTGTTCCATAATTTTGGATCTTCATGCCTTATGTTTATTATAAAATCATGCAAATATCAATTAAACTCAGTAGGCTGGTTTTGCTTCCAATAAGGGTTAATTATATCTTTGTTTGGATCAAGCACAAGATACTGTTTAACTATTACAGAGAAAAAGGAAATCATTTTTAAAAATCTAAATTATTTGATTACAATGAAGTCCATGGGAGACAACCTACTCCGTAATTTGGAACTTTCTGGATAATGGGTTTCCTTATAATGGATCCCATACCTGTACCCCTATTGTGCAGGCATTTTTTAAATAAATAGGCTTTTTGGCTTTTCCTTGCATTGCATTTGAAGTAATTTAATGCTAACTGGAGCTCTGTACCCGGGTGGGACATTTACTGTACATTTTTAGTGTTTTTAATGCATTTTCTTTGCGCTAAGCATTTGTTATTACTAAAGCACCAACATATTCTGTAACTCATACATAAGGGTTATAAACATCTGACATACAGGTAAAAATCTACACAGTATGTAATGAGGGCCCTGCCTAAAATGCTTACAGTCTACTTTCATGCAATCCAATTTACTGTTATTTACACAGTACTTTTTTCTCCTTGTTTATATAGAATATTGTGCATTTGGTGTGTTTTAACAGCACCTGGTTTAGTGATATTCAGATTTATGGAACCAGTATGTTCTTTGGCTTCATCCATACATGAGGGGGGCAGAGCAGTACAATGACTGGTAAATGATCATCCATGATTCATTGTTTGAGATCTGAACATGACTGGACAAGATGCCATGTAAAAAAGTCATGATAAGAATGGAAATACATTTTTCCACAATTTACAATCCATGTTTTAAGCAGATGTTTCAAAAAGCAGGGAAAATCGATAATCTTTACAACAACAAAGCTTAGTTTCAATAGCATTTTGTGTTCTTGTGACCTTGGGCAAAGCTTATTTACAGGGGATTAATTGCATTTGAAAACATCTTTAACTGCTCCTGCATATGCTGTCTACATGATATCACAATAAATTGTTCTTATTGTTAACTTTCTAGCAAGTGTGTTATGAATCCATATAATAAATTATCATGCAGGCATCCCTCCGTTGTATTAAAATCTTTCTGTGTAATGAAAATGCTGTGGGTGCATTTGGGAGTAGTAGAAAACAGTTAGCTCCTTAGTAGAGTCATAAAGAAGTAAACAGTAGGCTTGTATGAAGATCTATGGGGCCCCGCAGTGCCATTGTCTTCAAAAGGAATTTAAAACAAATTGCTGAGGGCCAGCACATAATTTAGAGACTCACTACAATTTTATGACTTGCTAATGTTCCTAATTACATGCCCGTGAAAGGCTTAATTAATTGGGGGATGTAGCAAAAAGTGGAGCCTGTGTTTGTTATCATGGTTCCACTGCATTGATTTTAGTGCCTATGGAGAATTTAGGACCTCTTTATTTGCACAAAGAAAATGCAAGTCTCTCTCTCTGCAAAGAAAAAAATGCACATAACGATCAACCCCTCGCTGCTATCTAATATAGTTTTCTCTACTTAACCAAAGTGCTTGTAATCATATTTTGTAAATGTTGGCGCTGTTAATTGCATTGTAAGAGAAAATAGGTTCCGCTTGGCTGCTTGTGGAGAATTTTAAGTTCTTTCTCTCCTCCCCACTTCAAGTGCTTGGAGAAGTAATAATGAAGTTAAAACTTAATTTCTATAAAAAGTTTAAGAAAAGGCAGAAATTATCTCTTATAGATTTGTTTAGGCTTTAGGGGATTAGAAAATGTTATTTTAAAAATAATTTTGATAACAAAATACATTTTGATGCAAAACATCACCATGTATTGTAAAATAATAATAAAGATAGGGTTGGTTATATATTCAGCTCTCATCATAATGTTATATGTATTTAATATCATATTTTTACCCCATTTCAAATATTATCTTGCAGATTTATTCATCCTTTTTCAATAATGTAATATTTAATAAAATAAAAAAAAGGGGAGAGAAGCTGACCACCAAGCGTGATGGAAGCATGATGAGGATGCTCCTCCATTACAAACTCTAAACAGGGACCAGTCTACAGCAAAATATGGAAAAGCACAACAAACAGAAAGACCAAAGTTGTGAGGAAGGAAGAGTGCACAAAAGACGGTTTCACCATCATGTTTCACAGGTTATACTCCTTTGGAAGTTTCTATGGATGGTAAAAAATACTCCAACCAGTCTGGAAGAGATAACTACCTTCTGCCAAGCTTGTGGAATGGAGGAGCCAGATGTTGGAGAATGGAAGAAATAGTACCAGACACCTCAAATCAAAGAACTACAGATCCAAGACTCATGGACATTGGTCTCCACACCTAAAAACAAAAAATCGCCACTGAAATCTGAACTACATATTTTCAACAAATTCAATTAATACCTAGACTGTGAATGGTATACAATTTACAAATTATGTTTAAGAGTTTTACAGAGTTATTTATAACTCACCAGCAACAACCAGTACTTCTCCCCCCTAGGGGTACCAACAAGATAATACTGATGAAAATTGGCCCCTTATAGAAGCCAATGAACCTAACCCCACATGCTCTACCACAAGTATTTTATCAAGTTATGCTTTTCAGAAATTACAGTTACATAATGTTTTCAATCCTAGAAAAAATATGGCCATATACAAAAAATAGGTACATGTGCACAGTTAAATGATATGAAAAAATACTTATCTGTAATATGGCAAATGTGATTACTATATGTTCATTCAACACCAATGGTTTAAACCTGCCAGAACAAAGAAGTACAATAAAGAAATGTCTAGAAACAAAGGTAATATTATTACAGTATGTTATAAGAAACTCACTACCAATGTTCCAATTAACAAGAATAAGGGAGTGGCAATAGGAGTACATAAACAGTTGACTTCCAAGTAGTAGAAGAAATGAAAGATAAAGGAAGGTATATCATTGTGAAATGGTTACTGTTCCAAATTAAATGTACCTTGGGGTGCCTCTATCTACCAAATACAAACCAAACTAAATACCTTGCCAAACTACTTAACAAAATGGAAACATTTAGGAGGGGATTTAAATATGACATTAAATCCAAACATTGATAATTGATATTGACATTGATATTCCAAAGGGTCAATTTATATACCTCATGCAGTGTTATAAGGCAAAAAAGAAAACCAATCAATGCCACCTTGTTGATACTTGAGATACTTGCACAAAAAGACTACATCTATAACTCAGCAGCTAAAAACTCTTACTCAAGGCTCTACTATATTTTTATATCCCAGTATCATTTAGATATGGTGAAAATGGAAAAAAATTCATTTAATTATGATGATGCAATGACCCAAATTCAAATACCACATTAGATGACCTGGGGGCAGATTTACAAAATTCACATGAAGGATTCAACGTTCGATCGAATTTTCAAAAACATTCTAATTCAAATTTTCGAATGTTTTTGAAGACCACTTTGACCAGTGAATTTTGTAAATTCGATCGAATCGAATGATTTGAATAAAATGTAATTTGAATATTCAATCATTCGACTGTAGATGTACTCCCCCTTTAAATTTTTATTTTACCACCTAGTTCGCCAGATCAAAGCTACCGAATTGGGTTTCCTTATTTTTGATCGAATAAAAAAAATTCGAAATTCGACCATGTGAACATGAAGGGAAGTAAAATCCTTCGAATTTGAATATCGAATTTGAAGGATTTTTCCGCAACTTGGTGGTGATTGGTGGAACGATCGAATAGGAAAAATTGGATCGATAAATCGTTTGAATCAATTGAATTTTGAATTTTTTTCAATTCAAAATTCAACCAATGATAAATCTGCCCCAAGGCTGTGTCAAGGAAATAAAACAGGGTACAATAGAATATAATGAAAAAACAAAAAATAAATCAACATCTCCACTCTCCCATTGTTAGCGTTGAGATGTTTTAAAAGAGGGATACTTATAAAACATGGCTTCTAGACTTAAAAAAATAAAGAAATATGTGGACAGCTATCCTTCTATACATATATAAACTTGAACTAGAACATAAACAAAACTATATTCTTAATCAATTAACAAAAATATGCCTAGAGTTACATACAAACACAAATAACCACTCTAAATACTTACTATCCAGATTAAGATAACAATTAGGGATGCACCGAATCCAGGATTCGGTTCGGGATTCGGCCAGGATTCGGCCTTTATCAGCAGGATTCGGATTCGGCCGAATCCTTCTGCCTGGCCGAACCGAATCCGAATCCTAATTTGCATATGCAAATTAGGGACAGGGAGCTAAATCACGTGACTTTTTGGCACAAAACAAGGAAGTAAAAAATGTTTTCCCCTTCCCACCCATAATTTGCATATGCAAATTAGGGTTCGGATTCGGTTCGGTATTCGGACAAATCTTTCGGGAAGGATTCGGGGGTTCGGCCGAATCCAAAATAGTGGATTCGGTGCATCCCTAATAACAATACTATGACCATTGTAACAAAGCAGGAACAATCCTTGCAAGAATTTGAAACCAAAATGATTTCCCTATATACAGTCCCTTCCACACAAAGAATAAACAGACTACTGTATGACCCATTTGACATATGAAATGGAACCAGACAGGGATGTCCGCTATCCCCACTCCTATATGTTATATGTATGGAATTTCTTTTAATAGGAATTCATAACAATCCAGATATTGAAGACCTTAAAATAGGTGAGAAAGATGACCTATTGTTAATAGTCACAAACCCATAAATATCATTCCCCAAGCAAGACCTATTTTAAAGATGTAACCTCAATAATAAATGCATATATTTGGAATCATGGGAGAAGCAGTATAAGAAAGATATAGACCAAAACATCATGGAGGTCTAAGTATGCCAGACCTAGAAAAATATTACCAAGCAAGTATTTTAACTAATGTACTAGAATATGTAAAACCCCCCTCTGAAATTCAGTGGAGATACCTGGAGGACAAATGAATTACTAAAGGAATCAACCTGGAATCATGGCAAAGACTGAAAATACAACACAGTCTTGCTCCATCCCCCCCTGATATCCTTGAGCCATAATAATGAATACTTACCAGGGAAAATAGATCCAGGGTACAAAGCAGCATACGGACTCCTTAACTCCATTTTATTCCATCAGATGGAGATAATAAAAAACAAAGACCAGTGGTCACATGGTGATGTATCGAGACTACAACAAGTCAATAATTTCCTAAGGGCATTTAAAGTAGATAAAGCCAAATGCAGAAAATTAACAAATTTATGATCCATAGAAGCATACCTTAGACATACTCTGATAATGCTGCACAAAATATTAAGAGATTGTAAATACGAACAGCTCCCCTTGTACACTGGGAGGCACATTTATTGAGGTAAAACAGCCACAACAGCCAATTGATGACTATTTGACTTTAATAAAGGTGCCTAAAAGTTTTGGGAAACAGAAATAAGCAGATCATTTACGAAAGAAGAATGGATAAAAACATTCTGTAATAGCGAAATGTTGAATAAGTAATAGATTCCAGGAATACTTATATTATTAATGAGATGGTATAGAACCCCAACAATGCGCTACAACTTTAAATTAAGACCAACTGATATTTTCTGCAGATGTAATAAGGGTATTGGAAATGTGGAACATATATGGTTTTCTTGCCTGAAATTTCAAAGGTTTGGTCCCAAATATCAGGCATATGCATGAAAATCATAAAATGTCCAGTAACTTTAGATGCTCTATCAATAATTTTTTTTTATACAGTATATATGAACCCAAAGATAAAGCTAAAAAAAAAGTCTTACTTCAGCTTCTAATGGCTGCTAAAGATATATACATTAAAAAAACCTACCTACTGTACCTTAGTATTTGGGAACAGAATAAAGAGGCCTAAAAATATAACATTTACAGTAGTTAACAAAAGAGGCATATGCAAGTACAAAAACAATATGCAAGTACAACAACTGTTCTAGGAATGTCACAGTTAATTTTCTTTGTTATATGTTTTACTTGTTTTTATTTTTTTAATTTATAAATTTTATAATAACCCAACTGAATATCAAATGTAAACTGAAATTGTTAATCTACCAATGCATATATAATGAGAACATGTAATGACTGCATTGAACTACAGTAGAACCCCCATTTTAGGTTTTGCAGGGGACCAGAAATAAAATGATGCAAAATCCAGGAAAATGTAAAATCAGGCACATGTATTATGCATAATATATAGGTGGGAACACAAAACAACACTGTAAAATGAGGGGAAACTTAAAATCAGGGGATGTAAAATTGAGGTTTCACTATGTGTCTAAGTTGGAAACAAAACAAAAAGGATTTATTAGGAGTCGAATTTTGAAGTATTTGGAGTTTCAAACCATTCAAATCGAATTTTTTATGTATTCAATCGAATTCGATTTGGAGGATTTTTTTTTTTTATTTAGAATTTTCAAATGACTCCAAATAGGTTTTAGGAGGTCCCAAATAGGCTAAAAAGGCAATTTGGCAGGCTTTAGATGGTGAATAGTCAAAGTAAAATTTTTACAGAGACAGTACATGATAAATTTCTATATTCGAATATTCAAATTTCAAATTTTTTGCAAATTTGATTAAAATTTGGATTATTACTTAGACGAAGTACACAAAAATAGCTTGAAATTCTAATTTTTTTACTTCAGATTTTTACTTCGACCCTTGATAAAGCTGCTTTTAAATGTTGAATAAAAAAATGTTCATTGATATAAAGAAATAAACAACCAGGAATGTATAATAAGATATAGGAATAGTAATATGATATAATAAGGTAATAAGAATGTGGGCTACAAGAGGGGGATGAGCCTGGTGAGGGGAGTGGACAAAAATGACAAAATACCTGTCCATTCTTAGTATCATTTGTCAGTGATACCAAGACAGTAATTGTAAAGATATGGCATTAAGGACAATGAAACCCAATATCACTGGGATGCCAATTTGTTATGCACCCCTTCTAATTCTTCTCCCTAACATGGAAACAGGGCTTGAACTCCTCTTCTTTAAAAAAAACACAGAGAAGGTTCTGAATTTAGCACTTCCCAAATTGTATTTGTTCATGTGCTGAAATTGAAGTGTGAGCAGTATAGAAATCACAGAACTACTGTAATGCACATGTGCCAGAAAGGATTAGTAGAAAGAACAACTGAAATGATGGTGGTGGTCTGTGGTGCAGGAGGAATGCAATCCCAGGGCCCCAGGTTAGTGATTATAACCACTGTGGTGTACCTAACAAATTGCCACCCACATTGTTGTTGTCCTGTAAGTAAATGATTGACTATAAGTAAATGTATGGCCCATTAGTGGATATTTGGCCATAAATTCATCTAAAATGTCAGTGTCAAATATTGAAGTTACTGGCTGGCCTGAAAAAAATAAAAGTTTTCTTACCATTATAACTCAACTGAACACAACAGAGTTCAAGGTTATCTGTTTAAAGTGATAACCATTTTCCATCTATCAGTTTTTTTTCTGCATCGGTAATGTTTATAATGTTGTCAAGGCAATGCAACTTATATACGATAACTGCTTTCAGATATAATGCATCTCAACTTGAAGCAATTTTCCATATCCATTAATGCTAATAGCTCATGCTGAGAAAATACTGTCCTGCCTGCATTTGTTTTTACACTGTTTTTACACATGCACACAGACAGGTGTAGGCAAAGACACCATATGAATTAATAACTGTTTTTGTCTGTGGCATTTGATTGCCATTGTCCTTTTAATGAGAGCTGCAGCGATCCAAAAGCTTTTACTGAAAGTAGTAATTTCTCAATATAGTGAATGGGAAACATGCTTCCAATATCCAATTTAATTTTTTAGCGAATATAAACAGATACAGTGTATAGCGATACTTGGCACTGTACAAAAGAATAAATAGTTGCTGATGTATGATTGCTGCAGTTCTTTTTCAGTGTTCATAGTAATCAAAATCCTAAGTCTTCCCTTGCCGTAATTATGCATTTTTAAACTACAGTGGTTTAAGTTATTCTGCTTTTATGTTGTTTCTAATCTTAATGACATGGTGTTCTATTAATCCTGGTAACACCTATGATGTTAATCATAGGGCTGTGACCAGATGGGAAGATTTCACATGGCTACAGATTCCTGCAGAATGTCTTCAAAACTGCCCTGGACTGCCCCCTATGCCTGCAGTCAGAAAAACATATGCCAGCTCATAAACATTGGCAGTTTTCCTCTGGAGGCAAAAGGCACTCTCAGTCTTCACTGATGGCCAAAGACTTTTGCTGGAGATTGGCCAGACTCAGTGTGTCTGCACTGACTTCCACTTTCCTGAGCAATTCCTACCCGACAGTGCTAGTGTATGTCACAGGCAGCATGATTCCTATTCAAGTGAAAGGCATTCTGTTCCCCAAAAGAGGATGCAAAAATCAAACATGCACATTTTCCATTATTGCCATACAGGTATGGGACCTATTATACATAATGCTGTGGACTCTGGGTTTTCCAGAAAATGGATCTTTCCATAATTTGGATCTTCATACCTTAAGTCTACTAGAAAATCATGTAATCATTAAATAAACACAATAGGTTTTGCCTCTACTAAGCATTTATTATATCATACTTTGGATCAAGTACAAGGTACTGTGTTATAATTACAGAGAAAAAGAAAATCATTTTTAACACTTTGGATTATTTGGATAAAATGGAGGCTATTCAGAGCGTTCAGGATAACGGATTTCTGAATAACAGATCTCATACCTGTACTTAGTTTCCAATACAATAGAAAAATCACAAGCATGATCTTCAAAGGAAAGGAAAACTAGAGCCTTTAAAATACTGATTTATTAATTTGATATGTTTTGGAGCAACATAGTTCACGTTTTTTAATCTGAACTGCTTCATAACTAAGGGATATATCTTGTTCTTTAATAAGACAAGACTGTCTGCTTTCTGTTTGTGTACTGGAATGGGACAGTTTACAGTTTAGAGGCAGGCATATACTATATGTTAATAATCTGTTTGGCTAGTTTGGTTACACTGGCAGAACAAACATTTAACATGTAGAACATACATTTCCCTGCTATATTGCTAACCTTATAATGTGCTAGCTCTATTTATGTTTTTTAAATAATTATTTTTATTTTCTTCAAATAAAAGTTTTGGGGTTCTCAAGCACTGGAGCTCTAGATTTTCATTGTGTGGCAGTTTAATAATCTGCAAAAATAAGTAAACAAAGGTTTGCATGAAAATACTAAAGTTAATTTTCTTTTAATGATGGGAAAAAAAGCTATAGTAGACTGAATGAAACCAACCATTTATTCTGAAAGATTCAGGCAATGCTAAACATGAATGAGTATTTTCATTGTAGTTTTTCTGCTTATGCCAAAACATAATATCACAGTATGAAGGATTGTCTGTTTCAGTCTTTTTATAAATGGCAAGAGGTTCATTAAGTGATTTTTCACTTTATTGTTAGGCTTAACATTACCTGTTTGAAGAACAGCGCAAGGCTATTCAACAAGAAACCAGAAATCATTTGCCGTGGTTATACCGAATGCAATGGAAATGTCACTATGTCAATACATCATTTCGGGGTATGCATGACTGATGATCTCTTGTGTATCTGGAATAGCGAGCTAAGGCTGCTTATGAAATGGTAAGCTTTGTCTACAGAACTGCTAGTACAATGAATTATATAAGAATCAATACACTTAAGAAATCATGGCACCTAAGAAATCATGGCATCTACTGTGGTATGCAATTCATCCACATGTATTTTTTGTTGTTGTTTCATATTATTCTTCTGTCCAACTGCACTAGACTCACAATGGAACTTTCAGTGTTCCCCAATGTGAATAAGTGCCGTTACTTACAGTGCATCAGAAAAGATAAGATGGATGCTTTGGCAAAAATGTGAAAGTGCAGGGGCATATTTGGAAGCACGTACCTCAATGAATTGTGTCAATATGCACCCTCCATTGCATCTATTTTAGAACATGCACACTTGAGGGTGCATTTGTAAATTACTCCTTTATGTTTATGTAAAAAACACACAACATTTTGCAGTAATCCATGCATCCAATTAGCAGATAACAATTGCTGGTTACCTAGTAAAAATAATTTTTCCAATGGGAAGCAGTCTTATGCAGAAAATATGTAATGTTCTTTAATATACTAATGTTGGTGAGTGTGCAATATAAATCCTCCCTTTTTAAATGTCTGTATTGATAATTTCTTTTTTTATTCCTACTTAAACGGCAATTAAAGGCAAAAAATAAAAACCCACTTTTAGATTTTTTAATGAAAAAGAAACTTCTCTCCAATATACTTTAATTTAAAAATGTGTATCGTTTTCATAAGAAACCTAACTGCATGCAGTGAAATTCCCCCTTCATTTACTTCTGTGGATAGGAATTGTCAGACAGTCCCTAACTGCTGTGCAGAGAAACAATCATACTTATGACAGCAGGGGGAGCCCCTGCCTTACTTCCCAGCAGTGCAGAACTACAGCAGCTTTGTAACCCTGTAGAGCAGTCGCGGACTGTGTAGAGATTTTATTTTTGTCTTTAAATCCACTTTACTGTTTCCAACTCCAGTTGCAAGGACAAAGATCATAGAGTCAGATTTTAACAGATAAACTGGGATTCTATTTAGAGGATATTTTTCTGCAGCCACTGGTTCTGCAGAGCTGGAGAAAATGAAGCAATGCAAAAACTATAAAATTCAAATTACATTACATGACAACACAGGTCCCAGGTCAGTCTGCATATTCTGATTATTAATCAGTCTTGCTGTACCAGCTTCTGGCAGATATTTGACTTGTGCTGTTTTGATCACTTATGACGATCCCTAAGCTTTTGCATGGAGGTCAGATCACGCTGAGCATGTGCACAGTCTTGGTCTTGCAAAGATGTTTAACAAAGTGACAAGATGACAGCCCCCTGAGGCCAACTTTGAAAGCATAATAATTTGTTTGATTAGGTTTGTGGTGCAGTAAGTTTATGTTTAGTATACAAAATACAGCATTTCTAGCTTTATTCTATTTTAGACTTTCTTTGTGTCTTTTGTGTGATGTGGTTTCCAGTTGGAAACTGGTCAGTGTGTTTTATTAACCAAAAGTGCTTTATTTGTTACATCACAGATTTAAAAAAGTGTGTGTGTCGTCATTCTGGTTACAATAGTAAGTAACAAGTATATAAACATATATAAGAAAGATAAAGAAAAAGAAAGATTAAACATTATGCATTCTAGGGTTGTGGTGGGTAGTTTACATAGACCAAGGGGGTTTTAGTTGATCATGTTGGTTTGTTTAGTGTACCATTTTCGTATTGGGACAAAGGCAGGGTCAAGTTTCGTGTTTGCTGTGTGTTCTTGACTTTTGTCTTGAAGTGTTGCACTGTTTTCCATATAATGTTGTGTGAGTCTCTTTTATTTTCTCCAATGGATGCCATCTTGTTCATTAGTTGAGATTAAGGCATATAGATTTTGAAGAGAATAAGTTGTATTCAATTTCCATTTTCGGGATATGACCGTGACGGCTTCAGTGAATATTTGGAAGAGTAATTTCCTCTGTGGTGGTTTTACGGAAGGGGCTAAAGCGTTGAGCAAAGCTACTTGTGGTTCAAATGGTAAAGTTCAGTTAAATTAAGTTTGTAAGAATGTAAATATAGATTTCCAGAAAATTTGTTATCATACTTAGGGATGATAATGTGTATTTTTGCAGGTGTGAGGTGCCAACGAAACAGCACTTGTTTTATTTATTTCTATTTGGTTGGTACATCTTATGGCTCCTCTGGATTCCATAAATATTTTGTCCCATTGCTGATGGGTAAAGTGGGTATTGAAGTCCTTATTTGGTAGAGGAATTTAAGTTCTGGTTCTTTTTGCATAAGTAGTCTGATAGCACCCCCTTTTCCGTATATTCTTTTCCTGCAGAGAGATTCCATGTATGTAGATCTTCTGATGGTTTTGTGGTTCTGAAGATGGGTTTGTAGTAGGTGTGCAATTTGCTTGTGTTATCCGACAATTGGTATTTTCTCTGGAGATCATCAAAATGTCTCCATGTGTTAGCAAAATATAGGTCTCCCAGTGAGGTATTGCCTTTAGCAATTAGTTTGTTCATATTGATGCTAGGGATTAACAAACTGATCGCTGTCATTGGTGTAAGAGTGGACGGGTATTAACCAAAATTATGTTGTTTGTTGCATCTGTCCCAACATTTAAGGAGAAGGTCGGTGGTTTGCAGTTTTCTTGGGAGAGGTGGTCTCGCTTTGTACTTGTATTCTTTATATAGTTACATAGTTAAATTGGGTTGAAAAAAGACTGAGTCCATCAAGTTCAACCCCTCCAAATTAAAAACCCAGCATACATACACACACACACATCTCCACTCTTTCAAACACAAACCATATATGCCCATAGTTATACTAACTGTAGAGTTTAGTATCAAAATAGCCTTTGATATTATGTCTGTCCAAAAAATCATCCAAACCCCTCTTAAAAGCATCAACAGAATGAGCCATCACAACATCACCCGGCAGGGCATTCCACAACCTCACCGTCCTGACTGTGAAGAACCACCTACGCTGCTTCAAATGAAAGTCCTTTTCTTCTAGTCTGAATGGGTGGCCTCTGGTGCAGTGATCCTCTTTATGGGTAAAAAGGTCCCCTGATATTTGTCTATAATGTCCTCGAATATATTTGTAAAGTGTAATCATGTCCCCTCGCAAGCGCCTTTTTTCCAGAGAAAACAACCCCAACCTGGACAGTCTCCCATCTAACTAGTTTAGTTGCACGTCTCTGCACTCTCTCCAGCTCATTTACATCCCTCCTAAGGACTGGAGTCCAAAAATGCACTGCATACTCCAGATGAGGCCTTACTAGGGATCTATAAAGGAGTATAATTATGTTTTCATCCCTTGAGTTTATGCCCTTTTTTATGCAAGACAGAACTTTATTTGCTTTAGTAGCTACAGAATGACACTGCCCAGAATTAGACAACTTGTTATCTATAAAAACCCCAAGATCCTTCTCACTTAAGGAAACTCCCAACACACTGCAATGTAATGTATAACTTGCATTTATATTATTTTTGCCAAAGTGCATAACCTTGCATTTATCAACATTGAACCTCATTTTCCAGATTGCTGCCCAGTTTCCCATCTTAGACAAATCACTCTGCAAAGTGGCAGCATCCTGCATGGAACCTATAGCTCTGCACAATTTCTTATCATCTGCAAAAATAGAAACCGTACTTTCAATGCCCACATCCAGGTCATTAATAAACAAGTTGAAAAGCAAGGGACCCAGTATAGAGCCCTGCGGTACCCCACTAACAACACTGGTCCAATTAGAAAATGTTCCATTTACCACCACTCTTTGTAGTCTATCTTTTAGCCAGTTCTCTATCCAGGTGCAAATCCTATGTTCCAGGCCAACATTCCTTAATTTAACCAGTAACCTTCTGTGTGGCACTGTATTGAATGCTTTAGCAAAGTCTAAGTAAATCACATCCACTGCCATCCCAGAATCGAGGTCCCTGCTTACCTTCTCATAAAAAGAAATTAATTTAGTCTGACAAGATCTATTACGCATAAAACCATGCTGGCACAAACTCATAGTATTGTTATTTGCTATGAAGTCCAGTATCCTATCCTTAATTAATCCTTCAAAAAGCTTTCCTACCACCAACGTCAGACTAACTGGCCTATAGTTTTGAGGCTGAGAATGGGATCCCTTTTTGAATAGCGGCACCACATTAGCAATTCGCCAGTCTCTCGGCACCATGCCAGACCTCAATGAATCCTGAAAAATTAAGTATAGAGGTTTGGCAATCACAGAGCTAAGTTCGCTAAGTACCCTGGGGTGAATCCCATCTGGGCCTGGACCTTTGTTTATCTTAACATTTTCTAGTCTCTTTTGAATTTCCTCATGTGTGAACCATGCATCATTGGATGTTTCTTTTTAAATTTGCAGCTACTATCATAATCCCTGACACGGAGTGATGAGTTAGGGTTTATATTTTGTCCTATTTCAGTTAATTTGGGAATAGGATGTTTCCTAGTTTTAACATTTTTGTAAGGGTTTACAAATATATGTATACTTTTATACTGATTTGTTCTACTGTATTATCTACTCCCTCTGCAGGAAAGGAGTGATATGATGGTGTCGATGGATAGAATTGAGAAGTCTAAGGTGATGTTTATTTTATTGCACCATTATTTGGCAGTGTCCAAAACAAAGCAATACTGGCAATTAAGTCAATGGAATAAGTGGTATAATTACATATTTGTGTTAACTTTTTTTTTTTACAATGTATTTATTTGAACAATTTTTGCCCAAAATCCTGTAAGACCTCAATATTTTGAGAAGTTAGTAAGTTATTTAGTTATAAAAAAAAAGATGTTGCAAAGATATTAACGTTTTATTTGTATGACTCTGCAGCCTCTACATGGGTTTATCTTGTTTACTCTACTGGAATCCCTTCTTCTCTTGTCCCACTTAAAACTGACTGAAGTGTTAACTCTGCAAAAAAGGTGGTTTGGTATATACTCTGAAAAATTGTGTACCTGCTCTGTATGTTTTAAATGATATGCCCATGTTTCTTGAGTTTTTGGAAACCACCTTAGCAAAAAGTAAAAAAGATTTAAAGGAACAGTTCAAGGTGAAAATAAAAACTGGGTAAATAGATAGGCTGTGCAAAATAAAAAATGTTTCTAATATAGTTAGTTAGCCAAAAATGTAATGTATGAAGGCTGGAGTAAGTGGATGTGTAACATAACAGAATACAACACAACATCCTGCTTTTCAGCTCTCTAAATCTGAGTTAGTCAGCGACTTGAAGGGGGCCACATGGGACATAACTGTTCAGTTAGTTTGCTATTGATCCTTAGCATTCAGCTCAGATTCAAAAGCAACAGTTATGTCCAATGTGGCCCTCCCTCAATTCACTGATTGGTTACTGCCTGGTAACCAGGGTAACCAGTCAGTGTAAACAAAAGAGAGCTAAAAAGTAGTAGTGTTTTGTTCTGTTATGTTAGACATACAGTTACTCCTGCCTTTATACATTACATTTTTGCCTAACTTACTATATTGAAAACATTTTTTATTTTGCACAGCCTATCTATTTACCCAGTTTTTACTTTTATACTGAACAATTCCTTTAAAAATGTTGTTCAAAATCTCAAACATTTGTATAACAATAAAAAAATAATATGTATTTGTGACAAAAGTTTACAACAAATTAAATATGTACCCTAGCTGTAAGACACAGGAAGAATGCTGTCTCAACATACATTTCAATATGTAGCAGCCCCTATTGATCACTAAAGGGCAGGGCTTTAAAAAGTGTTTAGTGGGTTTCTTGCATAAGATTCATAATGCACCACTGTGTGCATGCTGGGCAAGTTAACATAATTTAAAGAGCACAAAAATGTTTGTGTACAAAATAAAAATATAACAATCAATACAAATACAAAGGCACTTGTCAATATATGACAATATGGCCTGTTTGAAAGTACAGATATGGGGTAACTGCTGGCCAGGTAATGAGTTGTACAGCCAACAATAGTTGCATGAGCAAACTAAAAACCAATGTTTTGTGCCTTTAAGGCAGGGTTCTCCACCTGGCGGCCCGTGAGCCACATGCAGCCAGTGATCCCCCTTTCTGTGGCCCTCCATGAGAGTCTGCCTGCTGTGTCTGCTTACCATGTGTAAGCTTTAAAATGTATAACTACAGTGAGTAACTGGCTCCAGTGTTGTTTAAAGGAATTGGGAAAATAGATAGGCTGTGCAAAATAAAAAATGTTTCTAATATAGTTAGCAAAAATGTAATGTATAAAGGCTGGAGTGAGTAGATGTCTAAAATATTAGCAAGAATCCAACTTCCTGCTTTTCAGCTCTTGGTTTCCACTGACTGGTTTTCCTGGTGACCAGGCATAAACCAATCAGGGACTTGAGGGAGGGTCACACGGCCATAACTGTTGCTTTTGAATCTGAGATGAATGCTGAGGATCACTTGCAGACTCACTGAACAATTATGTCCCATGGGGTCCCCCTTCAAGTTGCTGACTAACTCAAAAGCTGAAAAGCAGGAAGTAGTGTTCTGGCTATTGTATTAGACATCCAGCCTTTATACATTACATTTTTGCCTAACTATAGAAACATTTATTTTGCACAGCCTATTTATCCAGTTTTTATTTTTACACAGAACTGTTTATTTCAGACTCAAATTCAGACTAATCCCCTGTTTTGTTCACACCTGTGACCTCCCTGCATTGTTCACACCTGAGACCCAGACTGAAACTGCCCTCATTGTTCACCTGATCACACCTTATACAACATGCTAATGGGACACCAGCACTGTATGTAGTACATCTTAGAGTGGTCTCCTGCTCTATTTTGCCATCCCTATGCTCCCTATGTGTGCCATGCTCTGCTTTTCCAGTGTTACTTGTGTGTGCCATATGCTGCTGGAAATAGTTCTTAGGGGTCCCTATGGTAATCATGTATTGAGGGGTTTCTGTATTATCCACAGAAGAGGATTAGGCATATGGCTGACTTAAATGTCTCACATTTGTGATGAGGGATATCTCTGCAGTGAGCACCAACTATTTGGTTTTTTAGTGTGCTACGACTGTTAATGTTGATATGATCATAGAAGTTCTTGTGGTAACATGAGTGTGGTTTACAGTGGGTGTGGTTTAAAATGGGAGTGGTCAACACTGACTTCCATTATCGGCCCTCCACCATGTATGCCAGAAAAAGTTTGGCCCTCTGTACCACAGAAGTTGAACAGCACTGCTTTAAGGTATACCATACACTTGTGCCTTGCTATTTAAGTAGCACAAGCGGGGGGTGGATGTGGTAGTAGGCATTAGCACATATTATGAATGCTGGGTAGCCAGAGTAGGCCATAGATAGCCAACAATTGAGCACCAATGGATGTTAGATATGACACAGCTTGGTGCTGAAAACACTATGTGTCTATACATATGTTAGAGCAAATGTGTTTAGATGTTTTTAAGTGCTTTTCCAGATCTTATTGGAAAGGGTGCCTATAGATCTTATAATGGCACTCCTCTGTAATGAGAATGGAGTTTGGTAGAAACAATGGGAAAAGATGTTTGGGAGCCATTGCCATTGCTGGGTAAAAATCATAAAAAATCATGCCTGAAGCTTGAGTAGGGCAAAGTTTGTGACCAGGAGAAAATAGACAAATGGGCCAGTGTCAGTTGGAAAGTGACACAGACTGAAGCTAGGGACGTTTTCGTTTGTTCCCTTGGACAGGACCTTGTCCCCTTCCATGCCCCCTTCCCCTCTACTGTTGAGGAGCTTGAGGAGGTGGATTAGGAGCAGCAGAAGGACCAGGGAGTTCACCCTCAGCAGAGCCCTGTGGTCAGTGAGGTTGGGCTGCCAAGACTTGGAATCCACAATGGATGCTGCAGCAGAAATAGTAGGCACAGCAGCGGCAGCGGCAGCGTGACCTACAAGAAAAATCAAATATAAATAGATAAAATGACTGTTGATGGTTTTAAGGGCAGACATTTTATTAAAATAAGGAACAATTTTAAAAAATCATGAATATGAAAACTACTGCTACTGATTAACATTGAAGAGGCACTACCCTCCCAATAAAAAATAAGCCTAGATAAGTAAATATGCTTTGCATCTTTGTTGACTCAAAGACAATTAAAGGGAAGAGGTTATTAGTTATAATCATTGATCTTACGTCTGGGGTATCATGGCTGGTGACTGGGTGTGGAGCTTTGTGTTCTGGAATGTGAAATACAACATTAGTAATGCTCTAAACAAGGAAGCAACTACATTGGGCAAAAACATTGAACATGTATGTACTTTGAGCTTCCTGGGCTCTATCACTCTCTTCAGCTTCACCCTCTTCCTGGGGTTACTGAGCGGCATCATCCTGGTCCTGGCCTCTGACTGAGCTGTGAATAATTGTGAATAAATAAATAAAAAAAGGTATTAAAAACAGAAGCATATGGAATTGCAAGTGTGCTTGGCTAGGAGCCTGGTGTAGAGAACCACCCCCCCCCCCCAAACTACAAAATTATTTTATTTCTCATTCCAAATACTAACTCAAATGTAATGGCAGAGCAAGGGAGATAAGGGAGATGGAATTGTTAATCATACATCTGGCATGGCAGAGTAAGGGAGATGGAATGGTTAAGCTTCAATCGGGAATGGCAGAGCAAGGTAGATGGAATGGTTAAACTTAAATCTGGAATAGCAAAAAAGGCAGATGGAATGGTTAAACTTAAATCTGAAATGGCAGAGTAAGGGAGATGGAATGGTTAAACTGAAAGCTGGAATGGCAGAGCAAGGGAGATGGAATGGTTAAACTGAAATCTAGAATGGCAGAGCAAGGGAGATGAACTTGTTAAACTAAAAAACAGGATACAAAGGCATTATTTGCATGTGTTGCTTCACACTTCACTTTTTCAGATTGAAGTTAATGCAGTTTTTAAACATTGTGTTATAGTGGGGAAATGGTCAATAAAGAAATGCTTTTTTTATAGATTACAGCTGCATGTAAATAACTAGTACATAAACAAACGTCAATGATGTAAAGAAAAGCGCAACGAACTCCTGAAGTGCAAAACAGGAGCAATATTTAGCCAAAGTCGTGAAGGGGAAATTATACTTATCCAATTATCCAAATTATCCAAATGATGGGGATGTGGAAAAAAGGAGAAAGACATTTTTTGCAAAGTGTACTTACTTCTCCAGACTGTGTCGCAGTATTCTCCTTCCAAGCCTTCGCAGACCTCTTTGCCATTGTGTCCAGAAGCTGGCACTCGGAGGGTTTCAGTCTGAGTAGAGGGATACGCCTCCCACTGGTCTTCTGGTATTTTAGCTCTCCTGGTGACTAAATTTGCCCTAATCCATTACTTCAGATCACTGAAGAGCTTGTACTATTTGCCTTAATCCATTGCTTCAGATGACTGAAGAGCTTGTACACAGTATGGCGATCCCTGCAAACAGCCAGCCAGCAACTTCTCCAACCCCCCTGCCGCACTGGCGCATGTGCTGCATTTGCACGATTGTGCACATGCGCGCACACTGAGTATGCACAATTTTTTTTTTTGCCGCAATGTCCGACAAAAGGGGGGTGTGGAGTTAAGAAGTAGATGTGGGCGTGGACCTGGGCAGGTGGGCCCCACAAGAGTTGAGGGCCCACCAGGTTTTTTTCCCGGTACCCCACTGGACCTGCATACAGCGCTTACAGTGTTGAGTTTGTCTGTAACCTGGTGCTGAATTTGTTGTCATCTGGCAGCATTTATGTGATTGGACTGACTCTCAAACAGCACATCCCATCGCAGTAGGACTTCATCCACCAGTGCTCCATTGTCGTCACTAGAAAAGTGCCGACACAGTTTATTGCTGGTGCCTTCATCTCCATCCTCCTCCTCTTTCTTCCTTTGTGACCCACTGGGTGCCTCCTCATCCTCACTTTTATGGGCTAGCCTACTTGCCTTTTGGACCCTGGCCCTCTCCTCCTCCTCCTCACTACTGGGCACTCTCCGTAACCTGGCGGGACACCCTCCCTGCCCTGGGGAACACCCTCCCTGCCCTGGGGACCGCCTTCCTACCCTGGACTCCTCCTCACTATTTCCCAACCTCACTGCCCTGTGGGACTCCCATCCTGTCCTGCCCTTCATTCTCCTACTGTGGCACCTCCTATCTCCCCTGTGGGACTCCCTATCTCCCCTGCCCTCCTCACACTGCTGTGGCACCCCCTATCTCTCCTGCCCTCCTCTCCTTAAGTTATGTAGGAAGACTAATGGCTAATATTGAGCAGCTGTGGCCCGATTCGTAACAGATGAAGACACCATGCCTAATAGGGAATGAAAGGATACCTAACAGGGCTGAACGTGACAGAACATTCCTCGCACGGCAAAGAAACACATTCCACTTGAAGGATGTGCCGAATATAATGGAACTGACCAAGAAATCGCAGGTACATACTACATGTATCTGACACGACTGTCGGATATGTACTGTATTGTGTTTTTAGCAGTGTCAGATATTGCTTATGTATGTATATATGTTCAAGTTTGCACTGTTGTAGCTTTAATAAAGCTGTGGCCATTATCATTTCCATACATTTCGTCACACTGTTTGTATTTGGTCAGTTAGGTAAGGGAGTGTAGGATGATGCACAGGTCATATTTTGGAGAATGTAATAAACAGAATAAAGAATATATGAAATGAGAACAGCTTTTATTTGTGTAAATAATTTTTCTTTTTGGGCAAAGTTAACATATATGTTTTCCAGACAAATAACCATTGAACCAAGCAACAAAAAAATTAGACCACATTCAACTAGTCTTTAAATAAGCAACACATTAAGTTACAATTTGCAATGTAATAAACTTCCTAGTGAGTATTACTGCATTGTGAAATGCAATTTGTACTCTTAATTTTACAAATTGTTATTCTGTTTACATCTTTTACATACCACTCATACCCCTGTATATAATAAAAGGCACACATTTTCCCAGGCGCTATAACCTAAAGCAACCAATAAGAAATTGGCCAGTAAATACCTTCTGATTGTTGCAATTAGTGATTAGACCTGTAGCAAACTTTGCACTGTTTTAATGTAACCCCTTTAGTAAAGTAACCTGTAGTTTCAAGGTTTTGCCCAAAGTTTACTATGAATGTACAGGGTCTTTGAAATAAAATGAAAATGTAATGCTGAATGAACCTTTGGTAGATAGGGGTGCCTTTGCTCTGACATTAAATCTGCTGACATGAGCAAAACAGCAGTTTCAAGTTGGCACATTTGTTATCCTAATGTCCTTGCCTGTTGCAATAAAGTATCTGGCAGAGTGCCCAATGTTTATTAGAGGCCAGAATAATTATTACTGTGTCTTGCATGATAAAACTTTGCTCTCCTTATATGACTTGATGGTGTGGATTTTTTTGTATAGAACCAAAATAAATTCACAATTATTTTACTGTGTGCAAAAGGCATTTGAAGGATCTAGGTTCTTCTTATATTTTCCCAGATTAAATTATTTGTTCAGATAAGTGACAAATATGTTGGCGCTATAAAAATACATTTTAATACAGTGAGTTCTGATGTCATCAGTCATGAGTTCTGATGTAATTTTTGTCACATGACTCACTGAAACATAGTTACATAGTTACATAGTTAAATTGGGTTGAAAAAAGACCGAGTCCATCAAG
>CM044433.1:60367703-60399853 GCA_024363595.1 Xenopus borealis
TGTTTGTTTGTTTGTTTGTTTTGAGTTGCTTTTTCCAGCCAGCAGCCTGTTTGGAGCAGGAATGTGTATTATAATAAATTAAGTCCCCCCCAGTAGCAAAATATGAGAATATTAGAAGTAACCTCGGAGTTGCATGACCTGGAGGCCTTTGGCCTTGTGTTTTTATATGGTCATGAAACTCCTCTGTAACTTTATCCTTATAATTTCCAACAGGGAGTACTTTATTCACTATATAACCAGTGCTTAGTGATATAATTGGTTATAATCTGAGCTTGTTGATGTAATTTCTGACACATGACTCACTGAAATTTGTGTATTATAATATATAATATTAATGGCAGTTTCAGTAGAGCATTTCAAACACACGACCTGAATAAAAACGACCTTCGACCTCGTGTTTTCATATGGTCATGGAACTCCTCAGTAACTTATAACATCCTCATATTTTATAAGAGGGAGTACTGTGTAAATACACTTATTTGTGAGTTGCTCAACCTAACATTGTTTTTCAAACTCCAGCCAATCCTGGGGTGATTTGCTGACATATTTCATCTGTGAAAGATTCCAGAATGAGTATGTTTGAAATGCTCTACTGACATTCAGCCTGGTCAAGTTGTTGGCAGTAGTTACAAAGTAGGATAACATCTGAGAGGGTATACTTGTAAACCATCAATATCTCAAAATCGGTAATACATTTTTTAATGATGAAATAATTGTGCATACTTATCACTTACATCTGTTAAGCTTTCCACTTACAACTCCAGTAAGACATTAATGTACCTGTGAAACTCATTGAGAGACAATATCCAGTATTACTTGGAGCATACTGCACTCTGTCCTTAAATTTATATATGTAACTTATTTCTTTTATTTCATTTGTACAAAATTAAAGCTGAAAGAGACAGGTTCCCACAGAGTAAGTTTCAGGACAGCAAAAGTCTCTTAAAGTGTTTTAAAGTAATGAATATATCATGTAGTGTTGCTCTGCACTGTTAAAACTGATCTTTTCGCTTCAGAAACACTGCTATAGTTCATATAAACAAGTTGCTAAGTAGCAATGGTGGATATTGAAAAACGGCATATATATAAAAATAAACAATAGTAGTGCTTCTGAAGCAAACACTGCAGTTTTACCAGTGCAGGGCAACACTGCATTATATTTGTATTACTTTAAAACAATTACATATTTTGATGTTACTGGTCCTTTAAAGAAAAATGGCTTTTATTTCAGCCGGTAGCAACAGGTAAAAAAGGCACATAGAAACCTTAAGGTTAGAATCCCAGGCCCTCTCTGTGTGTCTCTCCCAGTCAGTGATATCGAGAGACTGACCAGACTGGGTTTTAAAGGGCAAGGAAAGACTAAAACAGAATAAGGCTAGAAATGCTGTATTTTGTATACTAAACATAAACATGAACTTACTGCACCACAAGCCTAATCAAACAAATGATTTATGCTTTCAAAGTTGGCCACAGGGGGCTGCCATCTATTAACTGTTATACATCTTTGCAAGACTAGACTACATACACATGCTCAGTGTGGTCTGGCTTCTTAGGGATCGTCATAAATGATCAAAAAACAAAGCTGCTTGAGTTCTGCATGGCTGGTAAGTAAGTAAGGCAGGGGCTCCCCCTGCTGTTCATAAGTACGATTGTTTCCCTGCCAGAAGTTAGGGACTGTGACAATTCCTTTCCACAGCACAAAATGAAGGGAGAATTTCACTGCATACACTCAGGTTTCTTATAAAAACGGTACACATTTTTTAATTAGAGTATATTGGAGATAGATTTCTTTTTCATTAAAGAAAGTAAAAATGGGATTTTATTTCTTTGCCTTTCCTTGCCCTTTAAGGACTCCTGATTAGCCACCTGAGGACCCAGCTAGTCAGCTTGTAGCACCTCACCCTGCTACAGTTAGTAACTCAAGTCTTGGCCTTAGGTTCAGTATTAAGGGGGAAGATTTACCAAGGGTCAAACTGAAAATTCTAAGTAAAAAAAATATAATTTCTAGCTATTTTGTGTACTTTAACTATGGAATAGTCTAAATTTCATTAAAATTTACACAGAATTACCAAATTTATCATGTACAGTCTCTTTAAAATTCAAATTCGACCATTCACCTTCTAAAATCTGCCAAATTGCTGTTTTAGCCTATGGCTAAAAAAGACTTCAAATCAAATTCAATCAAATACGACCTCACTTCAGTTCGAAAGAAAACGGCCTATTCACCCCAAAAAAACTATTTTTAAAATAGATTTCTATTGGACTTTCTTTATTAGAATTTCGAAGTAATGGGAGTAATTAAAAACTCTGATTGCTTCGAAATGCGACCCTTGATAAATCTGCCCCTAAATGTCACCAATTCATCAATTAAAAGGTCTCCTTCACTATAAATGTAAACCAAACATCACAAGTCGTTTTCCTAGGAGTTCTATTGCAAAAAAATGTCTGTATAGGTCTATTGAAAATTCCCACAGATTCTACCAAGGAGGTCACCCAAGGCCCATAATTGTCAGGGTGCTTAATATCATTTGGCGAGAATGGGAAACTGCCAGACTGGGGTAAAGTGTGGGCAGGGAGGGCTGGGACAAGGAATGGATGAAGCAAGGATGGGGCATAGAGAGAATAAGGAATGATAAGGAAGGAGTCCAGGACCCATGAAAGATTTAATCTGTCCTTGGGAAAGGGAATGAATTATGCTATGTTCCAAGATAAGTAAAACACATATAAGGAGATCTTATACTACCATTTACATATGAGAGCTGATTCCATTAGAAATATACAGCAATTATTCCCTGATCAAAATATTTAATATCTATAATATAAATAAATACATGTAGCCACATGGTTAATTTTTATTTCTCACAACATGTTTTGGATATAAATAACCCTCATCAAGTGCTGCACCCGATGAAGTATATTTATATCCGAAACATGCTGAGAGAAATAAAAATACACTGAATTCGTTGTAGTCCTTCAGAGTTTATTTTTAAGCTAATTTGGAAGTTTCTTGGCTAGATGGGGCTACTACTTTGTTGAGAAAATACCCTATAACATATTGAGTGTGGGACCACCAAAATTAAAAACGACTAGCCACATGATGATGTGACCTGTTGTGGAAATATATACTTTTTTTGCAAGTAACTAAAAGTTTCTTGTCTGCTTTAGTTATCCATTAAAAAAATCAGGAGTGCAATATTGTGAATGCATTTTGAAACACTGCACAATATTTAATATAACTGCATGTCATTTTATACCAGGCACTTTAAAAGTAGATGCTAATGTAGACATCTAAGCAAGCATTTTAGCACATTATCTGAAGAGCTCTTACATAATCACAGAGAGTAGGAAAAAAGTATCAGGGCACAGTCTCTGATTACATTATTTCATCTGTAGATTGTCCCGGATGTGCCAGCAACAGATTATTGGTGACACTTAATGCAATGTAGTGTAATAGTGACTGGACAGAAATGTAGCACTAGAAATGTAGGACAGAAATGTAGGACTAAAATATAATTATGAAAAAAACAAGCAAATCCTGTTAGTGCTACTACCATAACTATATTTACATACTGTAGGTTGTTTTTCTTTATGGATACAACTTTCTGAAAACAAAAAGACTACTGCATTTTCAGTTTTATAAAGCTTTACCATCAATATTTTCCTATATGTTAAAAGTTATTAACTATGTATATTTGAATATAAGTAACCAAATGAGAAGCTGTAACGACAAAACTGTACTAAATATTTATATAATGTATGTAGGGACCTAGAAGGTTAATATCCCCTATGGCTTTAATTCCCTACTTCAGTTCCCTAGTTGCCAGTCAAAAACCCATGGGGCTCATTTAAACTTCGCACATGGCAGATGGTTCACACAGTGAATATATTTGCCCTGCACATGGTTACATTTATAAAGCTGCATAAGAGTGTGCAAAAAGAATTGCAATTTTTTGTCACACTGTGAATGTCTATAAGAGCTTGTAAAATTGCAAATTTTGAATATTATGTACACACTCTACATTTGAATTATGCCACAACTTTGGTTCCGGAGAAAATATTCACAAACATTTTTGCAAATTTAAGTTACTGTCAATGCTATTTTTGTGCATAACAACCTCACAGTGGGTACACTCATTCACCAGTCTCATTTGTGAAAAATTATGCAGGAGCTGGGTGTCAAAATCATTGACAGTTAGATTCATATGGGGGCTCTTTTTCCTAGAAGATGTATTAGAGCTCACTCTATTAAAATCACCAGAAATCCTGTTATTTTGTTTGAATAGGAATCAGTTATTTTTGCCACTAAATATCTCATCATCTCATGTATTGACAAAATAGCAACAAACTCCAGGCAAAACTGGAAGATGTACAGAAAATACTTGAGTTTACTTTGTCTCACAAGAGAAGTTGGCTCAGCCAGAAAAATGCTGAGAAGTTGTAAGGATCAGCCTGGAATTTGGCAGTTGATAGATAATTGGCCAAATTTTCATGAAATATGTAGTATTTTTTGCTGACTTTCGAAAGCATCCATCCAAGCAGAATCAACCAGCAGAATTATTTCCTCATCTCTGTTTTGTGAAGTAAGGGTACAGACCATTTGCTCATTGTCAGAATGATTGTCCTCTTTGCTTACGTTTCACTAGTAGCATATATTTCCCATCTGAATTTAATATTGTTGCACTTTGCACTCAGCAGCCTCATGAATTAAAGGGGTAATTCACCTTTTAAATTAAATTTTAGATGTAGAGCAGTGGTTCTCAACCTGGGGGTTGAATGACCCTTTCACAGGGGTCACTTAAGGGGTTCCTGGAGCAGGTTCATCTCTCTCCCCACTAGCCCTGGGGCAAGGTTGTAGCTCTCCGGGTGTTGGTGCTGAGAGTTGTAGTTCAGTAACCTGTGTAGGGAAGCCAGTTGCACTACAACTTTCTATATCCCCTTAGTAAGGACTGCCATACAGCTCTCCCTGCCCATTTAAAATTTGAAAAATTAACATGGAAATTGGGGTGTAGCCACAAAATGGGTGTGGCAAAAATTTTATTTTGTCGCACTACGCATGGAAAACAAACCTTTATGCAGCCATGCTGTCTCCTGTATTTTCCTAACAATCCGCTCTGGGCTGGCAACGAAAATATTTTAATATTTTATAGTTGGGGGTCATCACAACATGAGGAACTGTATTAAAGGGTCGTAGCATTAGGAAGGTTGAGAACCACTGAATTGTAGAGAGTGATATTCTGAGCCAATTTGCAAGAGTTATTTAGGAGCAAATTCACGAAAATGTGAAGCGTCTAACGCTAGTGCTAATTTGCCAGCGTGATGTCAATTTGCAACTTCGCCGATTAACTAAAGGTGTCCCTGGTGAAAATTCACTAGTGAAGAACATCGACTTGCTCAACTTCGCACCCTTACGCCAGGCGAAGTTGCGCATTGACGAAGGGACGTAACTACGCTAATTCACTAAGATGAAAATTTTGTGAACGTTACCTCTTACGCTAGACGTTACTTCACCAGGTCAGGTCTACATTTTGTTGGGCGATAGTCTGAAAAAGAGCGAAAATTTCTTTTTGGGTTACCCTCATTACCCCCTCTACATTTCCTAACATATGGCAACTCAGCTATACAGTGGACATATGTTTAGGGCAATAGGACAACTTTATTTTTTTAAAGGTTTCCTGGGCTTGTGTAGTGTAATGTAGTGGCTGTAACATACACCTCTATTATACGCTTACATTCGCGCCGCATGCAAATTAGGCATCGCTAGCATAAATGTGCTTTTCCTGGCGAAGTAATGGTAGCGCTACTTCTCTAATCTTCCCGCCCTGAGTGCAAATTCCCATCTTAAAGAATTTGCGTAGTGCTGGCGAAGTGTGGCGAATGTCGGCGAAGGCAACGCTAGCGCATTTCCACGCTTTAGTGAATTTGCCCTAGTTTTTTATTCAGCAGCTCTCCAGTTTGTAATTTCAGCAATCTGAATGCAAGGGTCCAAATTACCATAGCAACCATACGTTGATTTGAATAAGAGCCTGTAATATGAATAGGTGAGTGCCTGAATAGAAAGAATGAAAAGTAACAGTAACAGTACAGGTGTAGCCTTACAGAGCATTTGTTTCTTAGAATATCACTCTCTACATCATACTCAAAGTTCATTTATAGGTGAACAACCCCTTTAAGGTGTGAAAAATTAGCTTTGTGGTGTTCTTGTGTTATTTGTTGCAGGGAGTCATTCTGTTAATATAAATTCAGGATGTTTAAGAACCTCAAACATGAAACGTTTGTTTAGAGATACTGGAAGTGCACAAAGTCATCGAGTTACACTTCCTTTAGATAAGTGAGTGGCTAATAACATATTGGCTCATAAGTTTACAACTTATTGCAAACTGAAAACACAACATAAATCTAGCATTACTGGTAACACTTTAACTTCCAACAGTCCCCTTTAGCTATTCACAAATAATCTGCATGGGAACAGTTTAAAGGGCATCTGGATAACAAAAAATTTTTTTTGTTCTGTTTTGTTGTTGTTCTGTGTTAAGCCATAACTGTATTACCACTTAGGGGCCGATTTTCTAAATTTGTGTGAAGGATTCGAAATTCGATCAAATTCCGATCATATGATTTGATCGAATTTTCGAATATGCAAATTTGGCCACTTCGATCATCGAATATGCAAAATTCGACCGTATCGAATAGATTGAATTATCGAATTTTCGATCATTTGGCCATTCAATGATCGAAGTACTTCCCCTTTAAAATTTTATTCTGCCTACTTCGCCAGATTGAACCTATCGAATTGCAATAGAAGCCTATGGGAACCCCCCATAGACTTCTTTCCTAACTTTTATGTTCGAATAGCAATCGTATGATCGAATGCTTCGATCATTCGATTCATACGATTTTTTCGAACAATCAAACTTTTTTTTACGTAAAATCGTTCGAACGTACGATTTTTCTATATTTGATTGAATTTTCATTCGAAAATCGCAGAAGGGTTGAATTCGCGGGCAAATAGCCCTCGAAAATTCAGCCCTTAGTAAATCTGGCCATTAATTTTGTATTTATATGTTTCCATATTAACACATTATGCAATCTCATTTCTATTCCGTTAAGTATAGTATTGTTTTACCCTCTCTAGCTATTCAATTACCTATCATTGTTGTGTTGCACCTAGAGATACTATTTTACTAGCTTGCAAATTTTATCTACTATACCTATTGTATGTTAAAAAAATGTGCATATGTTTAATTTCTGTGCTGGTTATATATTCAGAGCAATAACAGACCACATATTTTTGGGATTCAAAGCTGGTCTATCGTGAGTCTTGATTAGTAGAATACATTATTTTTGGAAGTTTAGATAATGCATGCTTAGATATTGTAAATCACTTTTGACATACTTTTGATATTTAAACTAGTGAAATTCAGCTGTGTAGTGATTTCCTTTGCTTTTTGGCAATAATATCAAAAAGTAGCACAATGTGTTAAATAACTAACAGCCCTCGGGTCATTTGTACTATTCTACCATTACAACAACTTAATTAACTGAAATTTTGTCCACCCTTCTGCTAACTCATGTTCCTTGCTAAACATATGTCAGTAATCCTTTCTAGCACTAGTTAATGAATATAAATCAGTAAGTTTATGGTTAGAAAAACATGTAATGGGGTCACAGAGATCTGCATTCCAAAGCAAACTGCCTGAAGACAGGAGTTGTTCAAAAAACCCTAAGTTATAAAACCTGTTTGGCACAACATAAAGTAGTTAGAAAATTCCAGGTATAACCAAGGTCACCAGCAATAGGGTTTTCAGGCTATTAAATGTAATTTGAGCACACTGCCTTGCTTCACAGGACTAATACTTCCTCCGTAAGTCATTCTTAGTTTTATTTCTGTATGATGTCAATGAAGCAAGGCCGGTACTTAATCTGCAAGTTAGAATTGTTGTGAGGAATACAGCAGCAGTTAATACTTAATCAACACAGTCTCGCTGACACCCACCAAGAATGCAATACAAAAAAAGCTTTAAAAAATCAGGTAACCAGACATTTTATTTGTTTTATATAATTGTGTAAATGGTAAGTTCAAATGGCCAGGGACCTATTTTGTCTTGTGTCTATTAACTAAGGGTCGAATTCCATGGTTAAAAAAACCTTAAATTCGACCATGGGAATAGCTGGGAATAGTGTGGGAAGTAAAATCCTTCAAATTCGAATATCGAATTAGAAGGGTTTTAGCTCAATTCATTTGGTCGAACGATCGAATAGAAAATATTCGATCGATAAAATAGTTGGAATCGATCGATAAAAAATATTTTTATTCAATCAAAAATAATGAAACCCAATTTGGTAGCTTTGATTTGGTGAACTATGCAGACGAATAAAAATTTAAAGGGGAAGTAATTTGACTGTTGAATAGTCGAATATTCAAATAGATTTTTATTTGAATTATTTGAATCATTCGATTCAATTGAATTTTCAAAATTCACTGGTCGAAGTGGTCTTCAAAAACAATTGAAATTTTTAATTCGAATCTTTTTGAAAATTCGATCAAACCTCGAATCCATCATGGAAATTAAGTAAATCTGCCCCTTAGGTCTTAATATTAAGAGGCAGATTTGTTAAAGGTTGAGTTGTTTTTTCCACGAAAATTTTTTGCTTTTGAGGGTTTGTTAAGTCAAAATCAATCTTTCAGGTTAAAAAAAAAACTTGAATTTTTCTGTTTTTTTTCAATATTTAAGATTTTCAAGATTTATTATACCCTGACCCTGAAAATTGCTTGAATCTGAATATAAACCATCTTAAACCTGTCATGGTCATGTATAAGTCAGTGGCAGAGGTTCCTTAAACCATTTGAAGATGTTAATATCCTTCATGATGTTTGAATTTTTTTCAGTGGGTATTGCTCCAAAAACCTGATCAATTCAAGTTTTTGGTTTATTAACCCCAACTCACTAACTCAAGTTTTTTCCATTCAATTCTGTTTGTAAATTAGAAACCATTCCAGCTGTGAGTTCATTCAAGTTCATTCAAGGTTTAAAAAAAGCTCACATAATTCTCGAATTCAACCTTTGATAAATAAGCCCCAAAATGTTACTGCATGTATATTAATTATTTATGTTCTGTTATTACGTTGTGTTGTTCCCCTTCTGTTCCGCTTCTAGACATGTACAGAACTATGTAAGAAATAATTTACAATATATTTTAGCTATGAGTTCCACAACCATATTAAGGCCTGGTCTGCATGCTGGAGTCAGGCAAATTAATTTTGGGCATGTTGTCAGAGTAACCCCTCCTATTATAGATTCAGAGGAGAAAAAAGGGGAGCAAACACTCTCATCAAATACCTAGATAGGTGCTGACACACTGTAGAAGCCACCGGTCAAGGCTGATTCTTGAGAAGATAGCAATTGAAATAATCAGCGGAGCACTCCATCGGTATACTTGAAGTTAAAATTCCGTGTTTATTGGATCATATTAAAAAGCAGCAATCGTGAGTGTAACAGGTCCCAAGCATGGGACTTGTTACACTCACGATTGCTGCTTTTTAATATGATCCAATAAACACGGAATTTTAACTTCAAGTATACCGATGGAGTGCTCCGCTGATTATTTCAATAACCCCTCCTATTAGAATATGAAGTACATTCAAAGTTTAAAACCAAAATATTATTTTAGACCTATTTAAAATACTATTTTAGACCTCATAATCTTTATTTCTCAGAATGTATTTTGACTATACTTCTTGTACCTTCAGGGCCTTATAGGGATAACTAGATAAATTATGGGAAATCATGATTTAACTTGTAAACAAAGGAATAATACATCTTTGAGGGGATTTACTAAAAAAAAAAACTAAAAATGTTTCACTTTTATTTTTAAGAAACCATGAATAGCGATGCTAAAGCAAGATCCAAATATAACTGGAGTATCTATAGGGTCAAAAACCTATAAGCAAATGTTGTTTGCAGATGATATGCTGTTGACCCTGACTAAACCATTATTTCCTCTGCCAAATTTGTTTAATATGCTTAATGGTTTTGGCACACTCTCTGGGCTAAGGGTAAATACAGCCAAATCCAAATCCTTGCCTCTTGGAATTCCACGGGCACATCAGAAAATATTCATCTTAATTTCTGTTTCCAGTGGCAAGCAAAATATATTCATTATTTAGGGTTGAACATAACCACATTAATAGAAGGTTTATATCAAGTAAACTCTGGAAAGACCTTGGTAAGTTATTATTAGAATGGTCTAAATTGCTGATTTTATGGTTTGGAAAAATAAGTGCTGTAAAAATGGTTGTCATGTTATATGTTTTTCGAGTGCTCCCAATAGAAGTTCTACAGCTAGCACTGACCTACATGCAGAGAAAGATACATTTATAGAAAGTTTATATGGGCTAAAAAAAATTATCATCACACATAATGTCCCAAATATACTTTTATTATTATTTTTATTATTATTATTATTATTAATAATAATAAGCTGCTTCGTTTTTATCACCCTAACCTCCCACTGTGGGTACAGATCAAAGTGGAGCAGATTAGGCCATTAGTCCCAGCAGCACTGCCTTGGTTCCATGCAAGAGAGAACAGTTTCACTTGCCTCAAAAAGAAAAATGGCACTAGCCATGTGGAATCAAGTCCATAAAAACAGTATTGGCATACCCGCATTATCCAACAATGCCTATACTGTATGTGGAAATCCCAATTTTATTCCTGAACTGAAGGCACAATAGTTTTATTGGTGGCATAGGCAGAATACAAAATATGCTGACCATTTTATAGAACTTCAGAGAATTAAGAAATTGAAGACTACAAAATATGACCCTTCAAAAATTGAGTATTTAAAGTACTTTCAAGTCCACCATTATTTAAAAACATTATTGAAGGGATGTGATAATACACAGACAATGACTGTATGGCAATCTCTGTGTCTTAATCTTCCATGCAGTCCAGGTGTGATTTCATCACTCTATAAAGAAATACTAAACTCAGCAATTCCCTCCTTACCAACCTATACTAAGCAAATGGAAAAAGAAATTAAAAATTACAATAGAGGAAGTGATATGGAAAATAAAGCTAAGAATTCCATTTACATATTAGTCCAGGAAACGTTATATAAGGTAGTATGTGTATGGTGCATGGTTCCTAAAATTCTAGGATTAATAAATACAATCATGGGGATTAACCTTTCGAAAGACCCCTCCCAATTGTTATTTAAAAAACCAATCCAGGTCTCAAATAGGTACTGAAGAAAATTGACCCAGTTTATTTTTATAGCAGCAAAACAAACAATAGCAGCTTCATGGAAAAAACTTTCACTCCCTCCAGTGGTGTGAAAAACTATTTGCCCCCTTCCTGATTTCTTATTCTTTTGCATGTTTGTCACACTTAAATGTTTCTGCTCATCAAAAACCGTTAACTATTAGTCAAAGATAACATAATTGAACACAAAATGCAGTTTTTAAATGAAGGTTTACGTTATTAAGGGAGAAAAAAAACTCCAAATCTACATGGGCCTATGTGAAAAAGTGATTGCCCCCCTTGTTAAAAATAACTAAGAACAAAAGTAATTGAGAGCTATCAGTCTGGTAAAGGTTATAAAGCCATTTCTAAAGCTTTGGGACTCCAGTGAACCACAGTGAGAGCCATTATCCACAAATGGCAAAAACATGGAACAGTGGTGAACCTTCCCAGGAGTGGCCAGCCGACCAAAATTACCCCAATTACCCAGTGTTCACGACTCCACCATAAGAAAGAGACTGGGCAAAAACGGCCTGCATGGCAGATTTCCAAGGTGCAAACCACTTTTAAGCAAAAAGAACATTAAGGCTCGTCTCAATTTTGCTAAAAAAACATCTCAATGATTGCCAAGACTTTTGGGAAAATACCTTGTGGACCGACGAGACAAAAGTTGAACTTTTTGGAAGGTGCGCGTCCCGTTACATCTGGCGTAAAAGTAACACAGCATTTCAGAAAAAGAACATCATACCAACAGTAAAATATGGTGGTGGTAGTGTGATGGTCTGGGGTTGTTTTGCTGCTTCAGGACCTGGAAGGCTTGCTGTGATAGATGGAACCATGAATTCTACTGTCTACCAAAAAATCCTGAAGGAGAATGTCCGGCCATCTGTTCGTCATCTCAAGCTGAAGAGATCTTGGGTGCTGCAGCAGGACAATGACCCAAAACACACCAGCAAATCCACCTCTGAATGGCTGAAGAAAAACAAAATGAAGACTTTGGAGTGGCCTAGTCAAAGTCCTGACCTGAATCCTATTGAGATGTTGTGACATGACCTTAAAAAGGCGGTTCATGCTAGAAAACCCTCAAATAAAGCTGAATTACAACAATTCTGCAAAGATGAGTGGGCCAAAATTCCTCCAGAGCGCTGTAAAAGACTCGTTGCAAGTTATCGCAAACGCTTGATTGCAGTTATTGCTGCTAAGGGTGGCCCAACAAGTTATTAGGTTCAGGGGGCAATTACTTTTTCACACATGTTTGGATTTTGTTTCTCCCTAAATAATAAAAACCCTCATTTAAAAACTGCATTTTGTGTTTACTTGTGTTTACTTGTGTTATCTTTGACTAATATTTAAATGTGTTTGATGATCAGAAACATTTTGTGTGACAAACATGCAAAAGAATAAGAAATCAGGAAGGGGGCAAATAGTTTTTCACACCACTGCTCTTATCACTTTCAATACTTAATATAGTCTTGCTGTGAAATTAGTAAGCAGGGTAAAAAAACTAAATATGGAACCTGAATATAGACATTCTTTATAGGAGAAGACAAGGAATTAGGAGAAATTAAGACATGGAGATTGGACAGAAACTTTTTCTTTTAGTTTATCTTTTGACTCAGTTTTGTTAATTTTCATTTGTGAATATATCTTCCATATTTGTACATCTCCGAAGACTGTAACATAAGCACTCCCCTCTGCATTGGAGAGCATCAGAATTCTATTCAATACAAATGTTTAAAAAAAAAAAAAAAAATCTTATCTCCTGTGCAGATTTTCTGCATAAATAAACTCGTTTCCACAAATGTCAGTCATTTATCAAAAGATCTGTACTGGAAAAGCAAGAATGGGACAAGTTGCAGAAAAGTATAAAAACACCCAAAAACCACAAAGCAAAGAAAGATCTTCCAGTTGTAAAAGGGACATCTGCCACTAACTTCTACAAGATTTTGACTGGTTTCAACAGGAGTATTTTTTGAATCTGAATTGTCACAGTTTTGTTGCATGATAAATCTCGGAAATGTCAAGCCTTTTTCTGCTACTTTTTCAGGTTTTGTTTGGTGACTAAAAGCCTTACCAGAAAAAGTTGTGGTTTAGTAAATGGACTCCCTTGGGGTTTTAAACACTTTGTAAGGCCATTTCTTCATCCATGCTTTTTCCCATCACGCACTCCTGTTTACAGGTAAGCTGGCATATGTGTCTTTGGTTGTTGGGCAAAGTGCCTGTGTGGTTGTGCATGCATGCAGATACTGGATCTACGTTAGGAGGCGAGACATACTGTCATTTGCTAGGTTTCCTTATACTGTTCTAAGTTACCCAGTGCTGTTTTTCTTCTGATCTCCTGTTGTGACCTGGCGATTCTTGACATCACTTGTAATATTTCTGCATCTGACCACTGTCTGAACTACTTTTTTTAAAGCTGCCTGCCCTGACCCAGATTTATCTGATTTCTTCATTTCTGATTTTACAGCAGGGTTGCCACCTTTTAAACACATTAGATCCAGGCCAGGGGAGGCAAACCAGGGGGCATGGTGTTTTAGTGATGTCATGGGGTGAGGCTATGATGAAGTCATTTACTTCAGACTCCTATTCGGATTTCCCAATTTGGAGCTCTGTATAGGCAGATTTCAGCCCAACTGATAAATGGGCAGATAGCAATGCTTTGTTTGTGTTAGCTGCTTGAGAACCCTCAACCCACACTTGATCCAAGTAAAGCCCAAAACATTTATGGGCATATTTATAATGCTGTGTAAAAAGTGGAGCAAAGCATTACCTGTTATGTTGCCCTTATGTGCCTATTGCTTTACATGGATCTTGGCAGGTGTGAGCTTCTGTCTTTTTATTAGAAAAAAAATGTAAAAAGATGCAAGAAAAATTAATAAACATCTAAAACACTCAAACTTTTTAGGCTGGGCCTGACTGAGGTACAGTATGGTACTGTAGGGATTTATGGAAATCTTTAAATCTGCTAAAACTATTTTTTTTACCTTATGCATTATTTAGTAACTAAATATCTAAATATGTAGTGTTTACCCTTTTGTCCATTGAATTTTTTTCCAAATGGCAGTGCAATTAACAATGCAAGTTTCAAACAAGTTTCTACATTTGTGTCTTAAAAAGTAGTCAGGCTATTGCATTCCTGTGGAGATTTGGTACTACTTCATGGGTTCACATGGACTGACAAACCTATACTGGGTGAATGGTATAATTCCTTTCTATTACTTTTCCTTTTCTCCATTAGGCTGGCCACCTAATGCAATTTTCTTTTTTTACTCTTAAAGGACAATGAAAGTCTAAAATAGAATAAGGCTAGAAAATCTGTATTTTGTATACTAAACATAAACATGAACTTGCTGCACCACAAAGCCTAATCAAACAAATGATTTTTGCTTTCAAAGTTGGCCACAGGGGGCTGTCATCTTTTAACTTTGTTAAACATCTTTGCAAGACCAAGACTGTGCACATGCTCAGTGTTATCTGGGCTAAGCTTGAGGATTGTCATAAATTATCAAAACAGCACTAGTCAAATATCTGCCAGAAACCAATACAGCAAGACTGCAGCAAAATATCCTCCAAATAGAATGTATTATTATTATATTATTATTAATAACGTATTTCTATAGTGCCAACATATTACGTAGCACTTTAAAGTAAACGTGTTTATGCAACTAAATCACATCAATTACATACATATGGAGTTACATACAATCACAATCAATGTGATAAAAAGTTGAGGAAGGCCCTATACAGAAAGAGCTTACAATCTGAAGATAAGGAAGTTATACATAAGATGTGGGAATGGGCAAGATCGAATTAAGTGGGTGAGAAATGTGGTACTGTATATAGTGTTGCATTTGGTTGTTAAACGTGAGGGTAGGCTTCTCGAAAGAAGTGCATTTTAACAGATTCTTGAAAGCAGAAAGGTTGGGAGAAAGTCGGACAGACCGTTGGAGAGAATTCCAGAGGAGAGGTGCAGCTCTTGCAAAGTCTTGAATCCGAGCATGTGAGGCGGTAATGAGAGAAATGTTGAGTAGCAGGTCAGTAGAGGAGTGTGGTAAGTGGTTGGGTGAGTATATAGAGATGAGTTCAGAGATGTAGGGAGGGCAGAGTTATGAAGTGCTTTGAGTGTCAGGGTCATTCATTTGAATTTAATTCTGAAGGGTAGTGGAAGCCAGTGGAGGGATTGGCAGAATGGCGTGGCAGAGGAGGAGAGGTTGCTGAGGTATATGAGCCTCGCCGCGGTGTTCATTATGGACTGGAGAGGTGACAGTCTCTGGCGGGGAAGGGCAATTAAAAGAGAGTTACAATAGTCTAGACATGATATGACAAGAGAGTGAATAAGAATTTTGGCAGCATCTTGGGTGGTAAATTATGGTATTTTGGATATGTTCCTTAGGTGGAAGTGACATGATTTAATAAGTGACTGGATATGAGGAGTGAATGACAGGGCAGAATAACCCCAAGGCACCGGGCCTGGGAAGATGGGGTGATAATAGAATTGTTAACTATGATGGATACTTCAGGGATGTTACTGGTGTTAGTTAGAGGAAAGAGAACCATTTCCATTTAGAGAGGTTTAATTTAAGGTAGCGTTGCCACATCCAGGTAGAGAGGCAGGAGGAGATACGAGCTAGGAGTTCTGGGTTGAGATCAGGAGATGAGAGATAGATCTGAGTATCGTCAGCATAGAGGTGGTAATGAGTTGATCAATTTGCCAAGGGAGGAAGTATAGAGGGAGAATAATAAGGGTTCCAGGACAGAGCCTTGAGGAACCCCAACAGAAAGAGGTAGGGGAGAAGATGCCACTCCATTGTATGAGACACTGAAGGAATGATTAGTGAAATAAGAAGAGAACCAGGACAGGGCCGTGTCACAAAGGCCAAGTGAATGGAGGGACTGGAGGAGGAGAGAGTGATCTACAGTGTCAAATGCAGCTGAGAGATCAAGTAGTATGAGTAGTGAGAAATGAGTAGATTATTGTCAGAGAGGAATGAGGTTAGAATCCCAGTTCATCTGTTTAAATCCGGCCCCATGATCTTTGTCCCTGCAACTGGAGTTGGAAACAGTAAAGTGGATATAAAGGCAAAAATAAAATCCAATACAAACCTCTACACAGTTGGCGACTGCTCTAAAGGGAAACAAAGTTGCTGGAATTCTGCACAGCTGGGAAGTAAGGCAGGGGCTCCCCCTGCTGTTCATAAATATGATTGTTTCCATGCACAGCAGTTAGAGACCGTCTGACAATTCCTCTCCACAGAAGTCAATGAAGGGAGATTTTCACTGCATACAGTTAGGTTTCTTATGAAAACAATAAACATTTTTAAATGTATATTAGAGATAGGTTTCTTTTTCATTAAAGAATGTAAAAATTAGGGTTTTTTTTTTCCTTTACTTGCCCTTTAATCTTTCAGCGCCTGTGGATGTGCATGTAATTAACTAGTGTGTGTTAAAAACCTTACTTGTATTTTGTGCTACAGTGTACACTTGGGCAGATTTACTATTGGTAAAATTTCGAATTAAAAAAATTAGAAATTCACCATCGAATTATTTTTGGGGGCCATTTTCTATCAAAAATTTACCTATTTCGATCCTATAAATGTTCTATCGCATCATTTGACTCAAACGATTTTCAAAAAAAAAATAGATTTTCCAGGACTTACAAAAATTGTGCCCCATACTGTATTTATAGGAAATGTAATGCATTAGTGTTATCTATATTGTTAAGAATTTTAAAATACAACTTAATAGCAAGTGTAGCTTTAAACTTAAAAGTTTTACTATGAAATTTCAAATATGGATTTCCATGGCTCTTTTTTTTTTGTGAAAATTTTAAAGTTTCTTTATTTATTGTTAAATTAACAGCGTTTTAGCTTTGCCACAGTGCACATACTCATTACTACTGATGCCTTTAACTATACCTGTGATCCAGCCAGGAGTGGTGGCTTGCACCTCTTAAAAGGCAGGCCAGCTGCACTTCGTGGAATTTAAAGGGAATACTTCAGTGCATTGTGGGAGTACTGACGGATATAAAAGGCTGGACTGATGTGCAAGCAGGGGGAATCATTTGTAAAGCACAAGTTGGAAGTGCAGGTTCTAAGTGGTGCTGTTGATGTAAATATCAGTTTGTTGTTTTTTGTAACAAAGTCTGCTTTGCAAGTCTCTGAACTATGCTAAATAAGAGTCTTGCTTATTGTTTTTTTTTATGGAGGTCTGCAAAATAAAATAAACCTCAAATTTTTTACCAATACTACTACCAGTACTTTTTTTTATAATATTTCCCCTTGCACAATTCCATACTGAAAAACATGATGAAGAGTGATTTGTTGTTGGGTTCAAGGGTGAGAGGGATGCTCCTTTGTAAGGGTATGTTGCATAGCATGCATAAAAGTAGGCTTTGTATTTATTTCCTATTCCTACAATGCTTAGAAAAACATACTGGCATAGATTTTTCTTCACAAGTTATTTTTCTTCTTATTTCTGTCTATGTATATAAAGTAAGCCTAGCCATGAAAGCATAAACCATTGCTCTGACAAGGACATCTCATGTCATTTTGTTTCTATAATATCACATTGATAATGTACATCTTAATTATTATATTTTATCTCCATGGTTCTTTTTATACATTGGTGCCGCTGGTTTAAACAGTATGTCAGTGATATAAACTAAAATGGCAGAGAACTCCTGTGTGCTAGTGCTGAAAAGCCAGATAGGTATTTGACTGGCAGCAGGACACATTAGGACTTCTAATAAGTCAAGATGGTCATCAGACATACTCAGTCTCTGTCATGCATCAAGACAACAAGTCATGCTGGTAAAAGTGTACATGATCTATCAGTGACATGGTGTTAACTATAATCTGTTTTCTGTTTAGACTATTACTTAACCTCCCTGCCACAGCCACTGTTAACCATTCTGTCAGTATACCTCCTTAATAATGTAGTGAGATATTAGACTGACATACCAATTTCTGCCAGTCTGCATTTGTGCATTACAAGATGCATTTTTCAGCTAAAAGAGCAAAAAACAAATATAAAAAAATAGTACTTGTTTTTCAGGGAATTAAGACACATAAAAACCCAAAAGTTATTTTTTCAATTAGATATATTTCTAATCAAATAAATTATAGAATCTGCAAGGGATAATTTACTTACCACAAGTGGAGTGTGCACTTATAATCTTACAAATAATAAGATGGAAATGCCATTTTTAATTTTTCTCACTTTGCTATGTGCTGGGGTTGATATTATATTGCCCATTGCTCTAATTTTATGCAATGGGCCAAAGTGCAAGCACCACTAAATATTCTTGTTTTAAACCATATTATAAAGAAAACATGAGAAATTGTAAAATTCTTACATCAAAAAGCAACCTGCCACAGGAAGAGAGTGCAAAGCCCAAAACCAGAAAGCTTGTTACAGTGGTTAGAACTGTGTAGGTGGCATGCAAGGTTCATTGGATAGCTTGTTGAAATGGCGTAGACTTCATAGCCCTAGGGTATGTTTCACTTGCAATTTTTTGGGCATAATAGTGAAAGTGAGCTGGGAGAAGTCAGTTTCCAAGACTGATTGCTGCATTGCAGGGGAGGGTATATTCAAATAATTCATAGATCATGAAGATGATGGTTGAGAATATGCAATGATAAAAAAACACAAAAATTAGATTGCAAAATTCAGGTTTCTTCTGCAGCTCACAACTTTCACATTTATAAGTTATCCTCACTTCTTCTTCTTTGTAATGTTTTTAGACATTTAATTATTTGGTTTCACGTATGGTATCCCAAACCCAGAACAAGCCCCAGTGTCCGGGTCTCTGCTTCCTGCTATAGCCGCAGCCTTCTTCTGGAGGAGCCCTCTGCTGCTCAGATGCTGCGGCCAGGTCTTAGAGTGAGAGGACAAGGGAGAAAGTTCTATGCAGGCAAGGGATCTGTAACGCATACGACACTGAAGTCGTGGAACAGGCTGTGACAGTACCAATCAGACAGCGCTGTACAGAACCAGGAGAGAAGTCAAGATAAACAGGCCAGAATAGTACTAGTCAGACAGTGCCAGGTCTGGACCTATCAAAATAGGCCTGTCATATCAGATACAAGAGGCTCAATCAGCCCACACAATGGCCCAAACAGCCCCCACCAGCACACTAAATACTGACTTTCTATGGTACCTTTTAGCCCCTCTGGCATTTGCCAGAACTCACAGGTTGCCAGTCCGGGCCTGGAAAGTGCAGTACACAATCAGGAACCAGGAGCCAGGACAGTTGTCAGGAAAAACAGGCCAGGGTCAAAATTGGTAACATAGTACAAAGTCAGGATTCAGAAGCGTGGTCAAATAAGCAAGGGTCAGTTCAGGCAGCAATAAAACAAGGTCAAAAACAGACAAAGGTCAGGAACAGAAAATCAGACAAGAATCGCACCCAGGAAAATCAGAAAATAGACCTACACTGGGCAATGAGTGGGCAGTGTAGTTGTTTTCTAGGCAGCCTAATGGCTTGCACAGTTCATCTTTGGCCAGATTGGAAACAGCCAAGCCCACTTGAAATTACATGGAACAATAGGAGTGAACCAGGGCTTTAGCTGTTTGATCACATAGAGCAGTGGTAATGCAGACAACACAGATACACCAGGTCCCTCCAGGCAGGTTATTACAGCTTATTTCTAAAAGGTTGAGTTGTGTTTCCCCTAAAATTTTGTGTTTTTTGAGGGTAGTTTCACTAAAAACTCGAATATTTCAGGATAAAAAAACGTTAAATTTTTCGAGATTTCATATCCTAAAACTCAATCAATTTGAGGTATTCAAGGTTTTTAGCTTATAAATCAATTAATTCGAAGCATTCGGGTTTCCTCCCCTCCAATTGCATTTAATCAAGTTTTTTACATTTGACTTTTTTTCATAAATAAGCAAACATTTCAGTTGTGAGTTTATTCGAGGAAGAAAAAACCTCACAGGCCTCAAAAACTCGACCCTTGATAAATAACCCTCTTAGTCTACTTAAAAATTATTACAATTTTAAATAAACCCAATAAGATGGTTCTGTCTCCAATAAGAATAATATATTCATTAAATAGTATCAAGAACAAGGTACAAGGTACTGTTTTATTATTACAGAGAAAAAAATAAATATTTTTAAAAAATTTTACTTATTTGATTTCATTAAAATGGACTTTGTGAACAATACCCTTAGCATAATTCAAAGCTTTCCGCATAACAGGTTTCTGGATATTGGATCCCATACCTGTATTACATGGATCTTCATGGATGTAGTAAATGGCCTGGATGTAAAAACCTTGGGCCCATCTTAAAAGACATAGGGGGAATGTAATTAAATTCGCAAAGAGCAAAAGAGTGCGCATCAATAAGATTCAAAATCCACATCTCGCAATGTAATATTGTTCCTTAAACTGTTATTGCATTGTGAATTTTAATTGCGCATTGCGACTTTTAATTGCGCATTGCGACTTTTAATTGCGAATTTTAATTGCGCACCCTTAAGAAGTGCTTGAAGGTGTCGTAATCTTTAGGAGCCAACATAACGACTTTTTCAGTAAGAAGCTTTATTACATTGACTGCGCATTGGCGCAAGCTGTAAAATTCGCAAAATCTCTTCCACTGTCGGAAGTGGTCGGTAAAACAGTTTCCGGTTTCGCAAAAGCTATATTAAATTCGCGCAGAGCAAAAATTTTTCACACAGAGGCATAACTTTTCGCATTGCGAATAGTTTTTGCCTTACCGACTTATATTACATTCCCCTGTTAAAGTGCAAATTTTTGCCAACGAAGGCCCGACCATACTTTGACCATACAGTTTGAATAGGCATCTTTATTAGAGATGTTGGTGCAAATGCTCGCAGTGGCTAATTATAATTACAAATGTCCAAAGAAGTAAAATAAAGGCAAAAGAGATTCTCTAATGCCCAAGACCGGAGCCCATCCTAAAACAAATGTGGCATGTCTCTCAAATGGTTGGGAAAAAATGTTAACACAAAAATCAAGTCAACAGCTAGGAAGGCAATTGCACTGTAAAATAGCAAAAAAGCCAGTTTTCTTTACAACTTTCCGGCATACAGGATATGATGTCACTGACATAAGATTGAGGAGCATGTAGCTTCATTTTATCAGTCCGCCAGGTATAAGGTGAAATTCTGGAGAATTTAGTAAAATTTAGTTTACAAAATCTTGTGCAATGTGAAAAAAAATGATTGGGCATTTTCTCCATCTGGAGGAAAAGTAATTAACCAAAGAATAACTGAGAACAAAAAATTGGTTGACATACTGGCGCATTTTTCACAAATTAGAAAAATGGCACCAGAAATGTTTAAAATGTACATTTTTAAAAATGTTTTGTCTTATTGCTTCATACATATTTGTTCATTAATGTTTCTAAAAATTGTTTTGTTTTTGTTATGGGGAAATAGAACTATAACAAACATTATTAATTATCAGCTAGTGGCTCAGGAAAATGTCTGAAGACCTTAAGAGAAGTGGCAAACATTAAATATAATAAATCTGAGATGGACAAATAAATAAAGTACAGGGGGTGACAAGGTCTCTTCTCCGAAGTCTAAAATCGCTGCTCAAGCGTTGAAGCATATTCATCACTATGCATAGAAAAGTGATTTGCATGCTAGCCTGGGTATTACCATGCTTTTTTGCTGCTGAAAAGGAAAAGGATGATGTTTGTATGAATTTGCTTTTGGAACATTTAATAAGCTCAATAACACACTTCATATTGTGCATTAACCTAAATTGCTGCACTCTGCTTCACGCCAACTCATACATACTGTCTGATGTTTCAGCTTAATGCACAGTCTGTCGTGTGTTATTTAATGAATATATCATCACATTTCTGGAATATTTTTCTTTAACTGAAATATTACAATGAGAGATTGAGAAAAAAAAATTGTATAAAGGAATACACCCTAATGAAATAAAAAATGTGTTTATCCCAGAATTACAAAAAAATGTATTCAAATATTTACTATGTTTTGATCAGATCTATAATATAATTATGGAGATACACAAACATTTCAATAAATAATCAGTAGGATAGATCTGTCAAAACAACATTATGCAACTTCATAATATTATATTTTATGTATGTCAATGCAAAAAAAGAACACCAGGGCCTACTATGGGTAGGCAATAGAAGCAGATGCATTGGATGCTGCAGAGTGGGGAATGCATAATCAGGACTTAAAAAAATCAGTACTGTGTCTCTGAAGGGATAAACTATTCAGGAGTTGTAATGATACAAACAGAAGGCCCAGAACCTGCTTCTCTTAAAAATACTGCACAAGGTGAAGGGTGTGGCAGATACCTGGCGGGAGGGAAGCAAGAGGAGCAATTAGTGGGGTGGAGAAGAAAATGGTGCAAAAGGAAAGGTGGGGAAATAGAATCACAGGCAGAAAAAGAGCGTAACATGTTTTTAGATGTTGAGGTGGGAGGGAATTAAGGAAAAGATAATGGAACATTGAAAAATTACACAATGGGTATAAATAAAGAAGATATATGGCATATGGGGAGAGGGTGAACTTAAACTTGCATGTTGAGAGATGGATCTAAGACAGCTACTGTCAAAAAGAAAGGATAAGACAAAGCTGCAGGAGCAAAAAAAAAAAAGTTGAAATGTACCTAATAAATAAAATATGTGAGCTGGCAGGGACACAACTTGGTAGACGTGTCTAGGGCACTAGAACACCCAGCTACAGCACTGTAGAATAACTATCGTATGTGTAACTTTTTTGGGATGTAAACCTGTGATTTTTGATGTATGGGCACAAACATTGTAGCCAGGTGGAAAAATGATTCACAGTTTTCAGATTTATGAAGAAATTCACCACTGTGTGACTCTGCAATACACCAGATTCATTTATATAGTTTGTGCTATGGTTCTTGTTACACAGTCCCAGTTCAAAATTAATTGTAATCAGGTGTGTGCATGTATTACGTATATCGTCCCAGGCAGAAGATATTGGGATCTGGAATAATCAATTAATAAATAAAATGTAATACAGCATCATTTATATATGTTCAATTGGGCCCCTTATATTTTTAGCTCCAACAATACACAAATGTGTGTGACACACAATAACGTAAATCCTAGCTATCTACCTTTTCTATGAAATCAGTCATTATGTCACCTCACTGGAAGGAGGTATAGGTATTGTGAAAGACAATGCTGTCCTTAGTTAAAGGATAAGGAAAGATTAAAACTAAGTAAGCCTTATCAGAAAGGTCCACCAAAATATACCAGTAACCCCTCAAAGTAATGCTGCTCTGAGTCCTCTGTCAAAAAAACATTTCTGACATTCTATTGTGTATACATGGGCTTCTGTATCATACTTCCTGCCTTCTGCTTAAACCTCCTTGCCCTGGGCTTGAGCATGCTCAGTTTGCTCCTCTCCCCCCTTCTCTAAGCCCAGAGCTATAAGTAAGCACGGATAGACTCAGGCAGGAAGTGATGTCACATATTCAAAAAAAGCACCCACACAGCTGCCGAGACCAGTCTCAAGGGTCATGGACTCCTCAGAGCACAGCCCCCAGTCCTCAAGGGCACATACAACACATCCCAAAAAGTTTTGACTCTGAAGATGTCTGGTTCAAATGTTTAAAAATTCAGTATTTATTCATTATATATCAATAAAAAATATACAGACCCATTGATCCTCTGCCTTACGTGTTTCGTACCCCCTGGTACTTAATCATAGGCTTGAATCATGTTATAAACAACTCCAACATTTAAACCCATGGAAGTCCCACCCTCCAAGTTTAAAACCAATACTTGGCTGCCACATCACACCATGTTAACGAGACAACCATACAAATCAATTAGGTCTTAGTTCATCTATGCACAGCCCCTTTAAACATACATGATCCATCTCAATAGTTAATAACTAATGCATTAATTCATTACATCAAAATGACAGTATAATTTAGATCTTATTATAATAAATTACACATGATTTAACCCTGTAACTCCTGAACCATACTTCAAGTAAAACATGTAACATCAAATTAATAATTTAAGCCAAGTGGCAATCTGGTATGTAAATGAAAAATCCAAAACAATTCCCTTTTCATAAGGAGGTTTGTCAGGTCTCCTCCCCTACTGCCTAATCTAACTTTCTCAATGCCCTGTATAGAAAAATACTTCACATCACTTGCACTACAATACGCAAAGTGTCTTGTTATATTACTTTTTTCAACTGCCTTTAAGTTTTTGATTTGACTCAAATGTTCCCTTATACGTTCTTTCAACATTCTGCCTGTGCACCCTACATATTGTTTCTGACACTTCAAACATGTCACTAAATAAATCACTGTGGATGTATTACAATTAATATATTCCCTGATCTTAAAACTCTCTCCTGTTACTGTTGATTTAAATTCTTTTGACACCTTTAGATGCTGGCATGTCACACACCTACGCCCACAACACTTAAAGCATCCCTTCACTCTAAGGGGATCCATGTCCCCCCTGTTATCTCCCCTATCCTTTTCCCTATACATGCTGGGTGATAACATATCCTTCAATGCTCGTCTTGGTACACTACTTATTCCCGGTGCCAATATTTTATAGAAATCGTCATCCGCATACAGAATAGGCAAATATCTCTTAACTATGTCCAGTATACTATAGAACTGTCTACTAAATCTGGTTACAAACGGAATTTTCAACTCAGCTGTCTTCTTCTTCTTATCCATCTTCCCTAGGGTGTTCTCTTTCAATAACTGGTCCCTCTCCACAGTTTTGGCCCTATTGTAAGCCCTACTCACACATTTGCGTCCATAGCCCCTATCCAAGAATCTATTTTCCATGTCTACTGCCTGTTCATAAAAGGCTATATCTGTAGAGCAATTTCTCCGCAGCCTCAAGAACTGACCCCTCGGAATCCCGTCAATCAGACTTTTAGGATGGCATGAAGAGGCATGTAGCAGATTATTGCCACTGCATGGCTTTCTATAAATAGTTGTATGTATCACCTCATCTACCACTGATAGTTCTATATCCAAAAACTCTATTTTATCCCGCCTGAACTCACTCGTGAACCTCAAATTCAGCCCATTGTCATTTATTCTCTGTACAAAGGCCTGGAAACTACTTTCTTCACCCTACCACACACATAATAGATCGTCAATATAACGCATATACAGTTTTAGGGGACCCCTCAGATCTACAGGGATGTGGGTCTCCTCCCACCACCCCATGTATAGATTTGCATAGGAGGGGGCAACTTTGGCACCCATCGCAGTCCCACATCTCTGCAGATAGAACACTTTATCAAATAAAAAATAATTATGCTCAAGCAAAAACCTAATCGCCTCCAGCAGGAAATCCTTTAAAACCACTGGAAAACTGCTATATCTATCCAGGTGGTACTGCACTGCCTTCAGCCCCAAATCATGTGGTATCGAGGAATAGAGCGAGGAGACATCCATTGTCCCCCAACCATATCCCTCTTCCCATCTAAACTCCTTCAATTTGTTCATCACATGTGTAGTATCCCTCGTATAGCTATCCAGGCGCCTGACCAATGTCTGCAAATGTGCATCTACCCATTCTGAGAGATGTTCACTCAATGAGCCCACACCCGAGACTATTGGTCTCCCTCGCGGTGGTCTCTCTGCTTTATGGACCTTTGGAAGATGGTAAAAAGTGGGTATAGTTACCGATTTAGGGATCAAATAATCCCTCACCACTGTATCTATCACACCAGATTCCAAAGCTCCATCTACAAGTTCAGCAAGTCTCAACTGAAACCTCTTTGTAGGGTCCGATTTCAAAACTGTGTATGCTTCACCATCCTTGAGCTGTCTAAGAGCCTCCTCCTTATAGGTGTGCGCATCCTGCACCACCACCAGTCCACCCTTATCTGCATTTTTAATCACTAAACTCTTGTCTTTCTTGAGTTTCCATAATTCCTGTTTTTCTTGATTGCTTAAATTGTCCTTTCTCTTATTACTTAATTTATCCTTCAATGTCCAAAGATCAGCTTCCACTCTCCTCTGAAATTGTTCCACCAAGGGACCCCTAAACTGCACAGGATAAAAATTGCTCTTATTCTTAAACTTGCATATATCTATAGGATCCACACTATTAATTACTGTATCCTTAACCACATGGGACCCTTCATTTGCATCCTGTAAAAAATATTTCTTTAATACTATTCTCCGTACAAAATGGTTAACATCAATAACCGTATCCAGAATGTCAAAGTCTCTATCAGGCGAGAAAGAAAGTCCTTTACTTAACAGTCGGGTCTGCACTGGTGTCAATTCCTTAGAAGACAGGTTTAGGACTTTTTTGGAAGGCGTTTCCGTAAACTGTACCCCTCTCTTTCGTCCCTCCTGGTTGGTTCTTGGCCACCTCGTTCCATCCCCTCCCTTTTGGGTGGATCCTCTCTTTGTCCCCTCCATAGAGCTCTGTTTGTTTTCTTCCGATTCCAATTCCTGTCCTCCATTGGTCTGTCCCTTAAAAAAGGTTGGTCACCCCGAAAGACCTCTTTCATCTTTTCACCTCTATTGTACTGTGAAGAGATAGGAGAAGAGCCAGAAAAGGAACCATCCAAAAAATCCTGCTCAACACTAGAGAAACTGACTTTCTTTGGAGTGCTGGTGCCCTTTAAAATTGATCTTTGTGACCTCATACTTCTATTATCTCTACTCCCACGCCTATTTTGCGCCCAATTATAGACTTGATCTTTCATATAATCCAAATTATCCCGGTCAAATTCATTTTTCTTATTCTCCATGATCTCCTCTTCAATTTTCCTAACCTTCCTTTTAAGGAAATGTATCCACATCTCTAAATTGCTCCACCTCCTTTTCTGCCAATCTTAAGTCCGCCTTAACACCCATGTGTACTTTTGTTTTCTGTTCAATCATTAATTCCATCAACCTAATGGAACAATCCGTCAAAATCTTATTCCAACTATTCATAAATGCCTCATCCTTTTCCATAAAAGATGGGAATTTTTTAATTCTTAAACCCCTAGGTATCATCTGTGAAGTGACATATTTTTCTAATGATGCTATATCCCACCACATGTGCAATTCCTTAATCAAATTACGTTCAAAATCTCTAAACACTTCAAATGCTGTGTGATCATAAGAAGATTCCATACTAGTACCGAAGACTAGATTTGCTTTAGACATCCGGGCATCACTATCGCACAAAGTTTCCATTTTTTTTTTTTTTTATTATAAACAAAACGTGTGTAAAACAAAATATGTGCAATATAAACCAACACTAATTATGTCCTCCTGTGTTGAAGGATATAGTACACTAAACCAATACTACACCAAATACACTGCCACAAACTTCTTAGTGTCCCATCAGATAAACCAGAAAAGACTTATATAGGCTTAGGAACAATGAATCATGGATAATTAGCCAATTTCAAACAGCACAAATCTTTCAAATAACCACCCAAAGAGGAATAGTATTCAGTATGCAGGCTTATTTAGACCCTCACCCATTGATTGGGGCTCCCAGGTGCACCAGCCCCAGGCGTTGCGTTTTGTAAATATAAGGGTAGGTCCCACACCCCAACCTTCCGCTCTCTCACAGAATGCGATTATGTATTAAAAAGCAGGAAGACAGCTCACCCGTTTTTTGTAGCGCCTTGGTGCAACCAGCCCAGACGTTGCACTTGCGGAGGAGGTAAACACCGACCTCACGATCCCCTATCCAGACTTCCGAAAGGAAGTCACACCAAGATAATACTGCAACTTCTATTCTAAACAAACAGAGAACTTCTAGAGCTTTTTACTCAGGTATGGTAAAACATTCTTCCGAATAAATATAGCATTCTAGCTTGCACTATTGCAGCTAATCTATTGGCATTAAAGTGCTTCCATAGCTTTCCTTCTCCTTTAAGAGTTATTATTCCTTCCCAGAAAATATTGATTATGTTAAGCATAACAATAAGCAAATATAAGTAAAGGCATGTGTGTGAACAAACATGCACTAACTTGCCCTAGGCATGATTGTTTTCAAGGCATTCAGTATTCTGCATTTGGAACCAAATGCTTTCTTGCCTGTGTGACATGAACAAGAAATGAACAGCTGACCTGAGTTTGAATTTAGAGTGTTCATTAATAGGATATTATGCCATATGCTCAGCACACTGTCTTTTTTTAATGCAGACACCAATTGGAGAGAATTTCTAATTAGTAATGGTATAATGAGAGTATTCAGAGGCTAATGTGGTGGGTGGAGAAGAGAAACAGATCACTTGCCATGTACTGGAAAATATTTCCATTCAGTTTCCTGGTGAAAAAAATTGATCTTTGACAAATGAAGGACACGTGAGGGGGTTATATTAACTACCACAGGAGCATTTATTATGTTGGAAAAATAAAGGAAGGAAAGGAGAGTAAGGCCATAATGAAGGAAAATAATGGCAAGATATGTAAGACTGTATTTAATATGAGGAGCACAAGTGAATTCCAATTTCCCAAAAAAAGAAAGTGTTGCACATGTATATAGCTGTCCTTACATATTGTGTACCATTATATATTAAACAGACAAATCCCTGTATATGAATTATGTTTCACTTAATACTGATTTACACACAAAGTCATAATTCACTCTCACAGTTTATCATTGTACTTTAATCACAAATCAGTACAAATCATTTAATTTCTCTGAATGTCCTTCACACACCATGAATTGCCCTTTGCTCAGCAAATAAATAAAGATCAATAAAAAGAATATATGACTGACAAACCAACCACAGAATTGTGTTCATGCGGTAAATATTCTTCCCAAATGTCATACCTTATAATTGTGAACTTTCTACCTGAGCACCACTGCAGGAATAAAAGTGAGTGCTCTGTTTTGAGCTTGTTGTTATTATACAAATCAGATCCAGGCTATCACTGCTATAAGTAGAGGCAGTGACAGTTGTCATTACTATACCACACACAACACAGCTTCAACATTATCACATCCATGTGAATGCCACTACAGGAACTTGCATTTGCAATAGTGTTTGTTGCCGTGCTTGCATGCATTGTGTCGCTACGTTGCAACATTGACATCAGCAGTGCTGAGGTCACCTTGGGTGCAAAAATTGTAAAATATTAGTGTTTCCAATGGAGTTTCAGTGCCCAAACTGGTTCTGTGTATTTCTGACCTAGCTCAAGCCCTTCTCTAATCCCAAATTACTGTTTTTGATGCTTTGCCTGCTCCTTAAGATTTGAATCTCAGCTGGCTGCCACTGAACATGTGCCTGGACTTGACCTTGCCTTTGCCTAAACCTTTTGTTACGGAGTATATTGGACTTTGCCTGGGGGTAGAATCCCTGTTAGCAACGCAGCAGAAATTTCTGTGGCCCCAAAAGGGCATTGGTGAAAACTGGGGTAGGCGGAGCTCTCTTGCTCATCTAAGAAGTTAGTACTGGCAGTCTACAGGACTTTTTATACTACAGAGTGCAACAAGGGGTATATAAAGACCCTATCAGAGTGCAGGGCCGCCATCAGGGGGGGACAAGTGTCCTGGGCCCGAGGCTAAAGGGGGGCCCGGCAGTGCCGCATTTTTTCAAGAGCCGGGCCCCCCTTACCAGCACGTAAGCCGATCCGTTCTCTCTGATGTCCTGAATCTGAATGCGGAAGTGCCGAACAGACGCGAAGTCCTGAAGCGACGGAAAGACCCGAAGTCACGAAGGAGCCGACACTGAAGTCCTGAAGCGGCGAAAATACCCGATGACACGAAAGGATCTGACACTGAAGTCCTGAAGTCCTGAAGCCACGAGTTCAATTCTACTGACACCAATGTGGGGTTTTTTTTAATCCCCTGGCCAACAATGTTTTATTTTAATTCTCTATAGGCCCCTGCACTGATTTTTAAAAAAAATATTTTTGGGGGCCCCATTTAACTTGTAAGGGGGGCCCTGTCGCCAAGGTTTTTTTTTAAAATATTTTTTGGGCCCCATTTTTTTTTTAACTTGTAAGGGGGGCCCTGTCGCCAAGGTTTTTAAAAAATATATATTTTTTGGGGCCCCAATTTTTTTTAATTTGTAAGGGGGGCCTGACCATCAATAGATTTTTATAACTTTTGTGTGTGGGGGGTGTTACTTTTTTAGCACTGATGTCTGTGTGGTCTTTTAACTGCTATGTGGAGTGGGCGGGATCCTTGGTGTGGCTTGGGTGATAGGGGGCGGGGTCACGGGGCCCCCAAACATTTTTGTTGTGCGGGGCCCCGCGATTTCAAATGGCAGCCCTGTCAGAGTGTAACAACCCAAAGCCTCAGCCAGGTATCAGCCAAGCAAGCTTTTGCTTTAGCTCATAAAGGGCAGCTAATGCTATGCTAATTATTGTAAAGGTCAATGTTTGTATATATTATAACCTAACCTGTTGTGTGGCTGGAATAGGGGAGGGTTAAGGACTGAAAGCAGCTTTGTTAACATGGCAACCTGTGGCTGCATCTGGGATGGAAGTGTGCAGCGTGTGCAGCGACACCACTTGGCGACTTAACGTGACGCAGAAGAAGTCAAGTTAGTTGTACGGCATTTATTGTAAAGCCAGCAGACCCAGCACCTCAGCACAGGTATGGCTGGCGACAATGCTGGAAAAACTGTGGGAATACTGTGTGCAAGACTAGCAGCTCAGGGACAACTAGCTATATACAGGTCAGTGGAAACGCTTTGCTTTATGCATACCTGAATTATAATGGTTTATAGAATATATCAGCAAATTATTTATGCCTGTTATAATCCTATCCTATATAATAAAGTCCAAGTGTCTCTGCGTCCTGTCCCTGTGTCCGTGGAATTTCGCTACTGCGCATGTGCCACACGGACGTCTCTGGCGAATTTACACTGGGTGAATTTACCAGCATGTAATATCAGTTTTGGTCACTAGAGGTCGCCAATCACTAGCTAATGCTATCAGTACCAGTATACAGGAAAGCCTGGTGGTTTAGTGTATAAAGTAGATGCCTCTGACCAGTGGTTTTAGTGTTCAATTCCCATTGAGCGATAATTTACGCTAGCAAAGTAGATAGACGCGCAACTTCGCACCCTTATGCTGTGGCGTGTTTTACCATTGTAGGTGATAGTCTGAAAAACGTAAATACGTTACCGTTCGCGGACTAGAGCGTAAATTCGCACGTTACTGAATTTGCGTAGCACAGGTGAAAATTCGCCTAGAGCAATTCTGTTTTTTATAAATGTTTGACTACATATGTTCTAGCGCCCGTTAATTTAACGGGCTTAATGTCTAGTGAGTAATAAATTGGGAGTTTTCAGAGTGTACCTAAGCATTTTGCTAGGCATCATGATAAAGCCCCCTGTGGTTTGAATTTCAGTTAAGTTTGCTATAAACGGAAATACCGGTGAGGTAGAAATAACATTAAAAAAAATCTGAGATAGAAACTATATTGATATTTGAGAGGCTGAATTGGAAAAGGGAATGAGTATACATATTGATTAACCTTAAATTTTATCATTATTTAATTGTTTTTAATTAAGCTCTTTAATGATTTTAAATAATATAATATTATTATTATAATAGTATATATGGCTTTTTAACCAATATTTGTTTATTATATTTTCCCAAAAATTTTTTTATTTATATATTGTATTATTAGTAATTTGTAAATTAACTTTTCAGAGGATCTTACAACAGTTTCCTGGTAAGAGTGAAAGTACTGTTATACAGGTGCACATCCTGGGATGGTCCACTTCTCTCGAATTCAGTCTTCTTTGCCATTCAGAAAATAACAACATTTAAGGTATACCTTAATATCCTTAATAGTATACCTTATGTCATCTCTGGAAGATGGTAGTGTTGATTTCCAGCATTTACTTATGACCATGCTTTTTTGTCTGTTGATAATATCCAGCTAAACTTTATGTAAACATTCTCCATTTAAGTCTGGGGTTTTAATGTATATATATATATATATATATATATA
>CM044433.1:60408528-60470180 GCA_024363595.1 Xenopus borealis
TTTTTTTTTAACCCAAAAAGTTTTGACTGAAAATTTTTTGGAGGAAAACACAAATCAAACTTTGATAAATAACCGCTTTAATGAATCTCAAACGTATAGAGTTTTAAAAAAAAAAAATTAGAAAACCATACATTTTTAGCGATTCATTAAAAAAATCTAAATTCAATTGTTAATAAATGGGCCCCTAAGTTTTCCAGAAAACATCTGGACTGTCTGTGGCTTAGTTGATAAGGAAGACCAAGCAGAAACCCAGAGGTTCTATACCAACAGGAGCTATTATAAGGGAAATGCAAAATGTTAGGGCAGACCAAAGAAAGAAGGAATCTGCTAAATATTATAAATTAAATTGTTAAATGCAAACTTTGGATCAACAAAGAGACCAACAAGTTTCAAGGCATACATTCTGGAATGTTATAGCTTAAAAGTGATTGTGAGGCTTCTAATTAATAAAGTATAACCAAAAAATATTAAAACAAGTATCTGTTATACTGTTTCACCTATGCTTCATGTATAAAGTACAGTAAAGCGCACTACAATAAAGCACAGTACACAGAACAGTAATAAGCTAACATATTAATATTGTAAGAAGCACCAGTAGGGAAAAAGACAGGCTGTTCCTAAGTGCCGCATTTAGGAAGCCAATATCACCTTACTGATATTCAAATATATAGTCTTCCATTTTAGGATTGTTCTGAGCCGACTGACTAGGGAAATAAATTCCAGTCCTCTTCAGATGACACTGCACATAAATATTCAGTAAATTAGCAGCATACTTTTATAGATATATCAGTCATCGCAGGCATAAAATGACAGACAATGTTGTAGCTGAAATATTAATCCTGACAAATTAATGATTTCTGAGTAAATGATGTCATTTTTGCACCGTTTCATTAAAATTTACTCACTTTCAATAGCAGCAGCATTCCTATGCCAAAAAGGCTCTCATTTGTACAATTTTTTTCAGTCTCTCATCTATTCTCAGTTTCTTTATCTGTAGAAATTGTCAAAATTAAATAAAGCTTCTAATATGTAAAGAATCTGTGCACAAAATAAGTGAGAAGCATTTATATCAGTGTTACGTAGGCATATAGCTGATTTGGTTGAAGCAGGGAAGTAATTTTTGTAACTTCTTTGTTCCAAAGACCAAGGAATATTTTAACAATAGCTTAAAAAATAGACACCTTATTTAAAATTTTTAAAGCATCATACATATTTACAAATAGTACTTATGTAGCATTTTGGCTATGCATTCAAAGTGTTATAGACATTCATATTATCATTGTGAAGAACCACCTACGCTGCTTCAAATGAAAGTCCTTTTCTTGAAGTCTGAAGGGGTGGCCTCTGATGCGGTGATCCTCTTTATAGGTAAAAAGGTCCCCTGATATTTGTCTATAATGTCCTGTAATGTATTTGTAAAGTGTAGAGAAAACAACCCCAACCTGGGCAGTCTACCCTCATAATTTAAGTTTAGTCGCACGTCTCTGCTCTCTCTCCAGCTCATTTATATCCCTCTTAAGGACTGGAGTAGAAAACTGCACTGCATACTGCAGATGAGGTCTTACTAGGGATCTATAAAGATGTATAATTATGTTTTCATCCCTTGAGTTTATGCCCTTTTTTATGCAAGACTGAACTTTATTTGCTTTAGTAGCTACAGAATGATACTGCCCAGAATTAGACAACTTGTTATCTATAAAAAACCCAAGATCCTTCTCACTCCCAACTCACTGCCATTTAGTGTATAACTTGCATTTATATTATTCCTGCCAAAGTGCATAACCTTGCATTTATCAACATTGAACCTAATTTTCCAGTTTGCTGCCCAGTTTCCCAACTTAGACAAATCTGCAAAGTGGCAGCATCCTGCATGGAACCTAAAGTTCTGTACAATTTAGTGTCATCTGCAAAAATAGAAACCGTCCTTTCAATGTCCACATCCAGGTCATTAATAAACAAGTTGAAAAGCAAAGGACCCATTACAGTGCCCTGCGGTACCCCACTAACAACACTGGTCCAATTAGAAAATGTTCCATTTACCACCGCTCTTTGTAGTCTATCTTTTAGCCAGTTCTCTATCCAGGTACAAATAGTATCCAGGCCATCATTCCTTAATTTAACCAGTAACCTTCTGTGTGGCACTGTATCGAATGCTTTAGCAAAGTCGAAGTTAATCACATCCACTGCCATCCCAGAATTGAGGTCCCTGCTTACCTTCTCATAAAAAGAAATCAAGTTAGTCTGGCAAGATCTATTACGCATGAAACCATGCTGGCACAAACTCATAGTATTGTTATTTGCTATGAAGTCCAGTATCCTATCCTTTATTAATACTTCGAAAAGCTTTCCTACCACCGACGTCAGACTAACTGGCCTATAGTTTTGAGGCTGAGAGCGGGATCCTTTTTTGAATCCTTTTTTATATTCTTAGGTATTTAATATTTGTCACAATACCTAATGTTCATATATACTTTAATGGTAATTGTGACTATTGAGAATTCTTCAGTTTGTGGAGTGATATAAAGATTTCAGTTCAAATATATAATTATGGGCCCATTTGTTTTAATGAATCTAAGCAGATTTCACCTAAAATTTTTAGATGAAAAACCACCACAAAATGTGAACAAAAACCTGATGAATAGGAATATAGCATTTTTACTTTAGTCTTGGATGACCTTTAACATGGAGCAACATGAAAAGCCTTTTGAAATCAGTGCACTCCCTACAGGTGAGTTATCAAAAGCTAGACAACTAATCTTGGTTATTTACATAAAAGAGTGATGTAGATATCTTTGTACTTAACATCTGCTTGATACACTGGAATTTTAAGCTGGCCATACACAGGGAGATCCGCTTGTTTGGTGATGTCAGGCAGATCCATCAGGCCCAACAATCAGATCAGAATGGAGGAAATACTGGAAGTTGGATCACGGGACCGCATCAATGCACAGATGAGGCCATGATCCGACAGGATATTTTAACCTGCCCGATCAAGCCAGATGGCCCCACACATTAGAGTCCTGCAGCGGGTTGGGTACCCGCAAAATCTTGCTGTACCCTGCGGGTTGCATATACAAGTTCCGGGTGCGGGTATAGAAGTGGGTTGGTGGTTCTGCAGGTTTGCGGGTCGTGCCACAAATCTTCTCCATAGCGATTTGTACTCCTTTTTTTCTGAGCACGTCTACTATCGATGATGTCACTTCAGGTTTACAATGACAGCACTTCCTGATTCTTGATGGTCAGCATGTCGCGGGTCCGGGTTGCGGATAAGGTATTTGCGGGTCGGGTCGCGGGTCCAAGTGGGTAAGAATGTGGGTCCGGGTTGCGCTATGCAGGTTGCGGGTACGGTTCCCAAATAATGGACCCACGCAGGACTCTACCACACATGGATCAATAAGCTGCCGACTCGGTCTGTCGGCAGCTTTTATCACCGTGTATGGGGGTCCTTTAGCATGTATAACATTGAATTGTGACACTTCATCCAGAAAGGTATTCATACTAATGCCCTTTGTGCAAAACGGTGATGTGATTTATGGAAATAGCAACTCCAAGTCATGCTGGGAAATGTTATCTCTTCTTTGAAGATTTCAGGCTTTGACCATTATTAATAACAAAACAAAGTAACAGACAAACTGGAATTCAATTCTATAATCAGACCAATGGAAGAGGCAGGCATTAGGCAAAAATTAGTCCTCTAGATGAGGTCCTCTAGACATGAGGTCAGGGTAGGTGGCAGGCAATAATTTGGTCAAAACCAGGTAATCAGCTAAAACAATTGAAAGTCAGTGAAACCACTAAGACTTACATGGATGTATCATAATAAATAATGAGGGAGAACCCACCAAACCTATTGTAATTCAAATAGGAGGAAAGCAAGTGTATCAGGAAAAGAGCCCTGATTCTTGATGCAGCATGTCCTGACAATATCTTTGTTGGATGCAGTCTTTAGTTGTTTAGTAATCATAATTGACACCCTCTCCTAAATGTTGTCAGGCTCTACAGATAGCCTCTGACAAAAAGACTGATGCTGGTCTGAAACGTTGCATCTAGGTCAGAGCCGTTTGTTCAAATAAAGGCTTTTTAAGAAAATCTCCTAAAGGTGCTGTTCTTTGTATGGAAACTGAAGAAACAAGGTAACAGTGGGAATTGTGGAACGTGCACCGTTAACCGAGGAAAGTAGGAGGATATTAGTGCTGACTAAACCAATTTCCAGTTAAAGTGCATGCCAACAAAGTTTCCAGTCCACTGTCGAAATGATGTTGCCCACACTTTTAAAAATTGCATGCTTAGTGCAGTGGCTTTCTAAATCAATAGTGAATTATAGAGCATGTGTGAATGCAAATTATTGTGTGCATTGCCATCATAACTGCTGTGCATATGTACAAGCATACATCTTAGAGGAAACATTGCATGGCAATTGTGATGGTAGATGGGAACAGTATGAATATTACAGGTTACAGACATTTCAATTTACCTTTAGTCACCACCTTGTCATATACTACTGTATAAGTAACTTGTTTCCCATATACTGTTAGGGCAATGGTAAATGAGCAGATTACCTGCCCACGATAAATCTCCTCTTTTGTGGGTGACTAATCTCATCCAAATGCTTCCCCCCTTTCAGTAAATTAAAGGAAATTTCTTTGTAAGGCAACTTTGGATGACTTTGGAAAAGCAAAGTGGGCTATTCACCTAAGGTCGAATTTCAAATTTATGAATGTATTTAATCTAATAAATTTTAATATACTCACAACTTGAATGGGAGGTTATTTAAGAAACATAATTTTGACAGCGGAAACTTTGTTGGCATGCACTTTAACTGATAGTGACCTCCAACCATTGGTCGAATTGATCGAGACCAAAATTTTAATCAAATTCGAATTGAACTTTCTTCAGAGGTCAGGAAGGCAATTAACATATTCAAATAGTTCAACAGACCTCTGCCATTGACTTGTAAATGAACTTAGCAGGTTCTAGGTTGCGAATGTTCAAACTAGAACTGTTTTCATGGTAGAGATGTAATAAAACTCACATTTGAAAATTCTAATTTACTATTCGACCATTAATAAAGTAATGTAAATCACTGATGGTAAAACATATGTGACACTTTAAAGGGGCAGATTTATTATGCATTAGGATGCAAGTCATTTCCCACAGAAGATGAGATTTATTGCTGGAGAATAATCTCCTTGTGCACCATTGCCAAATTTGGTTAACCACACTTCCATCCAAGCTTCTTTTCTCAAATAGTTTGCTAGGGGAAGTTTTCCCTAATGTCTATAGCGTTGCATTTTGTTAGATGATCATGTACCCTGCATGACGTTGTTGGATAATATAAGGCCTTAACCATGCTTGTGTAATAGAATTTGTCATGGTTATAAACCAAAACACAATTTTAAAAAAAATCATTCATATTTGACAATAATTGTCTTGAGAAAAGGATGACTATTCCCATCACAGATACTAATATAGTGGATAATGAACCCCCTACTGTACTTTATGAAGATATTGGTAGTTAAAGCCACTGAGGAGATACATGACCATTCAAAAGCACAAGGCTGCAAGTAATACCTTAATAGTGGGTACTGTACATTGTTCATTATAATCCACAGCTGTTCAGCCTTCATTTATCTGTATCTGCATTTACACTGGGCTGCAGTGGCCCTATAGGTGTGGGTGGTGAGGTCCCCATAATGTGGGTGGCAGTTGGCTCTGATTTGCCTAATTATCTGCCTATCTCTGCTCAACTGTCTCCAACTCTTTACTCACCTATCTCTGTACTACCCTCTCTCAGTTTTCTTCTTCTTTTCTTCTTTTTTCTGATTGCTTCCATTCTCGATTTTCTTCTTCTCAGTCTCTATTTGCATGTGCTCATCATTCTTTCTCTCCACAATGTTTGCTTCTCCACAGTATGCTTTGTCTATTTCCTACCTCATTTTATCCCTTTTCAATTTGCTTGATCTGTGATGGTTCAATATATCTTCCCTTCTGTTTCATTTCAGTTTGGCTGGCAGAGATGCAATGGGTAGCAACTTGTGATGGTTCAATATACCTTCCCTTCTGCTTCCTTCCAGTTTAGCAGGCAGAGGTGCAACAAATAGCAACTTGTGGAGGTTGCAATTGGGAGGCAACTTCGTAATGTTAGGATTGGGGTCAAAGACAGAGAAGGTTTGGGTATACTGAGGAGAGCAGTGGTGACAGGGTTACAGCTTGGCCATTAGGGAAAGGCTCAAGCAATCATAAATGCCCCCCATGTCATGCTCATAACAAAAGTTGACAGTAAGAGGAACATTGAGCAAAATTTATTTTTTTGTATTCAGATACCTGCTTTGGTTTCAAACTTGCATAGAAATAGAAGGTTTCCAAAGGCAAGTGGCAACATGGTACATCACACAAGAAGTCCAGTAAGAAGGAAGGAGAAATGTAATTATTCCCAAACCCAAAGTGATTATTGACATGCATGCAGCTGTCACATGCAGCTTCCCACAATATCAAGGTCATGACTGTGGCTGTCCATACCAATGGAACCCATTTATATTCTTAATAACATACATGCATTGTATATGAGGTAATATGGAATATAAATGAATGTCAGTAGAACAGTCTATAGCTTTCTAGAAATAACCACCTTAGTCTACGAAAGTGGGTTTAATTTAATGCTTTTTTCCCTCTATTGGAAATACCTGTGAAATACTTCCCAGTTGCATTATTAGGTACATAAAAAATAACAGGACAATATACAGTATTGGGTTATCATACATTTCAGTTCAGGCTTTTTCCAAAGTCTTTTTTGCACATTTTTTTTCTTAACAGAAATGAAATTTCTATCATTGCCATTTTTGATGAGCCACAGTTCCGTGAATGTGGTAATTTACTCCATCAAAATGCCTTACTGCTTTGTCTGTCATCCTGGACAGGATTGGTGACATCCTGACAGGTGACTGACAGTGAACGGCTAGAGAGGATCTTAAAAAATGCAAGTAAATGTTCTACCCAGAAGTCCCTGAGTTAAGCTATATCAGTCAATCTCAGGGTTAATTCATGTCAGCGCTTGTTTCCAATCTCCTTGAGTCTTCAGCGGAAGGTTGATAAAATTGAAGTGGAAATGAAGTTAGATGCACAGGAGGATACAGACAACAATAGACTGCTGGAATGGATTTGTATCCCTGATATACTCCTTGGATCATCCCTGTTCATTATGACCTTGTTAATGACATTGGCATATGGTGTATTCATTTATACTAAATAGAATTTTTAAACTGAAATATAGCATAACATAGAACTGTGTTGTGGAGGCATGCCACATGAAAAAGGCAAACATGCGTTACATTTTCATAATTTTTAGTAAAGGTGTACTTTAAAGGGAAACTGTCATGGGAAAACATGTTTTTTTAATGCATCAGTTAATAGTGCTGCTCCAATAGACTTTTGCACTGAAATCCATTTCTCAAAAGAGCAAACAGATTTTTTTATATTCAGTTTTGAAATCTGACAAGGGGCTAGCCATTTTGTCAATTTCCCAGCTGCCCCAGTCATGTGACTTGTGCCAGCACTTCAGGAGGGAACTGCTTGCTGGCAGGCTGTTGCTTTTCCTTCTCAATGTAACTGAATAGTACGCAGTGGGACATGGGTTTTACTATTGAGTGCTGTTCTTAGATGTACCAGGCAGCTGTTATCTTGTGTTAGGGGGCTGTTATCTGTTTACCTTCCCATTGTTCTTTTGTTAGGCTGCTGGGTGGGGGAAAGGGAGGGGGTTATTTCACTCCAACTTGCAGTACAGCAGTAAAGACTGATTGAAGTTTATCAGAGCACAAGTCACATGACTTGGGGCAGCTGGGAAATTGACAATATGTCTAGCCCCATGTCAGATTTCAAAATTAAATATAAAAAAATCTGTTTGTTCTTTTGAGAAATGGATTTCAATGCAGAATTCTTCTGGAACAGCACTATTAACTGATACATTTTGAAAAAATGTTTTTCCCCATGACAGGATCCCTTTAAACTATGTTATTCTTTCTTATAAAGATATCAGTGTTGCAGTGTGGAATGCCCCCTCTTTGTTTTGATCTATAGCAGGAAAAAATCTGACTATTCATTAGTGGTGCTAGAAATAAGTACAGGACAATTATGGTGCTGCAGAGAAAAGTGAAGAACAAAAAGGCTGTCTGTTTATAGTGGATACTCTAAAATGCGAATGTGTAGACTATAAGAGCTCAGCATTATGTGTTGCTTTGTAAGAAACACTTATAATGTATATCCGATTTATGTAGGTAGCTGTTCTGTTGCATTACATGATATTTCTAAACAGCATATATTTGGGGATATCACAGATAGTGATTGTTTTACGAGACTAGAATGACAAAGTTTATTATATTAGCTGTTGCTGAACTTACTGTGAGCAATATTATCAGCTAATCATTGGTACCTGCAAACTCTGCCCACACTGTTACTGATAATATATGACATTGAAGTACAGTGACAGGGATTAAAAACTTTTTGTCACACAGACATTATTGTACTGTAAAAATGCTTTCCAGATTTATGCAATAGTTACTTTAGACCAGCTGAAGCACATCACAGTGTACTTAGGAACATGTGTGGCCTCAGTACTTCTTTATTAAATGGACTCCACCAAAGCTATAATAACTTGTGCACCTCAAAGTGTATTTAAACTATTGTGTTTTTGTATTCATGTATATTTATAAAGTGTGACCTTTACAAAAAGGCCAAATTGCAAAGAGCAGGGTCAGTACTTGCCCACAAAGGACAAAATCGCCTATTTTCTGCAAACCTACTTCCCTTACAGGGATACAAAACTACATTTAGAGCCTGTACTTTATACATGTTTTCTACTAAATGGTGAGATACTGTATATTTAGGCTTCCTCAGACAGACTGGTGTAACATGATATATAACACATTTTGCAATGTAATGACAGCCTTTCACATGCTACTACTTTACCGGTTACTGAAATTGTGTCTGTGTTTCTATAAAGTTATTCAGCATAGGAGTATCATCTCTGAGTTTTGGGTGGGTTCAACTGGTAATTTCTGGGTAGTAATTTGTAATCTAAAAATGCTGTGTTTATTAGGAATATCTGACTATTCAGAGGACTGATTTTATAAACCCTCCATATGTAATTTAATTAATACAATTTTACATTAATTTTGTCACATTTGGCAATGTGAAACTTCTAGAATATCAGTTCCAGTTTTCTGTTATAGTTTTTATTATAGTGTGATAGTATCACTCAATTGTGCAGCAGCCAGAAACTAGAACACATCAATATTCGACACAATATTGTTCCTCACAGAATGTAAAGTAGCCATTGGTAAGATGTGTGGCAGTTCCCAAGTGTTTCCTTTGTTTTCTCATAATTTTCATTTCTGCATATTTTTATATAAAGTGTCTTCCACTGGTCTTCTCTTATTACAGAAAATTGGAATGAGCTAATGGGAGACAGCTGTTTTTTTCTCAACTTGGAGAGCTGTGAGAAACTGATGAGAACCTGTTTGGCCTTTCACCTTTCAACTTGACCTCTTGTTAATTTCTTCAGCTGCTGATTGTTATGGAAGGCTGGCAGATCCCTTTGTCTTTTACTGTTTCACAGTACAGACAGATAAATTATTTCTGTTTGTCCTTTGGTGCAAAAAAAGAAGTGATCGATATTACCCATGAATGATGTCAAGGATTTGTTGCCACAGCTTATGAATGACAAAATGTTACCCAAAAAAACACCTTTTGGGGCAAAGATTGAAAGATGGAAAGGTTTATTGATTTCTTCTTTTCTGAAATAGCTGCTGAAGCTACAAAAGAATAAAGGAAATCTTTGTGTGACAAGAAGCAGGAAAAAGCTTGCTCACAAACAGTTATTAGATCGGCTATTTTATTTAGGTATTGTGTCTGAGTAATAAAAAGACAACTGCTCAATTCTTCTGCTAGTTTTCTGCAATTTTTCCACTATTTCAAGTCCTCGAAAACGGAGATTTGTCCTAATAGAAAACTTCTGACTAAGGGTACAGGTCACTCATGACGAGGCCACATTATCAGAATGCTGCAATTTAACCTGTATACACTAAACAATAGGTAGAAATACAAAGGCATGCGTGTCTTGCATACTACTCAGCTCCATACATTCAGTGACTGCTGTGGTTGATTTTGTGGATTTTTCTTTTGGAGTAGGAGGGAAGTTTGCATTCTGTCGATCCTTAGCTTTATTTCTTTAGCAACAGTTATTATAGAAAGTAACAAATACATAAAAATACAATTTTCTATTTTATACACTATTTCCAGCTACAAATCTTGTTTAAAAAGTTTTTAGTACAGGTATAGGACCTATTATCCAGAATGCTCAGGACCTGGGGTTTTCTACTAGAAAATCATGTAAACATAAAATAAACCCAAAAGCATTTTTTTCTTCCGATAACGAATTATTATATCTTAGTTTGGATCAAATACAAGCTGCTGTCTGTAATTATTACAGAGAAAAAGGAAGACTTTTTTGAAAAAATGTGGATTATTTGGATAAAATGGATGGGGTGGACTTTTCATTTCAATTTAGTTTTATAAAATTTTATAATACATCAATAAACAATTCATTAAATAAATTGATATGACGATTTGAAAGCAAATTAAATAAAATAATTGACAGATCATTAGAAGTATATTTACCAATACTAGTTAAAACCAGTGAAAGGGGGGTGGACTTTCCATAATTCAGAGCATAATTCAGAGCTCCCACTGATAACACTTTTAAACTTGAGTGATTTTAATATCATTTATCTACTTTCTGATCTTACAGTTCTAATAAAGTGAAAAGTATGGGATTTGCGGGGTCTATGTGCCAAAATAGTAGTTTGCAACACGGGGGGGGGAATGTAACTTTACTCCAGTTCAGGTACCACATACAACCTTCATGTTTGATTCCAAATAGTATACTTCACTATTTCACATTTATCACACATGATTATGTGTTTTTAACCTTCCATCACTGCCTTCTTCAGAACAGGCAAAAAAGGCTTGTACAGCACAGTGTAATGAAGCAATTGAATTCTTAATGAATCAGATGAAAGTTGAGTGTAGGACTGGCCATACAGGGGATGACATAGTTGGCCACCTTAAATATATTGCAATATATGGACAAACATATATATCTTGTATTTGTCTATATGAATGTTTTGGTCAAAGCCTCATTGCATCCCCTCTTAATGGTTTTAAAAAATAGTGGCTATTATTACAGGTATGCAACCCATTATCCGGAAACCCGTTATCCAGAAAGTTACATACTTACATGTTATTCATTACTTCACCTCATATAACTCCTAAGATCTAATCAGCAGGTTATATTCTAATCTATAAAGGTATAGGGCCTGTTATCCAGAATGCTTAGGACCTGGGGTTTTCTGGATAAGGGATTTTCCATAATTTGGATCTTCATACCTTAAGTTTACTAGAATGTAAACATTAAATAAACCCATTAGGTTGGTTTTGCTTCAACTAAGAATTGATTCTGGGGCAAATTTACTAAAGGGCTAAGTGGGCTTTTCTAGTGAAAATTTGCCAAAAAAACAATTCGCAGGCATATCACCAATTTACTAAAAGGCAAAGAGGACAAGCTCATTTCACCAAGCAAATTTTCAATCAAGCAAATGATAGTTACACCGCAAATTTATTGCCAGAGTCTATCTTTAAGATGAGGTGAAGCTACATTGTCAACAATATTAAATAGTTACATAGTGAAAAAAGACAAAGTCCATCAAGTTCACCCCTCCAAATTAAAACCCAGCATACACACACCCCTCCACACTTTCACACAAACCATATATGCCCATAGCTATACTAACTATAGAGTTTAGTATCAAAATAGCTTTTGATATCATGTCTGTCCCAAAAATCATCCAGGCCCCTTTTAAAAGCATCAACAGAATCAGCTATTACAACATCACCCGGCAGTGCAATCCACAACCTCACTGTCCTCACTGTGAATTACCACCTACGCTACTTCAAATGAAAGTCCTTTTCTTCTAGTCTGAAGGGGTGGCCTTTGGTGCAGTGATCCTATGGATAAAAAGGTCTCCTGATATTTGTCTACAATGTCCTCTAATTTACTTGTAAAGTTTTATCATTTCCCCTCGCAAGAGCCTTTTTTCCAGAGGAAACAACCCCAACCTGGACAGTCTAACCTCATAATTTAAGTCTTCCATCCCTCTAACCATTTTAGTTGAACATCTCTGCACTCTCTCCAGCTCATTTACATCCCTCCTAAGGACTGGATTCCAAAACTGCACTGCATATTCAAGATGAGGTCTTACTAGGGATCTATAAAGAGGTATAATTATGTTTTCATCCCTTGAGTTTATGCCCTTTTTTATGCAAGATTGAACTTTATGTGCTTTAATAGCTACAGAATGACACTGCCCAGAATTTGTTATCTATAAAAACCCCAAGATCCTTCTCATTTAAGAAAACTCCCAACACACTGCCATTGGGGGCAGATTTACTAATGGTCAAATGGTCAAAAAACATCGCAATTCAACCATCTCATTTTTTGGGGGGGCTATTTTCGATCGAATATGGCCATTTACAATAAAAAAAAAATTGTTCAAATCGTTCGATCACATCGTTGGAATTGAACGATTGGAGCGATTTTGTGCAATTCCTAGAAATTTTCAGGACAGGTTCTAGGAGTTCCCCCATAGGCTAAAATGGCAATTTAACAGCTTTAAGGTGGTGAAGTGGCGAAGTCAAAGGATTTTAAAGAACCAGTACTTCGAAAATTTGACTTGTTGAATACTTGAATGTTTTCTATTCGAATCGAATTTTGGCCTATACGATAGTCGAAGTAGCCCAAAATTACTTTGAAATTTAAATTTTTTAACGTAAATTTTATTTGAATATTCACTTCGACATTTAGTAAATGTGCCACTTAGTGTATAACTTGCATTTATATTATTTTTGCCAAAGTGCATAACCTTGCATTTTCCAGTGCTGCCCAGTTTCCCAACTTAGACAAATCTGCAGAGTGGCAGCATCCTGCATCGAACCTGCAATTCTGCACAATTTAGTATCATCTGCAAAAGTAGAAACCATACTTTCAATGCCCACATCCAGGTCATTAATAAACAAGTTGAAAAGCAAGGGACCCAGTGCAGAACCCTGCGGTACCCCACTAACAACACTGGTCCATTTAGAAAATGTTCCATTTACCACCACTCTTTGTAGTCTATCTTTTAGCCAGTTCTCTATCCAGTTACAAATACTATGTTCCATGCCAACATTCCTTAAATTAACCAGTAACCTTCTGTGTGGCACAGTATTGAATGCTTTAGCAAAGTCTAAGTAAATCACATTCACTGCCATCCCAGAATCGAGGTTACTGCTTACCTTCTCATAAAAAGAAATTAAGTTAGTCTGGCAAGATCTATTACGCATAAAACCATGCTGGCACAAACTCATAGTATTGTTATTTGCTATGAAGTCCTATCCTTTATTAATCTTTCCTACCACCGAAGTCAGACTAACTGGCCTATATTTCTGAGGCTGAGAACGGGATCCATTTTTGAATAGTGGCACCACATTAGCAATTTGCCAGTCTCTCGGCACCATGCCAGACCTCAATGCAGCCTGAAAAATTAAGTAGAGAGGTTTGTCAATCACAGAGCAAAGCTCACTAAGTACCCTGGGATGAATCCTATCTGGCCCTGGACCTTTGTTTATCTTAACATGTTCTAGTCTTTTTTGAAATTCATCATGTGTGAACCATGCATCATTAGATGTTTTACTAGAATATGGACTATTAATAAGGAAACCTTCATTAACTGGTTCCTAATTTGCATAGACATATGAAAAGTATGTGTTCAGAATCTGAGCTTTTTGCTTGTTCTCATCAACCAGCTGACCCACCTCTGAAAATAAAGGTCCCGCCCCTTCCTGCTTCATTTTTTTTTATTTTTAACATATTTAAAAAACAATTTGGAATCTTTTCACGGCTTACTGCAATATCCTTTTCCATATTGATTTTAGCTTGCCTGCAGCATTTTAAAGACTTCCCATTTTTGTTTGTGTTTAACCCGGTCAAAAGCATTTCCCACTTAATATATTGCAGAGATGCCCTTATACTGTCAAAGTTTGCACGCCTCAATGTTTTAGTTACTCCCTTATAGAATTGCCTCTGCAACATAATCTCAAAGGAGACCATGTTATGATCACTATTCCCTAAATGCTCACCAAATGCTAGAGACGAGTTCAGTATTATTAGTTATTACAAGATCCAAAAGTGAGCTATTCTTAGTAGGTTCTTGAATGAGCTGGGATAAAAAGTTGTCATTTACCACATTCAGGGCCAGATTTATATAGTAGGTGCCCCTAGGCCCACTGCCGTTTGTCGCCCTTGTCCTCCACTTTTTTGTGCAAATTTTCATTATTGGGACAGGCGCAATGGGTATTGGTGCATGGGAAATTAAAAAACAATTGTATCTCCTGCACATCCCCAGTGTTTTTGAACAAAATGTGGGTTTGGTTTGGCAGCATGCCGCCCCCCCTAAAATCTTGCCGCCCTAGGCCCGGGCCTAGGTGGCCTTTCCACAAATCCAGGCCTGAGCATATTTACAAACCCACTAGCTTTATCTGTCTTGGAAGCCCCATTACCCCAGTCAATGTCCAGATAATTGAAGTCACCCATAATAATAACTTAACCTAGTTGTGAAGCCACTTCTATTTGTAAAAGTAGCTGGGCTTCATACTCGTCACTTATACAAGGTGGTTTATAGCATACACTAATTATATTTTCTTTGTAACCTTTTGCCCAGTCAAAATCTCTACCCTGAGGGATTCCACACCCTCACCAGTGCCAGTAATGGTTATTTCTTAAGTGCATGGCTTTAATTCAGGCTTTACATACAAACACATTCCTCCCCCTTTCTAATCCCTCTGTCCCTCCTAAAAAGGGTATAATCATTTAAATTCACAGTCCAATCACATGTTTCATCCCACCATGTCTCAATGATGCCAATTATATCATAATTTTTAGAGCATGCAATTAATTCTAGGTCTCCCATTTTACTTGTCAAACTTCATGCATTTGTCAGCATACAGCAGAGGTTACTACTTTTAATTTCTAAATGTGCATTCATTTGAGGAGACTAATATGTTAAATTAGTATTGGTCTGTTTTCCTTGTAACAGATGGACCTCCTTAGCTGGTAAACTGTATGCGCCCTCACTCCTCCCCCATGACCCCTTACTAATCCCACTAACCCATCTACCCTAGCTTCCCAAAATTCTTTCTCTCACCACCCCCCCCCTTGCCTAGTTTAAACACTCCTCCAACCTCTTGGCCATTCTTTCCCCTAGCACAGTGGACCCCCTTCCATTGAGGTGCAATGACTGTATAGGTTGTACCCCAAGGAAAAATCAGCCCAGTGCTCTAGGAACCCAGTCAAAACAGCCAGGCAGGGTCAAACACAAGTAAAAGAAAGTCTAGAAGCTTATAGCACAAAGTACAAGGCACCAGGAACAAAACCTATCACGGGCAGCGCATAGCAGAGCAAAAATCCCTTTAATACTTTTGAATTTGGCGCCATTGCCGGCGCCTTTAAATAAATGCGGAAGTGCGCCGCGTGCGCCTAGAGGAAGCCGGAGGGGAAAAGATGCGGCGGGCGTCCCTGCCGTTCCCCCCACTAGACCACCAGGGTAAGTTCCTTACAGCAAGCTATTTTGTTTATTGCCAGACACCTCCCTCTCTTCTAGGGATGGCGCGAACCGCCGCAAAAAAGTTCGCGGACGCGTTCGCGAACTTGCGACAAACGCGCGAACAGTTCGCGAACGTCGCAAACCCCATAGACTTCAATGGGAAGGCGAACTTTAAAAGCTAAAAAAGACATTTCTGGCCAGAAAAATGATTTTAAAGTTGTTTAAAGGGTGCAACGACCTGGACAGTGGCATGCCAGAGGGGGATCAAGGGAAAAGAAAAATCCATTATTTTCTTATGTCAAAAGTGTTACAAAGTATCTTACCTGCACCTGTTAGCTGTTCTGGACTCTCTGCCAAAAGCCAAGTTCAAATCTTTGCTTCTTTTTCTGGCTGTTCAGTGAGGGTCTTTCCAGTGAAAGAGGGTCCTCCAAAAAGAGGGTCTTTCCAGTACAAATGAAGGACAGAGGGTTGAGCTCGCAAAAGAGGGACAGTTGGGACTCGGGAGGTATGCACATTTTTTTTTTAGTCCAGGGGGTGTGTGGGGGTGGTCCAGGGAGATCTTCCTGATTGGCTGCCATGTATCTGCTGGTCTGGGGTGAGAGGGCAAAAAAATGCGGCAAAAAAAAAGCGCCAAATTGACGAGAACCCAAAATGCGAACGTCGCGCGACGTTCGCGAACTTCCGGCGAGCGCGAATAGCGGATGTTCGCGCGAACAAGTTCGCCGGCGAACAGTTCGCGCCATCCCTACTCTCTTCTTCATCTTTTCCTCCCACCTATTTCCATACTAAATACACAATCATTTTCGAATTCTTCCTCTTCTAATGTTACATAAATCTTTGCTGTCATTACTGAACTCTTGTTTGCCTCGTACAGTGTTCAGAGATGATTCCAGTAGTTAACTTCATGCAGATTAAAGATCTTAGATTTCTGTGTAATTTTTATTATAGAACTGTATGACATTTATGATCACTTTCTAACAATTCTGTTTCCAAGATCTTTTCCGCATATAAGATATAGATTTAAAATAATGATAAATTACATGGTAGTAATGCTGTGAACAAATGAGGCACAATGGTAAAGAAAACAACACAAAGGCATTAGTGAACACCATTTCAACAAGAATGACAATCCTGTTTCTGCTTGTAATAATGGTATATTTCTATATAAAAGTGTTATATGTTTAGCAGGGAAAAGTTAAATGTTAAAATGTTAAAGCACTTTATAAACAAATGTTTCTCTTGCTGGCAAAAAAAGCCGCCTCTGGTAACTTTAAGAGCCGAATTTCCATTTTTTAAAATGGAAATTCAGCTCTTCTAGTGCAGCGAGCGCAGTAGCACTCAGCTCCGACAATAAAATATTAGAAGCGCGGAGCAGGGGGGGGGCGCATCAGGCGGCAGCAGCCCGTGGAATGCCCCTGCCTTTACTCTTGTACAGGTATGGGATATTTAATTTGGAAAGCTCTGAACTACAGGAAGGTTGTCTCCCTTAAGTGTACGTTTGAAGCAAAAAAATGTACTATATTTTTTCAAATATTTACTTTTAATCTGGTCTAATACAATAATAATAAAACTAACTAAGCTGCATGAACCATTGTTATTTTTATTAATCCTATTGGGTTTATTTATTTGTTTTTAGCAGACTTTAGGTATAGTGATCCAAATTACTGAAAGACGCTTATCTGGAAAACCCCAAGTCCTGTGCATTCTAGATAATAGATACCATGCATGTAGTAAAATAATTATATGATATAATTATCAATATATAAATTATATCCTTATAAATGGTGAGTACTGATGTCGTCAGTTATAAACAATGAGTAGTGATGTCATTTATGTTATATGACTCACTAAAACTTGTGTATTATAAAAAATAAAGTATCCCCTGTTACAAAATATGAGGATATTAGAAGTTACCTCAGAGTTCTGTCTGCTGTCTATCATTTTTAGCATGTGTCCTTTTGTAATACCAATCTGTGGTTTCTGGATACATGTGTGTGTCATATAGTATTATACACAGTTGTATACACATTATACACATATATATAATATAGAAATATATTTGTTCTTTTACAATATATTGATGTTGTTGCAATCATGATGGCTTGGGAACTGTTTAGAAATATCTATGCCTGAACACAATATAGGTGTTTCAATGCTGAAAACATGGCGTGTAAATACCGACTAACATTCAAGCAAAGATATCAACCAGTGTTTGGAAAGGTCTAGTTTTGTGCTGTACTGTACTGTAATCTAGAAGGAAAATAGTCCAAACAAGAGAAACCTGATGAATGCAACCTACATTTAGGGGCCGATTTACGAAATTCACGTGAAATGATCGAAGTACGATCGAATTCGATCGAATTGCGATTGTACGTATTTTTCGTGAAATCGGATATGCAAATTTGACCTCTCCGATCATCAGATCAAATAGATCGAATGATCGGATATTCAATAATTCAATCATTCGATGATCGAAGGAATCAAAATTTTAAATTTATTCGACTGCCTACTTCGCCAGATTGAACCTACCGAATTGTAATAGAAGCCTATGGGAAGCTCCCCATAGGCTTCTGAGGCTAAGTCCTGCACGAATACCATTCGTACGATTGGAGCATTCAATCGTTCGAATCGCACACATTTTTTGGACGCTCCAAGGAAATTTCACAATTTTTTTGTGAATTCGAATGATCGGTATCCAATTGTACGAATTCATTGAGAAATCGTATTGCAAGCAAAATGATAGCCTAAAATAATTCGATAAGCATTCCATGTTCGAATGCTTATCGAATTGCGAATTTGGTCAAGCTAATTTCTGGGAGTAATAGTAAATTAGTAAACAGCCAATTGATGATTGAAATTAGATAGACAATCTATTGGTTGATGGCAGATAATCTACACAGCTACTTCTAAGGGGCAAAATTCAGGGCAAGAATAAAAATAAAAATACCATTTACACTAGTATAACTTTCTCGTAAACAGTCCATAGTTGTCAGATCCATGTTCATGCATGTACGCGTTAGTGCCAGTTGGTGTTCCAGATTGCATAATGACACTGGTGTGTGACACACTAAATCTTCAGTTATAAAACCTATCCTATAATTTTGTGTAGTGCTTAGGGGTTTGCCACACCTCCCAGTAAGCAAATATGTTTGAAATGGTACAGGAGTGCCAGTATCAAGCCCAACCCCCATTCAGTAAACAAGCAAGGAATTGTTCAGTATAGAAATAAAAACTGGGTAAATTGATTTTTAATATAGTTAGTTAGCTCTCTTGTTTTCCACTGACTGGTTACCCTGGTGACCATGCAGTAACCAATCAGAGACTTGAGGGAGGGCCAACACGGCCACAACTGTTGATTTTGAATCTGAGCTGAATGCTGATGATCAATTGCAAACTCACTGAACATTTATGTCCCATGTGGTCCCCACTTCAAGTCGCTGACCAACTCAAAGTTAAAGAGTTGAAAAGCAGGAAGTTGGATTCTGGCTATTATATTAGACATCCAGTCACTCCGGTCTTTATAGTTTGCATTTTTCCCTGACTAAATATATTGGAAACATTTTTTTTTGCACAGCCTATTTATCAAGTTTTTATTTTTACACTGAACTGTTCCTTTAAGTTGAGATATGGAGCGAGCAGCATAAATTAAGGCCAAGAGTCAGGCTGTCAGTATTAGGAGATCCTGAATAAGAGGTTCAGTATTACACACCAGGACACTAAGGGGCAAATTTACTTTTATTCCCCAAATAAATTCGACCAAATTCGCAATTCGATAAGTATTCTACCATCGAATGCTCGATGTCCGATTTCTCGATGAATTCATATGATCGGATACCGATGTTTGATTTCATGAAAAAAATTCGAACGATTGAATGCTCTGATCATACAAATGGTATTCGAGCAGGACTTAGCCTCAGAAGCCTATGGGGAGCTTCCCATAGGCTTCTATTACAATACGGTAGGTTCAGTCTGGCGAAGTAGGCAGTCGAATAAATGTAAAATTTTGATTCCTCCGATCATCGAATTATCGAATATCCGATCAAGCGATCTATTCTATCTATTCAATATTCAATGATAGAAGAGGCCAAATTTTACTTAACGATTTCACGAAAAATTTGTACGATCATTATTTGATCGAATTTGATTGAACTTTGATAATTTCATGTGAATTTAGTAAATTGGCCCCTAAGGCAAAGTTGCAACAAGAGCAATGGTGCAATGCATTCATTGCAACACAACTAAATGTGTAGAAAAAAATATGCCTGTGCACAGAGTTGTGACAAAACATGAGTGTTGCGTCAAAAAACGACGCGTCGTGTCAAAAAACGACGCGCGACTCGTTTTTTTGGTGAATTTTCGCCAGGCGAAATTTCACATGTGATTCGCGAATTTATTCGCCAGCGGCGAATCGCGGGAATCCGCCGCGAATTCGGCCCTGGCGAATAAATTCGCCCATCACTAGTGCAATACAGTGATGATGAAAATTTTCATTACTGCAAATAATTAGTGATATCAAGCTACTGTATATATATACTGTATATATATGTGATAGGGAATATAGGGCCAGCCTGAGATATAGTAGAGGCTTAGACATATCTACAATGCAAGCTGAAGAAGCACAATCCACCAATTTTATGCACTTTTGACTGTGCCTTTAAGGCTGTCTAAACTGCCACAGGTATCTGCATTATAATTCGATGAGAAAGGGCTCTTGCATTTCTGCCCCAGTTTTTTGTAAATTACCCCTATATTGCTCAACTGAACATATTCTTTGCTTTTGGCTTGAAAACACGAATGATTACAAACATTTTACATTTATTCTAGAAAAGATTTTCTTATTTACTTTATTTCTGTTAAGATAACCTGATATGAAAGCTTCAGAGAACTAAACATTTTGCTTTATAATTGACATATCACAAGACTTCCCAGGAATTTAAATTTCAGCATAAATGTGTTACCTTGAAAATTTGTGAAGCACATTACTTTAGGTAAGTGCTATATACATAAGAATGTAAGCAGAATATTTAAATGGGAGCTGAAACATTGAACATGAGTAGAAGATTGTATATATAAAAAATGTGTGGAGTTTATAGTTGACAATCTACATTTTCAAAACAGTTTTATTTTCCAAGATATGTTTGTACAGAAATTATTCCATTCTTCATATAAACCGAATAAATTTTATTTTTCCTATTTCTTCACATTCATATTCAAAGAGGAAAATGCAACAACATTTTTGTGGAAGTGCTGATTACTTCTACATATCTCAGTTTTCCAAGAAATGAAACAAGTAAAATATTATTACTGTGTATAGTCAAATTGACACTGTTCTTGAAATTAACTGGAACTTGTCATCAAATGGGTATGTTTTTTGCCTAAAAATACCACGTAGCTTAGTTAATTAGTCATGTTAAAAATATTTAATTTACTCAAAGTTTGCAAATGTCACAACTATTTTTTTTTTTTTTGCATTTTTCCAGGACCTATTTTATTTCCTGTTAACACACTTAAAATCCTTTATTCTCCTTGAAACTTAATGAAATTTGGGTAAAAAGGACTCCAAGAATAGCAGATACCCAATGTAACGATGGTATTCTTAGTTGAGGTGCTGTTTTAGCAGATGACCTCAACTTTAGCTCCACTGTGTGTGTGTGCACACATGGGTATATTTATCAAAGAGTGAATTTAAGAGTGAAATTCCGCCACTAGAGGGAAATTCCGCCGCTCTCCATTCATTTCTATGGGTTTTTTTAAAGGCGTATTTATCAAAGGGTGAACTTTCACGTCAGTGACCCCCATTTGAAAGTTGGACAGCATCAGAAGAAGAAGGCAAAGAGTTCATAAACTATACAAAATAAAAACAGACAGCCAAATTATTTAGAATTAGCCATTCTATAAGATATTTAGGGGTAAATTTACAAAATTCATGTGAAGGATTCGAAGTTTGATCGAATTTGATCGAATACTGATCGTATGATTTTTTAGGATATTCGAATTATCGAATAGATCGAATGATCGGATATTCGATAATTCGATCATTCGATGATCGAAGGATTTAAAATTTTAAAATCCTTCGAATGCCTACTTCGCCAGATTGAACCTACCGAATACAAATAGAAGTCTATGGAAAACACCCCCCCCCCATAGGCTTCTTTTGCTAAGTCCTGCTCGAACACCATTCATACCATCGAGCACCTCGATCGTTTGAACCGTACAATTTTTTCGGAGGCTAATAAGAAAAAGTATGATTTTTTTCCTGAATTCAAGCGATTGGTATCCGATCGTACAATTTCATTGAGAAATCGAATATCGAGCAAAAAGATAGCCTAAAAGGCTTCGATAAGCATTCAATAGTCGAATGCTTATTGAATTTCGAATGGATTAGTACAATTTTTGGGTGAATTTTAGTAAATTTGCACCTAAAAGTTAACATAAAGGTGAGCCATCCTTTTAAGACCCACCCAAAAATGTAGCCCTATCCTTTCAAACAGGTCTTAACTATGTATCCCTTCCACAATAGAATTCATCAATGTACATCAGAACCCTTCTTTAATGCAGTGAATCCAGCATTAATCTTTCTACCAAGCAACTCTGCTACAAACCCACACTCTATCATTCTTGCCCCTAACTGATAATATTACACGTTTAACCCTTTAAATGCCTCAGAACATAGAAGAAGTGGGGAATGAATGGCCCCTGGGCCACACAATCACCCAGGATCCCCAAGGCAGCAGCAGCAGACGTGTCCTGGCCCTACAGCTCCGCCCCTTTTACCGGATCCAACAAAAAAGATGGTGCCAGCTCTGCCCCCAGCCCTCCCGGTTGATCCTGAAGTAAAATCCTTCAAATTCGACTATTGAATTTGAAGGATTTTACCGCAATTCGATTGGTCGAACGATTGAATAGGAAATAAATTGATCGATTTGAACAATTTTTTCGATCGATCAAATATTTTTTATTCAATCAAAATTATGTTTCTGAAATGTGGGATATATAATGGAGTAAAATGCAAGTTTCAGAAATTTCATAAAAAAGCGTTATGTTTAGCATAGCTTTGCAGTTTGGTTGTTTGCAGTAAAAATACATATTTACCTATTTTAGATTCATCAGAATGTATACGTTATATGTGGAAAATATATGGTTTTCTAGGGTCTCCATAGTGTAAGGGGGTCTCATGGCACATAATACACATATTGGGTGCTTATATTGTAGTAATTCAAATGCACAATTTGGATTTGGGGGTCTCTGTATGCCACATATTTTGATAAATCTATGCATATAGGGCATCCAACTGTTTAGTAGACCCCTGGCATTCATAATTAGTATTCCTTTTGCTGATATGGTACAAAATGTGGGGTATATAGTGGGGTAAAATGGAAGCTGAAAGTGACGATTTGTAGAAATTTCATAAACAGAATTATGTTTAGCATACTGTAGCTTTGCAATTTGGTAGTTTGCAGTAGAAAGATATATTTACCTGTTTAAGATTCATCAGAATTTGTACTTTTGGAAAATATATGGTTTTTTACAGTCTCCATACTGTTATGGGGTCTTATGGCCCATAATACACATACCGGGTGCTTGTATTATAGCAGTCAAAGTGTCATACATGAAAATTCGTATGTACTATTCTCATTCGGGAGTCTCTGTATGCCACATCGTTTGGTAACTCTTTTCATATCAATCATCAAACTGTTTAGTAGACCGCTGGTGTTCATATTTAGGATGCTTTATGCTGGTATGTTACAAAATGTGGCATATATAATGGGGTAAAAGGCAAGCTTTGTGAAGATTTTTTGAAATGTCATAAAAAGTGTTATGTTTAGCATAGCTTTTCAGTTTGGTAGTTTGCAGCAGAAAGACATATTTACCCATTTTAGATTTGTCAGAATGTGTGCTTTCAGAAAATATATGGTTTTATAGGGAATCCATAGTGTTATGGGGTCTTATGGTGCATAATACACATACCAGGTGCTTGCATTGTAACTGTCAGAGTGTCATATGTGAAGATTCAAATGCACTATTTTCATTTGGGGTTGTCTCCATGCCCCCCACTTTGGTAAATATTTTCATATCAAGCTTCAAACTGTTTAGTAGATCCCTGGCATTCATATTTAGGATGCTTTGCTGGTACATTATGAAATGTGGGGAATATAATGGGGTAAAATGCAAGCTTTGTGGAGCTTTCAGGGAGTGCTTAATGTCCCTAAAACTATACATACTGAATCTGGTATTGGCATGTTCAGGAGAAATGAGAGTTTCCAATCAGGTGGATTTTCATTTGTACAATAAAATATTTTCCTGATATAAATTCACATATTATCAAAAATAGGAACTTTTGATTTTTTGGTATTTAGCACTATAAATCTTTTTGCAAATAGAAATACATGAAAATTCAGAAAGCTCAGGTTCTTCTGAAAAAAACAATGTATAGTTTTCCTAGGTAAACTAAAGGTTTCCCCTCAGAAAATTCCCCTAAAGTGAGAGCACACAATATGTTTCAAATTGTTTCAAATTGTGCAAATGAAATTCTGCTGGCACTTAAAGGGTTAATGAGAAGATACTCCATTCTCCTGCTTTGGTTTGTTAATGCTTATTCTCTTTATGTTTTGGACTGGATTCATGCAAACTACAGTACATAGTGCTACTGAATATGTTAATGCTACATACACAGTGGTGAGTGTTGTTGCATTGTGGAGCTCAAGCCCTAGGTAGACTCATATCTGCAAAGACATGTAAAAAAGAATGTAATAAAATTCACAAATAGCAAAAGTTTGTGAATAAATATGTTCCTATGGCAATGTAATATTCTTCATTAGACTTTTATTGCATTGTGAATCTTAATTGTACTTGCTAAGGAGTTTTGTTAGATATTTTGCTGCAAAAAAGGGTTTTTACATCCACTGCTAACATTTGCAAAAATAATTTGTAACTTTGCAAGGATGTTGGTAAGGTCTTTAACCCATGAAAAATGGCACAAACATGGTCACTAATGTTCGCACGCATCTTTGTGCTATGGGGAAAAAAATATTATATTCGTCCTTTTGTATACTCCTCAATAAAGTTTGTATTTCCCAGTCACATTCACATACACTATGATCACTTTTATTTGGAGTCAATTAACATTTTGTCTGAATGTGACAAGACAAGAGACTAGAATACATAAAGGAAACACACACTATATTGAGCAGAATATACTTGTAAAGACTCACCCTGGTGGTCTAATGGGCCGGCAGGGACGACTTCACAATGATCCTTCCCCCTTGGTGCCTGTGGATCCTATGGCGTGCACAGCGTGCACTTCTGGGTTTTACATAGTTACATAATTAAATTGGGTTGAAAAAAGACAAAGGCCATCAAGTTCCACACCTCCAAATGAAAACCCAGCATCCATACACACATACCCCTCCATACTTTCACATAAATTATATGGCCAAAGACTAACTACAGCCTTTGATATTATGCCTGTCCAAGAAATCATCCAAGCCCCTCTTAAAGGCATTAACAGAATCCGCCATCACAACATCACCTGGCAGTGCGTTCCACAATCCCACTGTCCTCACTGTGAAGAACCACCTATGCTGCTTCAAATGAAAGTCCTTTTCTTCTAGTCTGAAGGTGTGGCCTCTGGCGCATTGATCCTCTTTATAGGTAAAAAGGTTCCCTGTCTATAATGTCCTCAAATAGTTTAGTTACATACTGTAGTTACACAGTTAAATTGGGTTGGAAAAAGACAAAGTCCATCAAGCTCAACCCCTCCAAATTAAAACCCAACATCCACACACACATACACTCCCTCCAAACTTTTACACAAACCATATATGCCCATAGCTATACTAGCTGTAGAGTTCAGTATCACAATAGCCTTTGATATAATGTCTGTCCAAAAAATCATCCAAGCCCCTCTTAAAAGCATCAACAGAATGAGCCATCACATCACTTGGCAGTGCATTCAACAACCTCACTGTCCTCACTGTGAAGACCCACCTACGCTGCTTCAAATGAAAGTAATTTTCTTCTTGTCTGAAGGGGTGACCTATGATGTGGTGATCCTCTTTATGGGTAAAAAGGTCCCCTGATATTTGTCTATAATGACCTCTAATGTACTTGTAAAGTGTAAACATGTCCCCTTGTAAGCGTCTTTTTCCAGAGAAAAAAACCCCAACCTGGGCAGTCTACCCACATAATTTAAGTCTTCCATCTCTCTAACCAGTTTAGTTGCACATCTCTGTACTCAGTCCAGCTCATTTATATCCCTATTAAGGACTGGAGTCCAAAACTGCACTGCATACTCCAGATGAGGCCTTACTAGGGATCTATAAAGAGGTATAATTATGTTTTCATCCCTTGAGTTTATGCCATTTTTTAGGCAAGACAGAACTGTATTTGCTTTAGTAGCTACAGAATGACACTGCCCAGAATTAGACAACTTGTTATCTATAAAAACCCCAAGATCCTTCTCATTTAAGGAAACTCCCAACACATCATTTAGTGTATAACTTGTCATTGCCTTTTGGCAAGAACTTCAAATATTTAAAGGGGCTTTGGGCTAAGAATGATTTCCCATTGTTAGGTCTAACTTGATTAATTAGATTAATTTGATTAAATGTATTAATTTGATTAGTTCCTGGGTGTGTTTTTGGTCTGCGAATTCTCTGGTTTTGATCCCCGCCTGTTTGACTCTGCTATACTCTGCAAAATCCCAACCTTTTGCCTGCCTGACTATTCTGAACTCTGACTATACCAACCTGGCCTGCCTGACTATTCTGAATTCTGCCTGCACCGACCCCACCTGCCTGACTGTTGTTGAACTCTGCCTGTACCAACCCTGGCCTTCCTGACCATGCTTTATCATCTACTCCTTAAAGTTGTTGTTGACCTCTGTCCTAACTTTGGTAATGAACATGCCTTTTGCTTGTTCAGAACGCTTGTTTTGCTCCTCTCAAGTTAAGACCTGCCCGCATCTGAGTAACAGAGGGCTCCTCCCGAGGCAAATCTGCTACAGATGGAAGATTGAACCGTGACTGGGAGCTTAGCACTTGTTCTGAATTTAGGGAGCCGTACATGACAATACTGCTACTGGATATTAATATTGGGTTGGCATGAGATTTTCATCTGTACCTAAATTAATTCTTTTTTTTCTAAGTTTTCAACTTTGGCAAAGAACAAATGTGTGTGATAGCAATTCTTAACACCTGTTCAGTGGAACGATCATGTAGAAAACACAAGCAATTAGTCTGCACTGATTATCTCATTCCACTTCACATCTGACAAAACATTGTCTCCAGTGACATGAGTAATCCAATGAGTGAAAGCTTTATTCATTTCACCCCATGAATCATATCATTACATCTCACTAATATATTTTAATACACTAACTAAGCTTGTACTATCAGTTTAACAACACAAAAAACCCTAAGTTGATTAAAATAGCTTTATAAAGTAAACATTCAGTATTTTGGTTGGTTTCCCCATGAGCTATGTTTCCTTTAAGTCAGAATCTGTGGGAGAATATTCAGTCAAATTACTTTGTTTGACCTTCCCTTAACCTGTCGTGAAAGTTACACAAACTCCTTCATGGTTCATCTAGATTCTCCTTTTACTTGCGCTGCAAGTTCTGATGGACAGAGACATGTGGGAAAGTAAATTCAAACTTATAATTTATGGTAGCTGAGGTACTAGTTAATGTACTTTGTAAATTAAAAAGAAATATAAGTATAAATGTGAGGGATTAACCCTGTTTAAGGAGTAGAAAAGTAAATGTATAGCAATTCCTAATTACACAAGAAAAATAATGCAAGTGTAGTAAATAACAATGATGTTCAAATAGACACCAAAAAGGTGTCCAACATTTCTATTTAGAATGAAATAAGACATTATCCAGGGGCACAAAGACAAAGTAAACACATTTTGAATTCATTTTTATTTTTCTACAATTGTTACATACCTTTATTATAATAATAATAATTATGGCTATATGTTTCTAACATGGTAGTGGATTCATCATTGATTCAGTGAGATCATGCTAACCAGATCTACATTAAACTCATAAAATATTCCAAGATGCAGAACCATAGTCATTTAAATGGCAACCTTTATTCACAGGCGTATCAGATATCCTATCTAGATAACACACTTTATAATACATTGACATGCAATACATTAAACCCGTAAAAATGAATTAATCAAGATATGCAAGCCTAAATTTTGTTGAACCCAATGGGAAGGCATTTTGCAATTTGAAAATTCATCAGGATCTTCTTTGTGCTAATAATTGTTCTGTGTTACAGCCCCGGGGGTCACACATTCGACTCTTGTAATTCTGATGCCCTTTCTACACCCCTGAACTACCTCCAGTTGTGCTGCTATTGCCAATAATATATCCCTTTGTCAGCATTAGAAGTAAAAAAAAAATTAGGATTTGGTCCCTGAGGTTTTGTATAATTTTCCATGCATATAACAGTGCAAAAATGTGAATGGGTATCAGCAGACACTACCTTGGCCTTACAGTTAAAGGGGTTGTTCAGCTTCCAAACACTTTTTTTTGTTCAGTGGTTTTCAGATTGTGCTCCATAAATAAAGACTTTTTGAAATTACTTTCCATTATTTATCTTTTACTGTTTTTCCAAAATCTAAGTTTAAAGCTGAATGTTGGTGTCTCTTGTGTTTGAGTCTTATAGCTCTTTAATTTAGGTGCAGACTCTAAACTGTTACAATTTTGCAACATTTAATTGATACACTTCACAGCAACACCTCTGGAGTATTAGCAACTATTGTATCAATTCTAACAGCTGCCTGTAATGAAACCCAGAGATTCTGCTCAGCAGGGACAAAGATAATAAATGTATCCATTAAATGTATCAGTTTAGAACAGTTGGGGGGGGGTCGCTGACCCCTCCCAGAGCTGCTTAAGAAGGTGAAAAATGACACTTTACATTTCAACTAGTTGTTTGAAGGTGGACAACCCCTTTAACAGATCAAACTCTTTACAATGCACATTTTACCATATGCTCTTATGCCAATCGATCCAGGCACAAAATATTGCATGAACCACACAGGAAAGTGTTCACCAACTTGCATGTTTCACTGGTCCCACATAGTGATTCCTAACCAATCAGTCTCTCAAGGTTTATGCTCTTCTAGTCTAGTGGTGGTTGTATGGATAAAAAGTCTTCAAAGGAACAGAGATGTCAAAAATTCACATTTTGATTTACTTTTAAAGTTTATCTGTTGATCGAGAATCTAGAAATACACAATTCCTTGGCAAAAAAGTTTTTTTTGTATACTGTAGTTCTGTTTAGAACCTTGTGTTAGACCTAAACCCATAGTATTCTATGTAGCTTTTCTGTTATCTGCTAAACATCTTTATTTTTGTCTTGTTCAGCTGAAATGGATGGCGCTACACAGCAGCCCTGAAGGTCAGTTTACTCAATCCCCCCCCCCCCCCCGGAAAAGGCAAAAAAGCCCAGGTGCTGACACAAATGTAATATCAGCATGAAGAACATGGAGTACTCATGGGACTTAATTTATGTGCAAAACTTTAATGGTATAAATTTTAAATAATTAAAGTTTTGCACATAAATTAAGTACCATGACTTGTAATGTTGTTATCAGTAGTAACATGTAATACGGGTATGGGATTGGCTATCCTGAAACCCGTCATCCAGAAAGATCCAAATTACACCATAGACTCAATTTTAATCAAATATTGAATTTAAATTCTCTCTGGAATAATAAAACAGTACCTTGTACCTTGATCCAACTAAGATATAATTCATTCTTATTGGAGGTTAAACAATCCTATTTGTTTTTTTAATGTTTAAATCATTTTTAGTAGAGTTCCAAATTATCTATTATATGGAACACCCCAAGTCCCAAACATTCTGGATAATAAATTCCATACCTGTAACATAAAACATATTTTTTATATGTGTTATAAAATGATCTTTTGTTGGGGAAAAATGCCAGGGAAAAGTAATTTTTTATATGAAAAATAAATAATTTATTAAGGCAAACTGTTCATTACACTCAACAGAGCACTATCTATACTCTGGGTAATTAAGAGGTTTATGGGGCTGATTAAGTTAATGCATTTTCCATGATTTGAGAAAAACCAGGAGAAAAAACGTGGACACAAAAAATTTGTATTTTTTGAAACCATGAACAGTCTGGATTAATTAATGAAAAATACTGAGACAAACTCAGCAAGTAAAAGCTGGCAAAAGTTTTTTAGCCTAATAAAATGAATGGATCAATATGATTCTTGCCGGAGTGTAACTTTTTTCCCTCGAACTTGAAAATTAGTAAATACAGGTAGGCCTCCACATGTTCAATGCACTCATGTGGAATCATTGTCCATAGTGGTAAATCACATACAATTTCTAGCTCAAATTGTGTCTCTTCTATGTACGGTGTCAGTAATAGCATTTTCATCTGAACAACACAAGTAGCTAAAGGAAATGTAGAACACCGGCAGGTTCTTTTGTGTTCATGCGCACTACTGAGTGCAAGTCAGAGCATTCTAAATGGACATGCTCTAAGGCTTCTGTAATGATGCAAGTACATTTGTTATTTCAAGATCAGTGTTGTTGCCAATTTAGTGCTTTTGCAGTTGGGGTTGTTTTACAAAGGAGTCCCTTTTTGCAAATATGCTATTTAAAATGACACTGTCCCATTCTAGTACACAAATAAAACAAGAGTTATCAGTAGTGATGGGCGAATCTATTCGCCAGGGGCGAATTCGCTGCGAATTCCCGCGATTCGCAGCTGGCGAATAAATTCGCGAAACGGCAGCAAAACTTTGCCAGCGAAAATTCGGCAAAAAAAAAACGAGTCGACGCGACGGAAAAGACACGTGACTCGTTTCGCGAATTTTTCGGCGAAACGGGTGAGATTCGCCCATCACTAGTTATCAGACTTTATATCCTTTTGCATACAATTCAGACATGTGGTCTATCAGCAAATTGCTAGAACCAGCCAACTAGTGCAGCTGAAATCTGTCTGTGATTCACATCATGGCTGTGTTACCTGTAGCTGAAAAAAAACATTTGGTTCTCAAAAATATAAGAAAATTATAATAAAAAAGTATTATTCAATATCTACTATAATTGAGTGCATTTTTATAGCAACAGTTCCCCTTTAATAAAGCAAACATGACTTACACAGTCACATAAAACATTAACTTAACAGAGGCCCTGGATGAGAGTATATAACTTGTAGGCCCAAATTCACAAAATTGTGAATCGTCTAACGCTAGCGATAATTCGCCACCGTGACGTCATTTCGTAACTTCGGAAATTCACTAACACCAACTCTGGCAAATTTTCGCTAGCGAAGTAGATAGACTTGTGCAACTTCGCACCCTTACGCCAGGTGAAGTTGCGCACTGACGAAGGATCCTAATTACGCAAATTCATTAAGATCAACTTTTTTCTGAACGTTACCACTTACGTTAGACTTTACTTCACCTGGTCAGACCAGGTGAAGTTCAATACAATAGATAGGAAATTGAAAAAAGTAGGATGATAGTCTGAAAACGATCGATTTTCTTTTGGGGGGGGTTACCTTCCTTCCCCCCTACATTTCCTAACATATGGCAACACAACTATATAGGGGGCACATGTAGGGCAATAGGACAATTAATTTAGTAAAGAATTCCTGGGCTTGTGTAGTGGAATGTAGTAGCTGTAACATATACTTATTTTATACGTTTAAGTTCCCATCGTATGCAAATTAGGCATCGCTAGCGTAACTTTGCCTGGCGAAGTAACACTAGCACAACTACTCTACCGTTCGCCGACTTGAGCGTGACTTCGCACTTTAGTGAATTTGAGTAGCGCTGGCGAAAATTCGTCTGGCGAAGTGCGGCAAACGCTAGTGAAGCTAACGCTAGCGACTTTTCGGATCTTGAATTTGCCCCGTAGTGTCTGTGAGTATGTTTTTACTTACAGCAGTTATAAAAAGAAGTTGAAGTTGAGAGTGCTTTGTCGATTGGGGTCAATGTGCAGTGAGCAAAGAACAATTTTGAGTGCCATGCTTTTTTTTCTAAAATGTTACATCCCCCCCAGAATTCCAGTGGGAGTTGTGCCTCCTACAGTTACTCAGTTCTGGTTTGTGGATGTTTGTTTGTGGTTGCCTGAAGGATGAAAGTGAGGTGCAGGTAGTGACAGACTGGGCCTCTTAAGCCCAACCAAAGAATCGAACATAAAGAGACCCTTACAAATTCACATATTCCCCCAAGAGCCGCACTTAGCACTACTTATCAGGATACTTTTGAAGGTTTGGTAAAAAATCCCTGACACAGTTCCCTGTTTTTGCAGTCTCTTTTACTTGGTTGTTTTTCATCATGCCAATTCAAAGACATCTATTCCTTAATATCACATACCTCCCCATTTTTAGAGGGACCGTTCCTCTTTTGACAGCTCAATTCGCAGTCCCTCATTTGTACTGAAAAGTCCATTTTTATCTGCAATGAACACCAAGAAAAAGAAACAAAGTTTACCGGTATTTATTTAGATGTATGTAACTCCATATGTTCTATGTATGTAATTCAGGTGATTTAGTTGTGTAATCACATTAACTTTACAGCGCTATGAAATATGTTGGCACTATAGAAATACATGTTATTAATAATAATAATAATAATAATAATAACTTGGCTTTTAGCAGAGAGCCCAGAACAGGTAACAGTTGCTAATAAGTAATGTAGAGATAAGCAAATAAGTAATTGTAACACAATAAAATAACAGGTCTCTTGTGGAAAAGCTTAAAAGCAATTCACCTTCATTAGAAAAACTGTAATAACTGAAAAAAAACCACAGAAATATGTTCAAACTTTCATAACCAGCCAAATGTTGTAAAAGGAACATGCTAATTAGGGGATGTGGTCACAAAAATGGGTGTGGTCCAAATGTTTGCCTTGCTAAGCGCTGCAACTTTTTTGTCCCTCTTTTTATTTCCAAAATGTTGGGAGGTATGGTATCAGTGCACCAGGATTGATGGAGGGGTATAAATATCTAAAAATATCTATATAGTCTAGTAAATGTTTATTAATAGGATTACAAAAAAAATAGCTCTACTCACCAACATCCAGTAACTTCAACATTTCAGTTACAGACTTAATAGCTGGCAGTACCATTCTTGTTCCTTGCTGCATGCAATATACTGCTGTGTGTGACCACAATCTTCTTGTCTCCTGAATGGGTTTTGAGGGATTCTATGAACTTTCTTGCCGGGCTTCACCATCTCATAACATCACAGAAATTAGATGCAGATAGTAAGAAAGTTGCTTGGAATTGTCCTTGGCAAGGACCCTTGCCAATCCTAGCACTGCCCTGGGCAGGGTTGGACTGGGAGGAAAATGCAGCCCTGGCAAATGTATCAAAGCAGTCCATGTATTTACACGTATGCAAAGCATGATTTATATTTGCAACCCCAAGGTTAACTAGAACTAGTGTTTATTAATAGATATTTTAAAAAGTCCATTACCATATAATCCCCAGCAATATTATACACCCTACTGTATGTGCTGGGAACTGGTCCTTGCAACAAACCCACAAATTGCCAGGCCTGGCCCTGTGTATAAGTGTGAGCAACAAAGATTGGTATATTTAAAATCAATAAAACTCCACAAGACATACATATCATGCACAATTTAACCAACTATTCTGGTTTCTTTGCAATTTTAGCTACTGTAAAGGTCACAGCACAGTCCAGGGTCTTGTAAAATCATTGCATAAATTATAGCTTACCTCTTGCACATGCATGTTTACAAGTAGACATTTATACTCGGCATACTTGCTGGAATTTTAGGTAGGAACTTAAGGTCAGATTAAATCCATATGATTATAAATATGGCTATAAGGGTCTAAAGTTCAAGCTGTGAGTCAGACTTACTTTCTTCACAGGGAATGCAACTGGCACCCAGAAAGTAAGTAGATTTGAAACTTAAGAGATAAACTAAGAAATACTCTTGACTGCATACAGTGTATGTGTTGAAATGTTCATTAGGTCAAAGAAATAAAGTTGTAGCCACACGACTGGGGCTAATTGAGATTTAAACTTCATGTTCATTTTTAGAAGGATATCTCTTTGCTGAAATATCAATTCGCACATTTTCTGTTTTTTAACAGCCAATGGAAATTCATCTAATTTGATAGCAACAAAGGGTTCACTGAATTTACTGGCTTCCTGGTATTTTCAGAGAAGATAACATTCATGAAACACTTGACCCAGATTTATCAAGGTTCAAACTGAAAATTCAAATTCGAAACATTCAGATGTTTTTATGACCAAAAATAGGGTGTTATTCAAATTCCTTTCGAGATTTTCGAGATTTATCATACTCAAATTCAACAATTTGCCACATAAAACCTTCTAAATTGCTGCTTAAGTCAATGGGAGAGTTCCAGAAATCAATGTTGAGCTTTTTGCAGCCTTCCTGACAAATCAAGTTTTTTCCTTTTGAAACAAATTTGACAAAAATTTTTGGGTCAACCGATCATCAAGGAAACCCACCATGAGTTTCCATACTCACACGGGATTTCAGATCCAAAAGCTTTAGGCCCTAAAAAGGTTTTAGTTGCTGAAGTTTTTCTTCATTTGAGAAGCCAGTTGTGGTAAAACTATGGAAATAGCTGAGCTGTTTTTTTTTTTGGCCCAAAACCCAGCGTGAGTATGGAAACTCAAGGCAGGTTTTCTTGATAATTACTCTTGCCAAAAAGCTTGAGTGATTATAAACAGACCCTCTAGAGTTGCTATTACATGTGACATTGATAGTTATAAACATCAGCCACTTCAGTTCATGTAGGTGGATTCAGTTTAATAATGCTTCTAACAGTAATTACCCTTTGAAAGAGGTGTGGCTATGTACTCCGGATGAATTGTAAAAGAGGTACAGACCAAGGAAAATTCACAAGCTATTATCTGTAACCTGGCAAAACTAAATGGGTTTTATAAAAACATATGGGGTAGAATTATCAAAATGAGAGTTTAGAGCTTAATAAATAAAAATGCACTCACTTTCTGTTCATTCCTATGGGATTTTTAGAAACATACTCATCAATGGGTGAAAGTTAGACCTCGCGATTTGCTAATTATGCTTCCAAAAATCAAATTGGAAGGAACAGAACTTGGGTGAGTTTATATTTATTAAAATCTAAACTCCCATTTTAATACATCTGCCCCTAACCATTTAAAAGCATGAACATTTACATATCAGCTGTTAGAAGAGCTAATTGGCTTCCTGAAAAGAAATCATTTAATTCACTTAATAAAAAGATAAAAAGAAAGCATCAAATCTTTAATAGGCCACTGACATGACCTCTTATTGGCAGGAGTTAGAAAGGATCTTAACCCTGGTGTTAAAAAAACATAGCTCATTTGACTCTTTAATTGATTTATAGATTAATGAAAGGGCAGTTGAATAACAGTGTGAATTGTATGAAGTAGCACCTCGTTAATTCAGTCTCATGCACGTGCATGGATATATGTACCTATAGAAGGTAGGCCATAAAAAGCAGAAAATAAATTGCAAAGAAGTTGCAAAGTTTTCTTTTTCCAGGTTTTATTCACATCGGGGGAATGTAATAAAAGTCAGTAACAGAAAAACTATTTGCAATCCGAAAAGTTATGCCTTTGCATAAACAAAATTTGCTTTGCGCGAATTTAATATAGCTTTTGCGAACCCTGAAACTGTTTAACGACCAATTCTGATAGTGGAAGACTGTTTGCGAATTTCCCATTTTGCTCCAATGCGCAGTAAATGTAATAAAACTTCTTAATGAAATGTTTGCCCAAAAAGATTATGACACCTTCAAGAACTTCTTAAGAGTGCGCAATTAAAATTCACAATGCACAATTAAAATTCGGAATGCAATAACTTAAGGAACAATATTACATTGTGAGATGTGAATTTTTATTCTTATTGATGCAAATTGCTTTTCACTTTGAGACTTTAATTACATTCCCCCAATATGTTTGATTTTGGGTATTTATTTTTAAAAGTTATTTTCCCTCAAATATATTAAAACATTCCGGGGCTGCTAGTGTTTCATGTTCCAAGTCTGACTTTGTCCCATAATGTGATCTTTCTTCCATCCTCTTAATGTACTGTGACACTAAAATAGGAAGGTAAGAAGCAAGGAAATACTGTACTTGATTTGACCAAGCTGTCCCTATAAATGTGCACTTTTTAATCAGTATCATACATCTCTCAGTGACAGTAAACTGGAAAGTATCACATTCATTTACATTTGCATAATAATAGATTTACATTTTGCAAATATGAAGAACGGTTACAAGGGAGTGGACCGTGATGTGTGCAAAAATGATTGAAAATGTTTGAATGATAACTGTTATGTGTATGATATTAGTTTGAAACCGAGTGAAATAATGGTTTGAATGAAGTTTGGGGAAAATGTCACTAGGTGGCAGTAAATGAAAGGGATTATGAGTAATATCCCCTCCACCACTAGAGAGAGGCAGAGGAACCAGAAGATGTAAGGCTGGAGTGTCCATACTTTGCTAAAGCGAGGTCTACTTAAAGTGATGTTGGCCTATTAGGATCTACATTCATAAAAGTATTGTTGCCATCCTGTTCCATGGAAAGTATTACTTAAATACTGATTTATGCAATACTGTATATTGCTATATTTAACAAACAACTATTTCTTACGTAACCATAACAAATATCTTAATGAAAAGCACGTAACAGGAGGGTGATATATACAAGCTGTTTGTTGACAGTATCTTGAGATCTACTGATCACCAGCTAAAGGTCTATGTGTAAATCCTGATCTACCTTTTGGGCACCCCTGATGTAAGCTATAAAAGGGAGGAGCTTTGGTTTCTGCAGGTGCAGATAGTTAGGTCTCCTAAGTACAGGTATTAGGTACCTTAGCAAGACATGGCTATATATTATGGGTAGCTGGTATCCCAAAAAGGAGACAGAGGCTCAGAAGTTGTGGTTCTACCACACATAGGGCAAAGTGTAGACACCCCAGGCCAGAGGTGAAGAAATTCCTACCATCAAAAACAAGAGGGGGCAATGGCAAGTGGAGGGACAAAAGACGTATGTAAAACTGCTTGACTAGTAGGTGGTGCAAAGAAAACCTTGGCTGTGGTTTGCAAGTCCTGTAATGTGTTGGGACTGACGCGTTTTTGAAAAGTATGGGATCACTTGGGATTGGGATCTAAATTACAGGAATGCAAATCTTCCATAGGCTAAATTTTTAAGCAAATAATGCAATTTAAAAAAAAAGATTTCTTTTTTCTATGTAATAATAATAATAAAAGTGCACCTTGTACAGGTATGGGATCTGTTATCCAAAAACCCATTATCCAGAAAGCTCCCAATTACAGTAAGGCCATTTACAATAGACTTCATTGTAATCAAATACACATCAAATACACATTTTATAAATTATTTCTTTTTGAAATACCACACTCTCCATTCATTTCTATGGGATTTTTAAAGGTGTGTTTAACAAAGTGTGAAAATGAAAGGTCACCCTTTAATAAATATGCCTAAAAATCCCATAGAAATTAATGGAGAGAGGTGGTATTTCACTCTAGCAGACTATGGTGATCTCTGACTTCACTCTTTGTTAAATATACCCCAAAGTCTCTGGGGGTTTTCTGCCCCCGTAAACAAAATTTAGTTCCAAAGCTGTTCTCTAAAAGAACTGATTATCAGGTGTAGTTCTATTCAAGCTATTAGTGTAACACAATTTTTTTTATCTCTGGTTTTAGTTACTAGATCCTAATTACATCAATGATTACAAGGAATGGATTCCACATTTAGCTACATATTTCAGAGGTATCAGTGTTAAAGGAATATCAGTACATGCATATTTAAATTTCCATGCATCTAGCATTTATCTACATAAAGAGTTATTTATCAAGCTCTAAAGTTTTTAAGGCTTATTTATTATAACATTTTCATGAAAATTTTCTTTGCAGGAAAAACTCTGATTTCCACAATTTTCCAAAAAAACAACAATTTTTTTTATTTTTCCCCCAAAAGCTCCAACAACATTGTGGAATTTCACGAAATCCAGCGCACATCAATCTATGGGACTTCTCCCATTTACTTATATAGGTTTGAGATTCAGGATTTTAATATTCATATTTCGAATTTGTGGAATTCGGAGCTGATAAATAAACGCCAAACTGTTTAGATAGCTATTGGGCAGCTTCTTGCATTCCATTTTTCCGACTATTGTAATTTTTGGGAAGGATTCCCAATTTCAGTGTCTCTCCCATGATCTTTGACCATAAAGCGCTCCATCAAGTTAGATCTATACTATTTACAATCAGAAAACAAAAGCAGCAAGAAAACGACTTAAAACGAGTGATCCCAGGTATGGGAGCATACTTGGATAAATACCACACAGACAGGATCTATAACAGTATTTTGCCTTTCTTCTCCAAGTATCTTTATCTCATTTGACCTACCAGTCTCTCTTAGGGGTTGTGTCCTGGCTGGGGGGATATAGTCTAGGTACTCATGCAGCGCTGCTTGTTTTTTAAGTGTTTCATATGGCATGGTGGTTAATAAATATTGCTTTTTAAATAATCTCATGTTTTGAATTATACACATGAATACTAATTGGTTACTGGATATGTAAATCTGGCTGGTATAAGTCCCAAGTAGTGATGGGCGAATTTATTCGCCAGGGGCGAATTCCCGGCGAATTCCCGCGATTCGCCTCTGGCGAATAAATTCACGAATCGCCAGCGAAATTTTGCTTAGCAAAAATTCGCTGGAAAAACGACACACGACTCTTTTTTTTGCAAATTTTCGGCTGGCGTTACGCCAGCCGTGAATCGCCGGAATTCGCTGCGAATTTGCCCCTGGCGAATAAATTCTGTTCCTTTTTTCCCCAATAAACTTAAATAAATAAATAACATTCTTCCTATTGACTTCTATACAACCACGGTAGCCTTCACTTGCCAAGCTTTTTTTGGCAAATATTTTCATTTGTTCCATTAATAAATCCCAAAAATTTGTGGTTTCAGAAAATACTTTCACTTTTGTGCATTGTTCTCAAATAGAGAAAAAAGTGCAAAATCTAATTTTGATAAAATGGCCCCTTAGAGTTTATGCCACTATCACAGAAGTTACAAAGTGCTAAGAGACGTAGATTTTTAATCAATGAGAAATCTTTGCTGGAAGGCAAAGGGGTTAAAAAATGCAAAGGCAAGTAAGTATCCACTCTATTCTAGTGCCTTCAAATTCATGCGTGATAATAATGTGGTAATAATGATGGTTAAATTGGGCATCTCAGTTAACCCTTTCTTTTTTTCTTACATACAGTTTGGATATTAGTGATTTGAAGGAGTGTAACAACTTAGCACTGCTGCTGTCATCACTATTTTAATTTGATGTTCTGTTTTATAACATCATTTCTTTTAGTTATATAACAGTTCAAAATATATGTATTTAAAATGATTAAAAATGCATGTATTATTTAAAATGCAATTCAATGAAGTCTTACCATAAATATCTAAATACTACTTAGCTGATGTTTATTTAAAAAAAAAAAACTGATCTGTTTCTGAAAAGAATATTCAATGTTCCAAATGTTTCTTGCAGAAATCACACTAATCCAGTCAGACATCGCATAAACATATTTTCCAAAATTACAAGTGTTCTAAATACTATACTATATCATGCTTCACCTATCCACCTACCAGTATCGTCTGATGATTTACTTATTGTTACCAATACATGGTTGCCTTAAAACTTTTACTTATGTTACTATCATATGCAGGTAAAATACATTGTCTGCATTCTCTTCTACCTCTGGTCCAACTTGAAATCTGAAATAGGCTGTATAAAATATGAAAATGATGCCGCTGCATAACCACTTCTCGCACAGCAGTAACACTTGACCTGGCTCTTCTTTGCAGGGAAGTGTGATTTGTCGTCTTTTTCCCAGAATATTTAACATTTGATTGCAGATAAATGATGAATGTGTAGCTTATGCACAGACAATATGAAGATTTTATACAGATTCATGCAAAATTACTTTTGGGCGTCAAATTTACACTGCTTCTGGTTACTGAAAGGTGAAAGAATCTGCCCAGATAGGGGACTGTTTTTAATAAATATTTATTTCTATTGACTGTCTTCACTCTTTTTTCAATCCTTATGCAAATAAATTTTTAGAAAACATTTTGCAAGATGCTGTGTTGAAGGATGGTCCTGTAGAGCAGATGGCTTTTCAAACACTTTTTTTTCTGGAAGACTTAATCTTACAGTCGCTGTAAATGTCAAATTTAAATTCATACTTAGTACCACCTTTGATTTCAAAGAGGATTACACCTATTCGCTGAAAGAAAAGCAACACCAAAGCTACATGAAATGGAATTACCACTACTTAGGTTTTTTTCTATTGCCTCTTTATATTGTTAACTCCTTCCAATTCATTAACTCTAATCCTTATTAGACTAAGTAACACACATATGAATAGGCAGGACTGGACACAGGAGCATATGTGCCTATTGTATCACTCCCTGGTTAATCCATAGCCTGGCGTGAGTACAGACACTGTGAAAAGCGATTGGACGGGACTTCTGACTAGGCAGAGCTATGTGCCTCTCAATGGGGGGGATCAGGAAAGGGCTCTGTTATCAGACACACTCAGTACATTATTCCATTTCTTTGTTAATAAGTCTGCTAGTGAAACCATTTACAAAGGTTGCTTCACTATTATGTAAATATAATTGACTTCAGTAAACATGAACCAGTAATCACTTAGAGTACATATGTTACAATAACCTTTGCACTAAAATAAAATAAACTAATAATATAAATTTTATATTCATGCAGAAAGTTATTACAAAGTGATTTTGATAAAGAAAGATAAAGAGTTACTCAGTTTAGGTAAAATCTTGCAAGCAATATCTCTGGAATTCAGTATTTCAGTTTCCACAAATATTTATATTAAACATGGAAAGAAACAAGGTTGGCTAGAAAAAAAGCTCTTTTTTTAAAGGCATATTGATGTTCCTATTACTGGACTAACGTTTTATTTACACTTCATAAGGTTAATTTATGACTGCGTTAAATGGATGCAAGTAATCCACTCTGCTCTGATGAATTGTGCGCTTGTTGACCTATTAGCAATGGAGAACTCTGGAGCTATATAGTGGTAGTAGCAGGGTTCACACAGAAGGTTGCATGAATAGGCACATCAGGTTGTACAAAACAAATGCGCATATTGTGGTTTGTGCTGGGTTCAAACAACTCAGGAAAGAAGTCTGAAAAAATAGAGCAATTCGTGTTTTGGCTCCATCTGCTTTCTTCCGGATCTATTTTTTTTTTAGTTGTTTGATCAATAAATAAAGCAAAGGGATGGGAGTTTGGTCAAGGTTTTATATGTAAATCATGAGATACATTAAGATTTTAGTAAATAACCCTCTAACAGTCTAATGATGCAGATTGCATTGCAAAATATGATTTTTTTATCATTTGTGCAATTTCTTTCTCCACTTATGACTTCTATTACATTTCTCCCTAATGTCATTGTAATACCATACTCTGAAATCTTTAATTGCAACTTGACCCAATATGCGAGAAATTGCATACACAGTTGCCTTTGTTAAAACACATTCGGTGCAGTTGTGGTGCTCACAACAGACTAGTCTGTCTGCAAAAATGCTAGAATTCTGGGGAAGTTGGGGATGCTACATTGTGGCTAATTCACAAATTGCACATTACACATTCACTGCACCTGTTTATATCAAGAAAAAAAAATATGTATTAAGAAGCATCCTGTATCCATTCTGCCTTCCTTTTGAATCATATTGATACCGTAGAACCCTGGAGTTATTAGCAACCTAAACATGGAGGTAATTCTATGGTTCCCATTGCAGATGGTCTTAATAGGTGAAGCAGACTTGTGCCAAAAGGGTTACAAGTAAACATTATTTTAACTCCAAGTGGCGGGAGTAAATCAATCTATACAATTTGCATTAGACTGGATACATTGGGCACATCTGTGGCAGGTGCAGCTCCCTGTTTGGTCATAATTAAAACTTGGGGGCAGATTTACTATTGGTTAAATTTCGAATGAAAAAAAAATTCGAATTCGAATTTGACCAGGGAATAGTGGGGAATTAAAAAATTTTAATTAGAATTTGAATTTTTTAACGCAATTCGATCAATTGAAAAATCGAATAGGGAAAATTCAATCGATCGAATATTCGAATCAAATATTCGAACGATTTTTAAGCGATCGATCAAATTTTTCTTATTTGATCTTAGGGAATGATCCGCATTTCGGTATTTAAATTTAAAGGAGAAGTATTCGACCATCGAATTTTTGAATATTCGAATAAAATTAAATTCGAATAATTCGAATTCGAATATTCAATGATCGAATTTGGTCAAATTTGCCAAATTTGCATATTCGAAATTCGAATTCAAATCTTTTTGAAAATTTGATCGAATATTTGAATCCCTCATGTGAATTTGTGTGAATTTAGTAAATCTGCCCCTTGCAGTCTTAAATGAATCCTTCGGCTTAGTAGAATGAGGCCAAAAACATTTTTTTAAACTTGTATTTCAGCACAGTCTGGGGAATGTACATTCAGTGAGCACATATCAAAATGCAAGGTATTAAAGATACTTGTAAAGGGGTAAAATGTGGAGCCAATTAGATCTGTAAGAGTTAAATAGGTGTACAGTATAGTATAGTAGCATCTAGAGCAGTGATCCCCAATCAGTAGCTCGTGAGCAACATGTTGCTCTCCAAACCCTTGGATGTTGCTCCCAGTGGCCTCAAAGCAGGTGCTTATTTTTGAATTCCAGTCTTGGAGGCAAGTTTTGGTTGTATAAAAAGCAGGTGTACTGCCAAACAGAGCCTCAATGTAGGTTGACAATCCATATAGGGGCTACCAAATAGCTAGTCAAAGCACTTATTTGGCACCCCAAGAACATTTTTCATGCTAGTGTTGCTCCCCAACTCCTTTTACTTGTGAATGTTGCTCACAGGTTCATAAGGTTGGGGATCCCTGCTCTAGAGTGAGTTAGTTAAAAGAGTTGAGGAAATTCCTGTGAGGGTGGAGACTAGGTTATTTAAAGCGAAGGTTCTGCAGGAAATGAGAGAATTCATCATGGGAAGAAGTGGCACACAGGAAGTCGCCTAATCAGTGAAGGCAGCCCTACAGGAAGAGGTACAGAATTTAGCTAATGAAAGGCCTAGTGGGAGGTGAGATATATTAAATTAACATGGGAAGCTGCAGCCCCAACAAGGAGTGGGCATAATGACCCAGTAGGTAACCCGCCAGTCAGGGTTAGAGTGGATAGTTAGGGCACTGAAGGAAGAAGGTGAGAGGCACCTGGTATGGCTTACATTTGAACAAAGCCCTGGAAAGGGTGGAGATCTAACTGGACCACTAGTAAGACACCAGAAGCTAAGGGTGTGAGTGGGAGAGGACATGGAAGGAACCATGTGCCTGTGCGAACCCAACCTTACTGTATAATTATTCAGGATGTTGTATACTTTGACTTTATGTCATGTTGGAGTGTAAATGCCTGTGACTGTGTTTTATTGCAACTTCCAGCACCCTGTGTCTTCAGTGTGAGCAATTTCCAGGAAATACTGCTTACATACTGAGGGAGGCAAATTACATACAGTATTCAGCTTTTTTTAAGTCCTCTCACTATGGGCTTCCATGGGTCCATTGTATGATCCATTCTTTGGTTCAAGAGGTCAAAGGTAGTCTGATTTGGCTCACCATCTGGGTATCCAAATACTACAAAAATCCATTTGTTTGTCAAGTAGTAATGAGCAAAAAAATTAGAGAAACACATTGAATTCAATGGGTGTTTGTTTTTTTCTATTTGCACAAAATACATTAAAGTCAATGGACAGTTTTTTCATGCAAAATGCACTGACATCAATGGGCATTTATTTACCTTTTTTTTTTTTATACATAATGCAGTAAAGCCAGTGGGTGTTTTTTTTCCCAAGCAAAATGCATATTAGGATTCTAGTAGGGTTCTACATGGTAGGGGTGAGGCCATAACATAAAGGGGTGGGTTGATGATGTGGTGGGTGGGCCAATGACATACCGAGGATGGGACAATGACAATGGGGGTGGGGCTATGATGTGGCAATTGCTAGATCGCTGAGCAAATCTCAGGGAATCCTGCCTGGTTTTCCAAATTTAAAAAAACGGACAGGTGGCATCCGTAGCCTCCACTCATAATAACAATCACAATTATTCTCATGGAGATCTAATAGTACATAAATGAATCCACAGCAGATGCTGTTTGAGCATCTGTGTATTAACATAGGAATCAGTACAGACATAAAACACTTCCTTATTAGGTAAACTTCACAGTGGTAAAGTTAGTAAAGTCCTCTCTGGAACAGCTAGGGATAATAAAACCTGAAATTTGTTGTCATGCAGTTATCACTTACTTCTACTTCCACTTTCTCTAATGGGAGGAGCTCTTCCTTCACAGCCTTAAAGGGAACCTGTCACCTGAATCAAGTTACTTAAGCAAAATAAACTTGAATTACACTATATAAATTATTTGAATCTTGTTTCCTTCAGTCTGAGAATTCCTAATTATAGCAAGCCTAAGGCAAGGCAGGCAAATTTGACAGCTAAAATCTTTAGGGTAGGGACAGACAGGGAGATTCGGGGAGATTTTGTCGCCTGGCGTTTTTAGCAGGCGACAATCTCCCCGAATTTCCTTCTCCCTGTCTGCTGATCGTTCCTGGGACAAAGCGCCAGCGCCTGTGCAGATGCGGCGCGCGATTTCCGGAATCGCCCGAAGATACCTCTTGTTGCCTGCTAAAAACGCCAGGCGACAAAATCTCCCAGAATCTCCCTGTCTGTCCCTACCCTTAAATGCGTTTACAATAGCTGTGAATTCTTTAATTAAAAAAAAAAAATTGGATTTCATTTTTAATTTGAAAAGGACTTTTATTATACAGATTTTTATGTCTGGGGGACAGGTCCACTTTACATGGGAGCTGCACACTTATGACCTCACGGTTCTAGACAGTAACAGCAGCCATCTTAGGGAAGTCCCCAACTCCTGCAGGTAAAATAAATTAGATCCATATACAGATGCAGTCACTTGCATTTGTAAGTTAAATGCGTCATGACTCAGGGCTAATTGAAGAAACTGTGTTATCTAAAGTTATCTTAACTCATTTAATGCATTTAACCTTTTCATTAGCATACCAAAGCACCATTGTTTTCAATGGTGAACTCTTTAATTGGATGGGATGCTGTGACACAATATTCTGTGCTAAGTGGGATAAATGGGATAGATGAGTTAAGTTTTTCTGTGTCAAATGCACAATCCAAGGTGGCTTCATCTATACAAGTAAATGATAATGCCCCCATACCATTCAGTATGAGCACCTACAAACTTGTTTCTGAATGCAAAGGTCACATTTTAATTAAAAGACACCACATTTGTTGCAAGTTAATTGACTGATGTTATTAAAGAATGACTGAGAAAGTTTAGAGCCAATATTAGAGCTACTTACACCCCCACAATTTAGTTTTAATTTAGCTTATTGGAATCAGGTATAACTAATACATGTTTGGTCACATAATTGCATATCTCCCAACATTTGAACTATGTAAAGAGGGATAAAAAGATGTGATGCAGATAGTATGGCAAACATTTTTGAATATGCCCATTTTGTGGCTCATTTCTGGAGGTTTTAGGGCCATGTTTCGTGTGTTATTACAGTTTTGCTAATGAACGTACAATTGCCCTTTAAACTTCAAGTTCCCCCAAGAGACCTGCTTATCTTCTTAGTTACAATTAAATCTAAATGCAGGTATGGTGGTATGTTTTTTTTTTTTGGCATTCAGTGCAGGAGATCAAAGGTGAATGCGGGACATTTAAATAAGAAACCTGGATTGCGGACTGAGCTCTCAAAATCAGCACTGTCCTGAAAAAATCGGGACATTTGGGAGGTATGTTCTCTGTCCTCCTAAGCTCATAAAAGTTAGTGGCTAGTGATGGGCGAATTTATTTGCCAGGGGCGAATTTGCGCGATTCGCTACTGGCGAATAAATTCGAGAAACACCAGCGAAAATTCGCCAAAAAAAAATTTGACGCGACGCACCGAAAACGACACGACGCACGTCAAGAACCAGACTCGTTTTGTTTCGCGAATTTTTTCGCCAATTCGCGAATTTCGCTGGAAATTAGCTAATTTTTTGGCGAAGCGAAACGGGGGAGATTCGCCCATCACTAGTGGGGGCATCTAGATTTCAGCAGCTTTAAACATTCTGTTTCAGCAACCATGCATGTGAAGGACCACCTGATTTCTATGTATCGAAGCATATTATCTTTCTGCTATTTTTGGGGTGGCTTTAGAAAAATGTTTGTGGTGCATGAGATGCCTTAGCAATAAATAAAAACAGCTGTTATCAAAATGGCACAGAAAATTGCATACATGAATAAGCAGAAAAAAAAGTCTGATAGCAAACAATATTGCAAGCCTGTGGGCAAATCTTAACCATCAGACACACAATCAGATTAGGGGAGATTAGTCGCCCAGCCTCATATTATGATTTCTACTCAAAATTCTTTTAATTTCATGGCAGAAATTCTGGGTTTAAATCAGTAACTAGATGCACCTGCACTTTGAGTAACTCAAAAGTGTCCAGTCAAATACAGTGCCCTGGCACAGAAAATTAGTTTAATACATTTGACATTTCAAGTGTGGGACAATTCGATGCCTCACATGTGAACATGTCCAAAAAACACAATGCTTCCAGTCTTCAGTCACACATAAGTATCCATTGAAACAATTTATAAACTGCAACACCTCTTTTGTAGTTTATCTCCAGGAGTGTTTCAAATGTCATATTCAATATGTGGGCCAAGCCACTAGATCTTTAAAAAATCCTTTAAAAAAAGGAACATACTGTATCAGGACATATAGAGCAAAAGTCCTGATTCAAATGTGACAAGACAATTCAGTCAGTGTAATGAAGGTGACATTCACAAAAGAAGGGTCATAAGCATTGAAAAACTGAAGAGAAGTTTAAGGAATGGGGATCCAGTCCCAAACTTCTGCAATTAGAGACAAAATAGATATTTTTCTACATATGGACTGCTAGTAAATGATGAATTTCAGGTTTCTGTAAGCACTCTAGCTTGAGATCCATGACAAATTAATAATGCCCTGCTACTTAGGGGCAGATTTACTAAATTCACATGAATAATTCGAAGTTCGATCGAATTTTAATTAAATTCTAATTCGAACCTTTGAATATGCAAATTAGGCAAATTCAACCATTGAATAGTCGAATTCGAATAATTTGAATATTTGAATAAAATTTATTCTAATATTCGACTATTCGATGGTCGAAGTACTTCCCCTTTAAATTTTTATTCGACCACCTAGTTCGCCAAAACCAAGCTACCGAATTGGGAATCATTATTTTAGATCGAATAAGAAAAATTCGATTGATCAATTAAATCAATTTTTCCTATTCGATCATTCTATCGATCGAGTTGCGGTAAAATCCTTCGAATTTGACTATAGAAGGATTCTACTTCCCTTTTATTCATATGATCAAATTGATAAATCTGCCCCTAAAGTGTTTTAAAGTTTAATACTTTTGTAATATTTAAAGTTTTATTTATACTTTAAATTATATTAATTATATCGTTTTAAATTCACTAACTCTTTGTATTTAATTCCATTTAATACATCGAACATGTATGTTGTGTCTTAATACTGCTTTGTACACATAAGACATACCCAGCTCTATAGGATGAATTTTAGCACACTCACAATAAATGAAAAGAATGTTTACACTCTGCTTTTTTGCCATCAACACTTTCCATCAAACATATTGTCTGTGTTTAGCCTAACTAATAATAACAGAAACTGTAGCTCACTTTTTCAGATGTAATTGGATTCTCCTGCAGGGTGTCCTGTGTCCACACCTCAAAAAGGGAAAACGATTAGACCCGTAAATGTCCGAATAAAAGAACATAAAACTGCTATTCGGAACTTCAAAGCTGATACATATAACGATAACCCTGTATCCAGACACTTCTATAATGCTAAAAATAATGTTAGTCAAATGAGGTGGAAAGTGTTAGAAGTTGTACCAAAACCAGACAGAGGAGGCGATAGAAATACTTTGCTCCTACAGAGAGAAGCCCGGTGGATCAGCCGGTTAGGAAGTATCCACCTGAAGGGGATGAATGAACAATTGAATTTAATATGCTTTCTTTAATTAACTCTTGATAATCTACCGTATGTTTTTTCTAGGAGATATTGCTAGACAAATAGTCTCAGATTATGAAGTTCGTCTTAACGGTTGGTGGTGAGTTATTAGTATTCTTATTTATTAAATTGAATATAAAAGTTAAAATGTGTGTGTAGATCACAATAATACCTTTGTAATTTGAATCTGCTAATAATATTGTATTATAGATAATAACATTGTTGCAATATGGTTACTAAGTTTGGCAACAGTAAATTAGACTTGTCATAATTGGCAGAAATGTTACTATGTTGCAGATTAAAATATGTTTCTTGCTAGTATCTAACTTTGGATAGGCTTAAGCGGTTTGCTTACACAGGCTAGGCACATGGAAGCATTGGCCTGGTGCTTTTTGGACTATTATAGACCTTGATTTTAATCTGAATTTTAAAATTTTAGTACACACCAATTATAATCCCGGTTACGGACATTATACACAAGTGGATTTCTTCACACGAATGGCTATATATTGGATTCAAAAAGACTACCGTATTTGCCGGCGTATAAGACGACCCCCCAACATTTCCACTTAAAATGTACAGTTTGTTATATACTCGCCGTATAAGACTACCCCCTCTTCCGCACACCTTCTGCACACCAAATGATGATTTGATTGTAGTGAATCACTCGCGGGTCCGCTAATGAAGTGCTTGACTTTGCACTGACTGGGTAGGCCGCAGTTCAGGCCTGGGATCCCTGTGGTCCGCCTCATCCCTTATGAATGCATGATCCTGCAGGAAGGGGTGAAAAGCAGGAGAAAGAAGTGGCGGCGTGTGGCCCCAACTACAACTGCTGCTGTGTCTCTCTCAGCGCTCCGTCCGCGACAGCAGTTTAATGTGATGACCCTTTGCCCTCCTGCCCCCCACCACGATGCACCCCCGCTCTCTTCCCCGCTGTATCGCTCCCCCTTTCTCCGTCTTCCTCCTCTGGCTAGGTGTTTCTATTGAATGTCCACCCGGGTAAATCAGCAGGAGCAGCAGTTCCCAGCGGGCGCCGGGGAGCAGGAGAGGCGGCAGCAGTAGCACATTGGCGGGGTCAGCTGATGCTGGATCCACGGCGGTGGCAGCGGCAGCAACAGCAGCTTCCCTAGCTCCACAATCCCATCCAGCCAGAGGAGGAGGAAGAGGAGGGATGGGGAGGGAGCACCCGTCAGAGCACCCGGCATATAAGACGACCCCCCACTTAGGGGCATATTTTTCTGGGGGGAAAAGTCGTCTTATACGCCGGCAAATACGGTATATGGACTATATTTTTTTGATATGCTAATATGTTAAATTATTTCACTTTTTATGTAAAGAATTCACATTTTAACCAATGAGGTTTGAATTAACCCATAATGCACTTTATGAGATGAAAGGTCAATGAATTTTTAAATACTTTAGTTTCTGTTGTGCTCACTTGATAAAGGGGCTAGCCCGAAACATGTTGTGTGGTGCGAATTTCCCCAATAAAAGCACGTTGCAATCATAGTTACTGCTTTGGATTGGTCCTGCTTTCTACGAGTACTATTTGAATGTGTTTAGCCTACCCACCTTTTTCTATTGGTCCAAGTCCTGTGTAATGTGCTCTTAACTGATTGGTCTATTGGATCATATTGGTAACTGATCTATGTAACACATTTCTATTGGTCTGTAATTTTGTAATGAGACTCTGTTTGATTGGATAAGGCTCTGTGTGATGCAATTTATGAAATTCTTATTGGTAGAAAAACATTTAAAAGGATTGTATTGAGAGGAGAACAAAATCCCAAGTAAGTGCCCATTCAGACACGAAACACGTTTTTTTAACTTTATAATTACTTGGGCTACTACTTTACTCTTCCCATTTGAATTTTCCATATACTCCAAAAATGATTGGTAACTCTTGGACTGTTGATTCACATAACTCAATTTGAAAAAACTAAAAAAAATACTTAGTGGCAGATTTACTAAAGAAAACCTCAAATTCGACCATCAAATGGGAAGTAAAACCCTTCGAATTCGAATATCGAATTCAAAGGAATTTAGCGCAATTCGATCAATCAAACAATCGAATAGAAATAATTCGGTCAATCGATAAAATCGTTCTAATCGAACGATTCAAACAATTTTAAACATTCGATCAAATTTTTTTATTTGATCAAAAGCAGCTAAACCCAATTCGGTAGGTTGATTCTGGCGAACTAGGCAGTTGAATAAAAATTTAAAGGGCAAGTTATTCGACTGTCGAATATTCAAATAGATGTTTATTTGAATTTTTTTAATCATTTGATTCGATTGAATTTTCAAAATTTGATGGTCAAAGCGGTCTTGAAAAACATTCGAAAATTCGAATTTGAATGTTTTTGAATTTTGAATCCTTCATGTGAATTTGAGAAATCTACCCACTAGATTCAAAATTTTGAACAGGTAAACTTGAGGTCTCCTTAAGGAAATGTAAGGTTACTTAAAATTTCAGTGTACCAGATGATTAGTTTAACCTATTGCTTTGTGTTGTTAGGGTACATATTACATTCTTTTTTCACATAGCTCATATATTCCTCATATGCCCAAGTTTACTGGAATGATGGATCAGAGGCAGCCTGAAATATATATGACAAATATATAAGCATTATAAACAAGGAAACAAATCCTTTTGCCAGCCTTTAACACATAGTTTTGCAACAGCTGACAGCTTGACTGAAACAGTACAGAAGTTGCCATTCTGTACTCTGATCACGTACTGGTAGCAGAGAAGGAGGGGCAGAAGGAATGAGAACTGTTGTCAGTAATGCAGAAGAATACAGAGTCAAAGAACAAGCAGGTTCTTCCTAGCAAAAAATGTGAAGTGAAGTGTTTTTGCCGTGAGACAGGGTGAGAAACTGGTCAGTTTAAGAATTAGTCTATAGAGTGAAACTGTGCTAATCACACTAGGGAAACAGACCAAAGCAGTAGATGAAGCACCCCTGCTTGTAATATAGTTGTGGCAGCTTGTATAGTAATAAACATCAAAATTAAATTCCATCTTACTTGAACATGAATGGACTATTAAACCTGCATGATATTTTATTTGTGACCATTGCTCCCTATGGCTTCTGATTGTCTGTGCCCAGAACTGTGCATTCTGAAGCAGGAGGTAGAGACATGCTTGGGTCCATTTTGTTAGACATCTGATAACCCATACCTGCGACCCTTGACCCATAACCCAGAACCACAACAGCAAATTTCATCCACTACGTGTCCTCCAATAGCCCAACTTGCCATTTGACCGGGGTACACGTGAAACCGGAAGTGTTGTCACTTTGATCCAGAATGATCCTACCCAAGGTGCTGAAACTGCATAAAAATTGAAGGAAGCTACTGGAACCACAGGGGAGAGATCAAGCCCACGCCTTTGCTGGGCACCCAGCTGGGTTACTTGCGAATAGGGTTGCCACCCGGCAAAGATTTTACCGGCCTTGCCAGTAAAAATGATGGCTGATCCCAATGTTATTAATAGGGAAAAAGGAAAAATATATAAGAAGGCCAGTATTTTTCTCCAGAAAAGGTGGCAACCCTGCTGTACTGCCCAAAGCCTGAACACTTTGCGAGTATTCCGTGGGTATTCTAGAACTCTAGCAGGAGGCTTTTGTTTTTTGTATATGTATGAAAACAAACAGAGGAACATTTGTCAGATAACCCTACTATAATGCTTATGTTGTTTACCTTTTCATAATAGCACCATCCTTTGTTATCATGTTCAAAGTCTAAAACTTTTTTATGAACTTTGTGGTTTTAAAAATTCTACTCAAGAGCTAAACATAATCCATGCTGCAAAGGAATATGGTAACTATGTTACTTTGCAAGACTGTGTTCTGTCTGTTTCTCTATGTATGTGTGTCTCTTTCATTGTCATTGGTAATATGTGTGTTTCTCAATTTCTTTCCAAGTGGTTCTTTTTATTTTCTTTGTAGCTCTCTGTGTGCTTTACTCTCTCGTAGATATCTCAAAGACTCTCCTAGTATTATCCTTTCCTGTCATTGTGCACATGCCCTGCTCTATGTTTATTCACTTTTTCTCTTCAAGCCATACCTGAACCTATTTCTTTCCCTCTTGGCATGCCTATTTCTGTACTTGCATATCACTTGTCTATGTTAATGTGTGGTGTCTGCAAGTGCATCTGTGCATATCTCCCTCTATTGATTTGTGTCTGCTGGTGTAAATTTCTCTATCTATAAATGCATAGTTCTCTGTTTGCGCCTACCTGTCTCTTTCTGTATAAATATGTGTTTGTATAGTGCCATGTATCTTACCTTTCTGTTGCTATTTTCCCCATGTTTGTATATTATTACCCCTGATGGTGTTTGTCCCCCACACATGTTTTTCATCTTACATTTGTAACTTTTTTTTTATAACTGTGGCCTCTTTAAATGGAAGAAAAGCAATAAGCGATTAGCGAAACACAAATTTTAATGCCCAAGTCGAGTTTTTCGAGTTGGTATCATTCATTTGAATTTTAGACATTCAAGTTTTTTTTAAAAATAAAATACTGTTTGAATTTCGAGTTCATTCGAGGTAAAAAAAAACCCTAACACTCAATCTTTAATAAATAACCCCCTTACTCTTAACACCAAACAGATGTATTATTATCAGTCACAGTTAAATACACCTATATAATGAATTCCTTATCAGTAAACCTGAGATGGGGGATGAGGAGAGACTTGAGTATACAGAGCTAATTATTTTATTCCAGTGAGAAAGAAGTAATAAGGATTCAAAGTTTAATAATTGCTAATGAAAAATGCGAGGAAAATAAAGATTTTTTTCAATTAAAAGAATTCATATTTATTACAAGCCCTACTTGTTTGGTTCATGTTAAACAAAGGTGTATATTGCAGTTTAAATTATGCATTATAGAAGTAAAGTTACTATAATTTGTAAAGTTAGGTAATTATGGAAGCTCAAATCTCTGAATATTAAGCCTGAAGACAAGAAGGCAACTGTGTTTGTAATGAACACATATGATTACTTTCACAGTTTTCCAATAATACATATTTGACAATTCGCATGAAATCCAATTAAAACACATACCATGTAGAAAATATTAATGATATGCCGCACAACAGTAAAATCTTATGACCAGCCTAAATGCAGAGGACCAAAGGAGCTTAGTTGATATTCTTAATAAAAAGAGAGAAGGAAGACATTCCTGGTAGGCCTCAGGAATGAGCACTCATAATGAAGAAATCTCCAAGTGGCCTTATAATTGAAACAAATCACAGAGATATTTTCAAAATAACCCACTTTGCTGGATGGATCTGAACACAATCACTAATAGTGAAAAAAATCTACTAGTGAAAAAAATCAATCAAATAGAAAGCACCTTCCACCATAGAGAATTAGATGGTGTGCACGGCCAAATAAGTCAAGCAATACAAAAATAGAAAAGAAATGGCCTTATAGTTTGGCACCTCCCCATCTGCTGTTTCTAGATTCCCATGAACATATAGCCATAAAATGTAACTTTTATTAATCTATTTAAAAATATCCAGAGTGTTAAAAAAAGTTAAAACTACAATTGGGACTGTGATTGACAATAACAATACTGATATCACAAATATCGTTACCTCAGGTAACTTGTTACTATCATGGTTATAAATAAACCGAATAAAGAGGAAGAGGGGAGAGTGTTAGTTCAGCACACCGTGTGGCTGATTTGTTGCCAATGTTGAGAGTTCAGGTGATCTCAATCAATCCCCACAGATCCAGTGCAGCATATGCTCCAAAAACCACCCCACCTGAGGTGAAAGTGCAACGTGCTAAAAGATTACATGTGCATTAGCTAATACATGACCAATAAATGAGATATAAAGTGTAAGTATGGAGTGAGTAACTTAACGGTTATTCACACAAAGTGCCAGTGCTAATAAATATAAATTATATATAGAAATTCATAATTGGTCTATTAAGATGAATTGATTACTGCCATGTGGTGATACATGAAATCAGTGTATTGAATTAATACCAGTTCATAGAAAGTAAGAAAGGCCCCTTTGGCCTTAATAGGGATTTTGATCTCCATTTATTTATTAATTAATTACAGTGTCAGTCGGTTGTCACCTTTTGTTATATGGTTACATAGTTTCCTTTAAAGATAGCTTTCTTCTGGTTAACAATGTCATTGTTTACTGGGTTGCCATACTTCCTATATTGTACTTATAAATATACAGTTTTTTAAAATTTAGCCCATTTCCAAAATGGTGGAACTTATTGAAGTGCCATGTGGGAGGGAACTATGTTGGCTACTATGTCACCTGCATTCGTACGCCTGCGTATTTACGTCGGCGTTGCTGCGCTTAGAGGTGACATCATCCAAACCACATGCTGAAAGGCCGAACTAGGCTTCTGGGAGCTGTAGTCTCTACATTACATGGGGACCAGCTTGAGAAAGGGAGCAGCAGGCACCAGAAACGTTGCTTTGATCTCCATCATGATGAGTATACTCCTTTGTCTTTTTACATTAATGGAATAAACGTTATGTTTTAACCTTTTATACCTGGTGTGCAGTCTCGTTGGACAATATATATATATATATATATATATATATATATATATATATACATATATATATATATAAATATATATATATATATATATATATATATATATATATATATATATATATATATATATATATATATATATATATAGTAAGTGATAGTATAAATTATTGCATTTTGTAAATTGTCTGAATAATTGACTTTAGCTCATTGCAGTGCATAGACTAAGAAGATTTAATTTCAGCAATTACATAGATGTTTTGTAAAATGCTGGTTATCTGAAGTAGACTTTTATATTCTTATTTCCCTTTGCTCTCTTAAAAATGTGACTTAAAGTGGAACTATCATGAAAATTAATAAATAATATAAGCTTTACCATACTGAAATAAGAAAAACACAATCAGTCAATTCTGAACCCTTTCTGAAATAATCAAGTTTATCTTCACTATGCCTCTTCCAGCATCTCTTCATTCTGTCATCATGTCAGATTTTCATTGACGGTTAGATCCAATATATTTTATAGGGGGGCCCCTTTCCTAGTAGATGCATTAGAGCTCATTCAAATAACTGATTCCAGTACAAAATACATTTAACAATATCTGACTTTGGCACAAATTCTGCATGTAGAGAGATGAGATTTCTGCTGATTTCAATAGAGTGCGCTCTAATACATATTCTAGGTGAAAAGTTATATTGTAGTTCAAAATCAAACTCCTGCACAAAGAGAGAATGAAAAGAAACAGATGCTGAGAGGGGGTAGTGAGGAGTATTTCAGAAACATTTCAGATTTTTTAATTGATTATTTCAGTGTGATAAAAGCTTATATTTTCATTTACATTTTCAGTTTTGTGATTGTTCCACTGAACTGTATTCATACAATTATACTATAAAACTAATAATGTGAAATAAATCCAGCTGCAACTTATATGCAGTGATGGGCGAATCTCCCTAGTTTCACGAACAATTTGCAAAACGAGTCACGGCACGCTTTTGATGCACGTCGCGTCAACTTCGATGTGTTGCGTAGTTTTCATCGCATTGCGTCATTTTCGTCGCGTTGCGTCAAAAACGACGAGCGACTCGTTTTTTTCGGCAAATTTTCGCCAGGCGAAATTTATTTTATTCGACATTGGCGAATCACGGGAGTTCGCCGCAAACTCGCCCCTGGCGAATAAATTGGCCCATCACTACTGATATGCAATACTGTTCTTATTATGGATAACTTACAGCCCAGGTCAGAGAACCCATATTAACATACTATAGCCACTCTGATTTACATACAGGCAGCCTAAACTGTGTGGGATTAAATGACAATAAACCTTTACAAACCGTAGTCCAGGGACCCGTCATATGTTATACAGAAGAGCTCCATTTTGCTGCAGAAGAAAGGCATAACCATAGGCAATGTAAACCTCAAAAAAAATGTGTCAATTCCTTTAAATATAAAAGTTAGTACAATTTGAAATATTAACAGCAGTACTGAAAGTCAGAAAGTAACCAGCAAAGACATACATTTAATTTATGCTACTATTTGTAGCCTGTGTTATGATTTGGTAAAGCAACATTTCAAAAACTCAGCTGATTTCAGCTACAGACTGTTATGGTGATCTACCATTCTCTTCACGTCTCTTTTAAATCAATAGAGCTGCAGAGAATATAATAGGTAAGAAATGATAAGAACTTAACTTATGAACCTCAGTAGCACAATTTATAGACTGCAGGTTGTCAGGGAGTAGAATTGTGGTCTTTAAGACACACATTTATCAAGAAATTCAATGTATTCAGCATATTTTCATGACTATACAGTGTTCTTAATTTATCCTATCTACAAACTATTGATAAGTGGGTTCATTATTACTATATCATCCTTTACGTTAAATTCATTGCTTAATCCTGCTTGCATGTATTTATATTTTAACATCCCTGTTATAATATGTCAGTTTTAGCTGCTTGAACAATATTGCATTTTACCTAACAATTCAGAAAGAAAACAAATGCAAAGGCCCTTTCCTTTCTGTAACTGCTCTTAAAAGGGTTGATCACCTTTGAGTTCACGTTTAGTATGATGTAGAGTTTGGTATTTTCAGACAATTTGCAATAGGATTTTATTTTTTATTATTTGTGGGCTTTGAGTTATTTAGCTTGTATTCATTATTTAGGGGAGAACATTTGCTGGGTGAGCATTTGCAAGGGTGGTTTGTTTTTAAGTGAATCATTTACAAAGGATCTGGAAAAGTTTAACTAGGAGTTCAACAAAGAAAGCTACAAGGAGAGACAACACAGAGGACTCTATAACTACAGTAAATGGACTGATTTCAAATTTAGAAGACAATGATTGCGAGCTACCCACCCATTGCAATCATATTCCATTGAGGACATAACTCTACAATTTACCTGCTAGTAACAGCAATGTCAAAGCAAATAATTTCAAAAACTCAAAAAAATAAACAATGAAGACCAATTGAAAAGTTGCTTAGACTTGGTTGTTCTATAACATACTAGAAGTTAACTGAAAGGTAAACCACCCCTTTAAAAATCTATATTTTTACACATTCTCTTGCAGATCAGATTCCTATATAGTAAATAGTATGAGCATGGTTGGGGCAACATGTTCCATTCAGGACTTTTTGAAAACTGCAAACTTGGAGTTCCATAAAACTCACACAAATGTAATTGTAAAATTCAAGCCATTATGATAAATTGTGAACAAGAGTGTAGATGAGGTCTTCTGATAAAATAGTATCACTTGTGTTGGAACTGTTGGAACAAACTTTAGATTGTGCTTTAATTTATCTTACCATTATAGATCTGCTGACTTTATTTTCACAGTAGTTCCAGAATCTACATAATTTACAGTCAAACAAGGAATTATATAGAAAGAAGCAAATGTTTCTACCTAATGTTTTTGCAAACCAACCAACCAACCAACATTTTCCTGTAGAATTAATTCTACATTGGTATGTATTTTAGTGAAACAGGTACCATATTAAAAAAAGTTATTTTTCCAACAGAGATGATTAGTACACAGCAAATACAGGGTGCATGTCCAAAATGGACAGTAGTTTGCAGATACAAAGACGGTAAGAACTGCATCCATGTATAAATATATCTACACTGCACTGTACTAAAAGGATCGACCAAACTGAGTAAGACCACCATCTGGAAATGCAAAAAAATAACATATGTCATTAAAGAAGAAGTTGAAAGTCTGGCTTAATGTTCAAACAACTTGGCATTAGAAGGAAGCTGTTAGGAGAATATAGCAGAAGCCCATGAGAAGGGCAACCAGCAGAATTTCAAAATTTCTAATGCTCTGAATGAACAGTACAAAGTATCAACTATAAGTTATTGACCAAAGAGCAATTAGAAATGTTTGCTATTAGAAATATATTCTGTAATTATCTGTAACTTCATCCTTCTCTTACCTGTATGGAATTCTAGGAATAAAAGCAGTTACAGTCCATGTAATATTAAAGAATCATTGATCTACAGCATGTAATCCAATTGTATCTTTCACATAAGATGTTTTCAATGCTGCCAAAGGTTAAAGATTAGGGAATTTTAAATTTTCCTTTAAAGGAGAACCAAAACCTTAATTAAAAAAAAACCCTACCCCCTAGCCTAAATAGACACCCCTCGCTGCTCCCTCCCCTCAGCCTAGCTGTTACCCTTGGTAAATGCCCCTTTACTCTTTACTCACTCCTCGTGCAGATTCAGGGCATCAGAGTAACAGCTAGGCTGGGGAGGATTAGGGATGGGGTCTATGTAGGATAGGGGGATAGGGGTTTTATAACTAAGGATTTGGTTCTCCTTTAATAATGTGCTCAGATTTGTAATTACTTTCTATTAGATCAAATGGTACATTTATTGATTTCTTGCAAACATTGACTTCTACAAGGTTTCTTTCTATATCTTCACTTTGGTCTAATCTTCCTTTCCAGTTATTATGCATATCATACCTCCTAGCTGCACTGTTGGCTCACCTCAAACTAGTCAGTGGCTGACTCAGGGTATGGTTCATAATGCTTTACTAAATTTAATGTAAACAAGGTACCAGGGCCAGATGGAATACACCCACAGGTTTTAAGAGAGATTAGTTTTTAACTGTGCCCCACACATTTATGCTTTCTAAACTAAGGGTTGTTGGGCTTAATGAGGTAATTTGCATATGGATAGGAAACTGGATACATTATTGGGTACACAAGTTGACTGTTAATTGAGTAAGGTTCTTAGTGGGGTTCCTCAGGGCTCAGTATTGGCTCCACTTTTATTTAACTTGTTCATTAATAACTTAGGGGAGGGTATTGCAAGTAATGTATCAGTTTTTGCAGATGACACAAAACTATCCAGCCCAATTAATTCCATCCAGGATGTGACATCCTTGCAGTAGAATCTTGACACACTGGCAATCTCGGCAGTGGCAAATGAGATTCAGTGTTGGTAAATGTAAAGTCATGCAAATGACATTTAAAAATATGCAAGCTACTTATACCATAAATGGGACTGTACTAGGCAAATCCATAATAGAAAAGGACATTGGAGTCTTTGCAGATAATAAACTTGGCTGTTGCAAGCAATGCCAGTCAGCAGCATGAAGGACAAACAAGGTATTGAGCAGTATTAAAAGGGGCATAGATTTGGGGGATGAGGGGGTCATTCTGCCACTGTACAGAGCACTAATTAGGCCCCATGTAGGGTATGCCGTACAGATTTGATATCCAGTGCTGAGGACGTTATTGAATTAGAGATGGTCCAGAGAAGGGAAACTAAGCTGGTAAAAGGCATGGAAAATCTTAGCTACGAGGAAAGACTGGCCAAGTTGCAGTTGTTCACGCTAGAGAAGCGGCACTTAAGGGAGGATATGATAACTACAGTATGTATAAATATATAAGGGGATCATCCAATAACCTCCCTAATGCTTTATTTATCAGCAAGTCCTTCCAGCTGGCAAGAGGGCACCCATTCCGATTAGTAGAAAGGGTGTTCCGTCTAATCTGAAGGAGTTTTTTATAGTGAGCGGTGTGAAAATGTGGAATTCTGCCCCTGAATTAGTTGTACTGGTTGATACATTAGATAGCGTTAAGAAGGGGTTGGATGACTTATAGCAAGTGAGGGAATACAGGGCAATGGAAGCTATGAAAGCTATGAAAGCTTATAGTTATATAGTTACATAGTTACATAGTTAAATTGGGTTGAAAAAAGACAAAGTCCATCAAGTTCAACCCCTCCAAATTAAAACCCAGCATACGTACACACATACTCCTCCACTCTTTCAAACAAACCATATATGCCCATAGCTATACTAACTGTAGAGTTTAGTATCAAAATAGCTTTTGATATTATGTCTGTCCAAAAAAATCATCCAAGCCTCTTTTGAAAGTATCAACAGAATCAGCCATCACAACATCACCCGGCAGTGCATTCCACAGTCCTCTAATGTATTTGTAAAGTGTAATCATGTACCCTCGCAAGTGCCTTTGTAACTTTGTAACTATGTAACTATATCAGGTCCTACTAATTAATCATGCTGTACAATGTTGGTTTTAGAGTGTAGTAGTACACCTGTAAGGTTTGCCAAGTAATTAAAACCAATGGCTGGTAAAGGTGCATAAAGAGCTCCCCACACAGTATACCCATACTTGTAGACAGAGATAGCTTGTGAAAAAGAGGTTGGAGAAGTAATAGCTGGCTCTCATTCACGACAAACAAAATGGAGGGTTAAGCAGGCCAAAGGTCAAGGTTTGCAGCTGGAGGTGGAGGAGCAGGCTGAGATCAAACTAGGAAGGCTGCAGAATCAATAAGAGGTACCAAAAGCATGCAGAAGTTGTCCGCAGAATGGTTTTAAATAGTGTCCCTGAGTCACTGCACATGCACATGTGGTAAACATACCTGTGCACCATTCCTAAGAGAGAGTCCTGGCAAAATTTTGGAAGTACCATGTTTTCCTAAATAAGAAAATTCACACATGATGTGTTCCAATGCAAAAGTGATAGTACAGATCATCTAGAAGTTCAAATAGAAGTATTCTAAGTTCAACATGTTAATGGTTTAAGTTCAGTTTGGCATCCAATACTTGCTCTTGTCAAGGACAAAGAAAAAAATGTATTAAAAATAGTTTGACTTATAATATATTTAATGGAATATATAAAACAAATCCATGCTCCATATTTACTGTTTAGTCTACAGACTAGACCCTTCCGTACACTTTTTGAACCACCCTAGGGAAGCCAGCTCTGTATTTAGAAGTCTAGGAATTAGTCATGTTTTTTACTTTCATCATGGTTACAAGCACACTTAAAAATAGCTTAACATAGTATAGTAGTTACCCACTAAAACAAAATCTTCTCTGCTTGACAATGTTAAAAATATTTTATTACCATATTTTATACCATAGCTATATTTGAAAATAATATGTCTCTGTTTTAAGAATAAATAAGATTTATTAGAAACTAGAGCTCCAAAACTAAACATTTATAATCTACATTTCTAACAGTATCCTGTACCTTCATTTGTATGACAGCAAAGGAAGCTAATCCTGAATTTAAAAAAAAACTATGTGATGGAGGATTTACAGTATTAGAAGACAAACAGTGGCAGGTGTAATTAGAAGAAGAATTTGTCATGCTCTTGACTCTGGGAGAGAATGAAAGGTCTGGAATAGCAATCTCCCAAGTGTTTACTCAATGTGAGCACACACAAGATGGAAAGCACATTTCCAACCACAGACAGATTAATATTTGATGCCAGAAAGAAAAATGCACGTTGTTCATGTTTATTTAGGATATTGTGAAATACAGTGAAATTTGCAATTTTATTGGATTTGCGGTTCCGTGTTTTTTCATAGTACTAAGCTATGCGATATAAGCAGTGTATCAGTACTGTAAATGGTTAAGACTTGTTTGCTCCACAGAGAAGTTTCATATAATTTAAATTAAAGATCAGCATGCGGATACTATAAAGTCACTAAGATAGATGTCTGTATCTATAAACACATTTCACTGGCATTTGTCTAACAAAAGAAAAAAATTGGTTAATCAATTCTTCTCTGTCAATCAGATGTATTTTGGCCTACTATGATAATAAATGCATTGTGATGGATTGCAATGGCATCTGTCTATTAAAATGAAAATTATGTTTTTTTCTGAGAAGTGGAATAGAGAGTAGACTCCTTAAAGGAAAACTATACCCCG
>CM044433.1:60470190-60495190 GCA_024363595.1 Xenopus borealis
TATACTGTATATAGATTAAAACTTAATATTTATTGTTTACATCTAAAAGAAACTGGTCAACGTTTCTCAAGGTCTTAGACAAAGACCGAAACATCGACTAGTTTCTTTTAGATGTAAACAATAAATATTAAGTTTTAATCTATTTCAAATCCCAGTGTGCACCTTCATTCTTGGACTATGGATTTTTCAGCCTTAATTGGTAGCACCTGGGTCTTTGGCTTCTGTGGAGGGTGTGCGCTGGACTTTGGAGTTTGTATATATATTTAAATACACTATTAGACTAATCTCTACTACATTTTACATTTTTTAGTATAATTAATCCTTTATTTATTTTTATTTGTCAGTTCTTTTCCAGCTGGATATACAGTTTGATATATAATGTGTTTCTAAAGACCTTTTTATTGCTGTATTGTCATAACTTAACTTACTTGTACAAAATCATAAAAAAAACTGTGTTTAATGTTTTTAAGGATTTTTTTATTTGATTTGCCCTGTATTCTTGGGGCTGTGTGTTTAACTTGTATGATGACATCATCTTCTGATGGCTCATGGGTATAAAAGGTTGGCAACCCTAGGAAATCCAGTTTTCCAGGATGGCTTGTCCATTGTTTAAATACTTTAGATACTTAAGATCAAACCCAACAGATGCAAGCATATATTGCAAAACATAACAGTTAAAATGTAAAACACATTTTGCAATAAATATCTCAAAGGTTTATTTTAAAGCAATGAAGAGAAGCACAGTCACTGATTCAGTGATGTAAATTACCAAATATCTATGGACATACCCTATCAACTGAAATGCACTCAGGTCAGTCTTTATAAACATAGTTACATATTTACATAGTTAAATTGGGTTGAAAAAAAAAGAGTTCATCAAGTTCAACCCCATCAAATTAAAAACCCAGCATACACACACACACACACACACACATCTCCACTCTTTCACACAAACCATATATGCCCATAGCTATACTAACTGTAGAGTTTAGTATCAAAATAGCCTTTGATATTATGTCTGTCCAAAAAATCATCCAAGCCCCTCTTAAAAGCATCAACAGAATCAGCCATCACAACATCACCTGACAGTGCATTCCACAACCTCACTGTCCTGACTGTGAAGAACCACCTTCTTGCTGCTTCAAATGAAAGTCCTTTTCTTCTAGTCTGAAGGGGTGGCCTCTGGTGCGGTGATCCTCTTTATGGGTAAAAAGGTCCCCTGATATTTGCCTATAATGTCCTCGAATATATTTGTAAAGTGTAATCATTTCCCCTCTCAAGCGCCTTTTTTCCAGAGAAAACAACCCCAACCTGGACAGTCTCCCCTCATAATTTAAGTCTTCAATCCCTCTAACCAGTTTAGTTGCATGTCTCTGCACTCTCTCCAGCTCATTTACATCCCTCCTAAGGACTGGAGTCCAAAACTGCACTGCATACTCCAGATGAGGCCTTACTAGGGATATATAAAGAGGTATCATTATGTTTTCATCCCTTGAGTTTATGCCCTTTTTTATGCAAGACAGAACTTTATTTGCTTTAGTAGCTACAGAATGACACTGCCCAGAATTAGACAACTTGTTATCTATAAAAAACCCAAGATCCTTCTCACTTAAGGAAACTCCCAACACACTGCCATTTAGTGTATAACTTGCATTTATATTATTTTTGCCAAAGTGCATAACCTTGCATTTATCAACATTGAACCTCATTTTCCAGATCTGCCCAGTTTCCCAACTTAGACAAATGACTCTGCAAAGTGGCAGCATCCTGCATGGAACCTATAGTTCTGAACAATTTAGTATCATCTCCAAAAATAGAAACCGTACTTTCAATGCCCACATCCAGGTCATTAATAAACAAGTTGAAAAGCAAGGGACCCAAATTTGACTTGTTGAATACTTGAATGTTTTCTATTCGAATCAAATTTTGGCCTATACGATAATCGAAGTAGCCCAAAATTACTTTGAAATTTAAATTTTTTAACTTAAATTTTATTTGAATATTAACTTCGACATTTAGTAATTGTGCCACTTAGTGTATAACTTGCATTTTATATTATCTTTGCCAAAGTGCATAACCTGGCATTTTCCAGTGCTGCCCAGTTTCCCAACTTAGAGAAATCACTCTGCAAAGTGGCAGCATCCTGCATGGAACCTATAATTCTGCACGCGTTTTTGACGCGACGCGTGCCGAAAACGACGCGACGCATCGGAAACGACGCGCGTCGGAAACGACGTGACGCGCGTCGGAAACGACGCGACGCGTGTCGGAAACGACGCGACACGCCGCGTTTGATGCGACGTGCGTCAAAAACGACGCGCGACTCGTTTCGCGAATTTTTCGCCAATTTTCCGAGAAATTCCAGAGAAATTCACGAATTTTTCGGCGAAACGAGGGAGTTTCGCCCATCACTATTTACAAGCGGAATATACTGACATGTATATTTATTAAGCAGCATTTTAAAGAATTCCCATTTTTGTTCAGTGTTTAACCCTGTGAAAAGCATTTCCCACTTAATATGTTGCAGAGATGCCATTATACTGTTAAAGTTTGCATGCTTGAAATTCAATGTTTTAGTTACTCCCTTATAGAGTTGCCTCTGCAACAAAATCTCAAAGGAGACCATGTTATGATCACTATTCCCAAAATGCTCACCCACACAAATGCTTGAGATGAGCTCAGTATTTTAAGTTATTACAAGATCCAAAAGAGAGTTATTCCTAGTAGGTTCTTGAACGAGCTGGGATAAAAAGTTGTCATTTAGCATAAATATGCTACAAACCTACTAGCTTTCTCTGTCTTGGCAACCCTATTACCCCAGTCAATGTCCTTCAGGCCTTTATGCAGAATCAGTTTTGTGCCTTCTTTATTTTAGAAGTAATATTCACAAAATTACTTGTAACGCAGATCTAAATTATCTTGTTCAAGAAATTAAAACATAGGCTTCTTATTTGCACAGTATCTAAAAGGTGTAGGATCTTATAAAGTGAAATCCATACAAAATTGTGTATGGCCCCCAGATGAAAAGGGAATCGATGAAAGAAGGGATTTCTCTTGTTGAATCAGGAGAGGGCTAAATGTAATCACAATGGTAAAGCAGATCCTTTAGGAGTGGTTCTTATGTTAACTATTTTTATACTGCACTGCAAAATATATTTGCAATTTCTAAATGCATTATTATATAATAATAACTCAATTTGAAAGACACAGTCAGGTGTCTACTCCACTAATATAAATGGTGGTATGGAGATAAAGTAAATTTTTTTGGACTGCTATAAAAATGAGATTAGGATGTACTGTAGGTCATGTCCTGAGATAGGAGGCCACAGTGAAAGACAAGCTAATAAACTAATTATAGTTTAATTCCAGTCCAATTGTAAACAGTGAAGTTTCTGTGAACTCTTTCATGAAACAGAAACTTTCAGATGAAAGACAAGAATGTTAATCTCTTAGTACTTCTTTTAAATTCCCTGTGACACTCATATATCCTTCTCAGTGTAAATAAAATATTTTTTTGTTATGCTTTAGGTTGGATGTGCAACCTATTCAGTCCATCATTCTATAAATTGTGCTGTGGATAACAAACATCCTTATTTTTAACTTTCTAGCATATTTTGTTGTGATTTAAAAAAAAAAAAAACACGAACATTCCTTTCAGTGCTTTCAATTTTTTGCAGGAAGACATTAAGATATCATAGAAGAAATGCAGAAGAGCAAAATAAGGTACACTTTCAGTTTTCATTTACTCTATATTTGATTTTTTTCTTTATTTTGTATTATGTTTAAAACATTTTATTTTTCCAAGTCTTACAATGGTTAGCATCACATATCCACCACACTGACAATCTAGGTCTCTATTAACTCGTTTTAGATATGATTTCATTTGTTAATATATTTCTCCAGTGTTTGGTAAATGCTTATATTTAAAGGAACACTAACAAATAAAGATATGATTTTAACTGAAATCTAATATTAGTTCAGTTTTATAAATGCAGAATAATTGGTTAAAATGAGATGTAAGCTTTTTACCTAGTGTGCTGATTAAGAAAATAAACAGGCCTTTGAAGGCCCACCAAGAAATGAAACCAAAATAATTGCTACAACTTTATGAAATTACATCTTCTAATGCTACTTCCATTCACTTTTTAAAGAAAAATACTATTCTGAACATTATGTAATATGAATTCTTATTAAGTTTATGAATATTTTTTTTTCTTAGGCTAGGACTGCCCTTTTTCGTTTCCATAAACTATATTTAGGACACTTATTTAACACATTTAAGAGGAAACTGAGTTCTTCTTTACTGAGAAAAGCGATTGGATTACATTATGAAAATATTACTACATAGTTTGCTTTGTAAACACAACCCAAAAAAGCACAAGATACTACAGGAATAATGCATTGGTAGAGATTTGGCCAAATAAAATATAAAATATTTAAATATATCATCATCAGAGATCACAGCTGATAAAATTTACCCCAGTGATGGGACATTAAATTATAAACTCCACTGGGACTGATCTGAATGGATTAGAGTTTACAACAGAAAAAAATCACCCACTTTCGCACATCCGCGAAAACCCAAGAGTGCGCACATGCAAGAAAACAAAAGTGTGTGTACATGCGCAAAAATCAGAGAGTGTGCTCACGCGCTAATAGCAAAGACACGCGCAGGCCACAGCAGAAAGTGGGGACCGGACTAGGGGGTATGAGAGGCAAAGAAGGAGCGTGCCTGGCGCCCCCTCAGCTTTGCGCAGTTTTGTGGATTTTTTTGTGAAGCAAAACAGGACAGATTCACTCATCACTAGTTTTTAACCATGTTTGCATAAATAACTTTACAGTGAGTGTGGTGCCAATAACAGTAACATTCACCAGTAGAAGACTGCATGTGCATGTATAACATGCTAAGGGAACTCTAAGGGGGTTATTTATTAAATGTTGTGAAATCTAGAAAAATTTGAGTTTCTTTTATGAGAAAAGTCAAAATCTGGTTAGGGTGAGAAGGACTGAAAGGAGCCAAAAAGCCCTCCACAAGCAATTATATGCAATGTGAAGCCTTCTGAAATCAGAAGATATTCACCTTTCTCATGCCATACACATAGCACTGCCTAGATACCAAAAATAAGAGTTTTAATTCTCCCATAATGCATCATGGGCAGAGACATGCAAATCACTCCTTTATGTCCCTTTGACCAACTAAGCATCTAGAACCACTGGTTTATAGCACAGATACAGCCTAATGGTTCAGAGCCATATATCCAAACTTGCACACAGCCTGTTTCTATGAGAAAAGTCAAAATTTGAGAGCAAACAAAAGCTTGAGATTTATTATACACCGATGCTGCAAAAAGCCAGAATCTGAAAATCCACCAGGTCCTGTAAAATAAGTACGAGCAATTTGAGAAAAAGTCGGAAATTTTTTCATGATTTTTTTGCTTGATTGCATTGAGTTTTTTCACCATCCAGTTAATTTGATCTATTTTCTATATAAATAAACTCGGGCATGGGCATTTAGTCAAGCTTTTTTATTAATATTACGAGATAAATTCAGATTTTAGTAAATAACCTCCTAAAAGCAATACCAGTTCAAGCCAGGTTGGCTTAAAAAAAAAAGAAGTCGCAGGATGGCATCCCATCGCATCCTGCCCCACTTCCAGCACTGCATGTTGTATAAATAAAGGATACAATGACATAACATAGAAGCCTTAATAACTTATTTTTTAATCATAGAAAAAATATAAGTGCCAAAACCCTGTAGCTAATTTGCAATTGTAATGACAATCTGCAAATTGGTATGAAATTGGAGCTGTCAAAACTCAGTGTAAAAGTGAAACTGTCATTCAGGTACTTTGTAATTCCCCTCTAGCAAACCTCTGACCTAACCATGTAATTGACCTCTAGATTTGAACCGGGTAAATCGAAAACTCCAAGGAAAATATATGTTGATGCAGGAAGCAAGGCTATGTTTATTTGCCAGCTTAGGAAAAGATGGAAAAATGTGTCCCTGGAGTAAACGGAAGAGAGCAGGGTGGGCCCTCTATTTCATACTCAATTTAGGAGGTTAGAGGAAGCTAATCTGATTATGCTGCAGGTGAGCTGCAGATAAAAGAGGTGTGGGATTATACCTCAGACCTCTTTGTTCTGGCTGGGGGAGGTAGCCGCCTAGGGCGTAGTCATGGGGGGGGGGGGCGCACTTTAGAAGGGAAATTATTTTTTTTAATTTCTTTAAGTTTTAATTTCACCTGTCTCCAGCAGCAGCGTTCTGCTCTACTTCAGTCCCCACCTCCCTCTTACTTGCCCTTTGCCTGGCACAGATCTGGGGCAATATTTTTGCTTCTGCTCTGGCTCAGGTACAGACTTGGGGGCAATGGCTGATGGTACAGGTACAGACTTGGGGGGCAATGGCTGATGGCACAGGTACAGACTTGGGGGGGCAATGGCTGGTACAGACATGTGGCACAGGTACAGACTTAGTGGGCAATGCTAGTGGCACAGTTACAGACTTAGGGGACAATGGTTGGTGGCACAGGTACAGACTTGGGAGGCAATGGCTGGTGGCAGAGGTACAGATTGGGGACAATATTTGGGCTGCAGGCTGACACAGGCACAGATTGGGAGCAATAGTTTGGATGCTACTGGCTGGCACAGGTACAGATTGGGAGCAATATTTTGGGTGCTACTGGCTGGTACAGGTACAGATTGGGAGCAGTTTTTGGGTGCTGCACGCTGGCACACGTACAGTTTGATTCATTATAACATTAATGTGTTATAAGGTTTCTTTATTTAAGAAAAAGTGAATAGGTGGGAAATGGTCATACATAGCCCTTGAAGACCTACTTCTAAGCATGGCTTAGTTAGAAGCCCAGAATATTCAAAAGTGTGGAAGCCACCCTGTATGGTGAGAACCCCAGTGTGTGGAAAAGTCTTGCATGCTGTTAAAAGGCCGATGAACTGTGTTCCTGTATGCCAATACCTTAATGTTGGCAAGTGTTTTCCTGAATAAAGGTATGTTTTTGCCCGAAGATGCCATATCCCTGTCTTTATGCTCCCGGTCCTACACTTACCTTTCTAGACATTATCCAAAAACAGTGATATATAAACAAAGAGGGGAAGTGGAGAAGGTGGAAAGGGAGAAGTTTTTGACTAAAAGAACTAGAGAAAACACTTCTAGAATTTCATTTATCTCAGTGTATAACACATTAAGTGATAATATTAGCAAAATAATTAAAAAAAACACTGGGACATTTTGAAAATAAATTTGGGCGCAATACCAGCTTTTCAAAATCTACCAGTTATGTAAAAAAGCCTGTTAAACAGCAATGCGCTCAGCGCTGCAATCCGATCTCTCTAAAAACTGTGCAGCACCACAATAGAATGTGGACCCACTAGTCCACTTTAAGTAGTATTAAGTCAACAATAAGTGGTGCGCCGACAACTTTCCCAATTGCCTAAAAAAATATATAGTGTATTACGCTTATCACAATGCAAGCGTATCGATGTTAAATCTACTCACATGTATAATTCTTGTTAGAAAACCTGTAATTGGTCTTTATTGCAAGTACTATGCGGCATATATCCAATTCTCAATATAGAAGGCTTCGATAGTGTATTATCACCGAAAAGACTGTGTGTGGCCCTACGGGCTGTTTGCACTTACCAAACGTAGTGTGGAGGGAGAGCTCATTATAGCGGTTTGTGTGCTGTATTCTGCAGTGTCAACGTTCAGCGTGAATCCGATGAATGGATTCTTGTAGGTGCAGACAGGTACGCTCAGCGTCTCCAGTGTGCAAGGTGGCAGCCGTGTTGGAATAAGCCGGTATGCTGAATGAAGGAGGACGTGCGTGTTCTCCATTTTGTGCACAGCAATCTGTTTGGTTTGTGCAATGAGCAATGTGTTCCATCCGAAGGTTCTGTGCAGTGGTCCGGTGCTTCTTAGGGGAAAAACAAATGCAACCTAATCTGTGCGGAATTCGATATTTATTTTATTAATTCTGTAATACATATAGGCCCAACGCGTTTCATATTGCCAAATACTTCATCAGGATGCCCCTGATGAAGATGAAGGGAACCAAGCATGGAGTAGTATAATGGGAAACAAGAATCATAGTCGAAAACCAAGCTGGGTCAGTAACAATCAAACAATGTGGTACTGATACACACCAAAATCGCAGTACAGAACAAGATCCAAGACAGTAGTCGAAAACAAGGCAATGCAAACTAGACATAGTCAAGGACAGGCAAGGTTAGTAACAAATTAGGAATACACAGAAAAACACACTCAGAAACTATAAAATAGACCGAACGTTGGGCAATGAACAAAAGGTGCAATATCGTGACGATGATGCGCACTGCCATTTCAAACCCAAAAGCAAGCAGTGGAGTTACTCTCTCAGAACGTGCATTGTGGTGGGCGTCCCCACTGTGGTTGCAACTGGCATCCCCATTGCACCTCTCAACAGACACTGGAGGGCACAGAGAAGACTGTTGTACAGCTCTTGCTGGCTTAAGCAAAGAAACAGGAAATTAATTAGAAATTTTGAGTTAAAGGGGTGGTTCACCTTCAAGTTAACTTTTAGTATATTGTAGAAGGGCCAATTCTAAGAAACTTTTCAATTGGTCTTCATTATTTATTTTTCATAGTTTTTTAATGATTTGCAATTTTCTTCTGTTTCTTTGCAGCTTTCAAATGGGGGTCACTGACACCATCTAAAAACAAATGCTCTGTAAGGCTACAAATGTATTGTTATTGCCACTTTTTATTACTTATCATTCTATTCAGTCCATCTCCTATTCATATTCCAGTCCAGCTGCTGAATGAAAAGCTAAATAACTATAAAACCACAAACAATAAAAAATGAAAACCAATTCCAAATTGTCTCAGAATGTCACTCTCTACATTATACTAAAAGTTAACTCAAAGGAGAACAACTCCTTTAAGAGTTCAGTTCAGTTCTTTGAGGATAGTCAGACCCTATCACCCACCCGATACTCACGTGACTCTTTCAGAGGATCTTTTTTGAACAGCCACCACTGAGAATAATGAATTTTGAACCCTTTGCCAAGGAAGGAAATCTGCCCTGTGTAACTGATTACTAGATACATAACACATGAGATACTGTTCTAAGAACGGATTTGTTCTTTCTGTCTGGCCATTGGTCTGTGGGTGATATGCAGATGAGAAAGACAAATCAGCTCCAATGAGAGAACAGAAGGCATTGAATCGCTCTATCAGAAAAAAATTACAGGGGCCCCATGAAACTTAAATATATTGGATAGGAATTAGAATTAGGGGAGGGTGGAGAACAAAATGAGACATTTTACTAAAATGATCCACTACCACCCAAATTACAGTATTCCCTCTAGAGGAGGCACATTAGGTGATAAATTAGATTGGGTCCTAGATAAGGAAGAATGCAGATCACTATCAGTGCCCGAGACACAATAGAATCAGGTTCAGATTCTTCTTTCAGACTGGAATCAAAACATTCTTTTCCCTAGGCCTTTATTTTATAATGAAGTGAAAACGGGTAAAAATAATTCCCATCTGGCTTGTCTTGGGTTTGAGCACTTAGTGGATTCAATATATAACAGATTTTTGTGATCTGACTGTAACCACATGCTTAGGGCCCTCTAGAAAATGCATCCATTCCTAAAAAGGCCCACTCAGTTGCCAGTAATTCCTAATATAGTAGTTCATCTTTACAGGAGAGATTTTTTTTCAAAAAGAAAGCACAGGGATGGACCTTTTTGGAAATAGTTTGTTGCTTGGACAAAACTGCCCCTGCGCCAATGTCAGTTGGGGTCACAGGCCGGGTCAATACAACATATGAGCTCAGCAGAACAACAATGGTACACAAGAGTGTAATTGGGATCACAAGTCAGGTCAGTTTACCAAACGGACAGCACTGTACAAAGCAGAATTCAGAAGCGTAATCGGGTCACAGGCAGTTTCAGGATCTGAGAGAATAGTCAAAATACAGGCAGGGGTCAAAGACAGGCAGCAGACAGGACTTGGTGAAGAACAGGCATGGATAAACACTAATAGATACAGGCGCCAGAGAAGATGGATGTCTGGGCATCCCTGCTGAGGGTGCAACGGGCGTCCCATCACAAGCCCACTAGACCACCAGGGTGAGTCCTCAAACCAAAATGACCCTTACTTTGGCTGGTTCCATCTCTAGCCCCTTTCAGACAGAATGTAACCCAAAAAGTGTACGGCAGGAACCTCAAAATTTTGCATAAAACTGGTTCTGCCTTAGCCTACTTAAGACCCCAATAACATGGACATAATAATCAGAAAGGTAAGAAGAGAATATCAGGATATCATCAAGATATACCACAACATACCAACCCAGAAGATCATAGAGCCTATGCGGAGCAAGGGTCTCGGCATCTTAAATAGAGATGGCGTCAAAAAGGACAAATAAATAGAAGGTAACCCTCCAGGGAAGTTGCAGCTAACATGAGAGGATTTTAGGCAGGACAACTCACTAGCTTTAACCCATTGTAAAATCTTGTTAAGAGAGTCTACCTGGGGTTGTATTTCTGCAAGCAGGGGTGACCTATGATTACCAGAGTTTGAGGGCAACTGACTATAAAAAAGAAAATTTGCTCAGAATGATCATTCAGACACATGGTGAGGGTCTCAGAACTGGAATAAGCTAACCCGCTTCCATCAATGGCCACCAATATAAACAAGAGTACAAGGGGTCTAGTGGGTATCCCATATCTAAGCGCAAAATTAAGATAAAAAAAGTTACCAGCTGCCCTTGAATCTAAGAAGGCAGAACAGTGAGTAAAACCCTTATTGCCAATTTAAGAAGACAGGGAGTAACATTTTAAAGGAAGAAATTTGTTGAGGAGTAGAAATGGCATAACCCAAGCAGGACTTGCCTCCTGGGACAGGTGTTGCGGAAACGCCCCTTATGTCCACAGTACAGACATAACCCATCGGCCCTTCTATGACCCTTCTCTTCTGGAGATAAACAAGTTGAAGCTAGTTGCATGGGCTCTTCAGATGGTCTAAGGACAGGGAAATGAGGTTTGAATCATGGGAAGAACTAGAATGAGCTGCTGTGGCAGTAAGCTCTAGATGTCTCTCCCTGTACATCCTATCTATCTGGATGGCCAAATGCATGAGGGAGTTGAGGGACGACTGGGTAGGAAAATTAACAAGGCTACCCTTAATAGCCATGGCCAACCCCACCCGGAACTGACTCCTTAAGGCAATATCATTTCAACCTGCCTCTACTGACTAGCGGCGGAATTCTGTACAATAATCCTTAACCCACCACCTGCCTTGCCTTAATGGATATAATAGATATTTTTGTTACAATGGATTGTGATTTGATGGAATGGTGGGCAGGACCCGTGAGTTTGCTTTAACAGTAAATCACTCTTCCAGGTTCAGATGTAAAAGTTACAGGCCTATCTGGCAGGCTAAGATTGTAATCCCATTTTTACCTCAGGTATACACCCAAGAAAAGATCTGATACATTTGCTTTTTTTGTATCCTTTATAACCAAATTTCCATTATTAATGGAGCAAGACTTTTAACCTGCATCTTTTTATTATTAACATACTTTAAAAAAAAAATTGGTTGGTATTTTTAGCCTGTGCTACAACCAGTTCTCCATTTTCTATCAATCTGTTCCTGATTGCTGGTTTACCATACTTGTTTTGTATTTATACTCTTTAAACACAGCTTTAGTGATGAGTGAATCTATCCCGTTTTGCTTCTCCAAAAAAATAGCAAAACTGAATGAAAATTAGCGAAATGGCAAAATTTCATTAAATGCACTGAAGTCAATGAGGTTTTTGTCTTACAGCGACTTTTCTTCTTAAAATGCATTAAAGTCAATGGGCGTTTTTTCTTTTTGCAACAATTTTTCAGCTGTGAATTTTCGCCACGGTTTCCCGAGAATATTCGCACATGGCAGAATTTGGCAAATAAATTTGTGCATCACTGCACAGCTTCTATCCTCTTAATATAATTTTAGATGACACTAATTTCTGCTCTGTGTTTTTATCAGAAAACCTAACACCCCAATGTATGCACTAAAGTAATTGTGTTCAGAAACTAAAATGTGTTTTTCTGGAATTTTGTTACTCCAGTATATATTTGCTTTTAGCAAGAAACAATACATGAGATAACATTATGGAAGATCAGGAACTAGGGGTAAGCAGAAGGGAGCACAATGGTGAGAGGGTATCTGGCACATACTGTATTTCTTGTCTGCCTACCCCTAGTGCATATCTTCTGTACAAACGCTCTACTTGCACCAGAGCAGTGTCGGTGTTAGATGGGAGCCCTTTGCCTTGGCCACCTCAGTGTCTTGGCTCAGCATTTAGGTCACTATACTACTAGCTTTTCAGTGCTTGCACTTTTACTATACAATCTAGGTTCTTAGACATCACTGGATTTAGTATAGCATGATTTCTGAATTGATCACCAATGATCTATAATGATAGAATCTTCCAGTATACCTAGTTTGAAAGACTCCTGAATTCTAGCTATAGCCCAAGCTCTAATAGATTGGTAGATCGGAGAGTCCTCTGTATTCATAACTTGATTGGACGGTCCATCATACCTCGAAAGGTATTCCTTTAATACCAAAACAAGGCTATGGGATGTTTAAAAATTGTTTTGATTTCCACTGGAAACAGAAAGCAATGTTAAATGTGTCTCATTTTGCGTATGCCTTACTGAACAAGGTCAATTTTGGATATCAAAATCTCAGCAATAGCTAGTAGCATCTAATTCTTTTTGATAAAGATCTATACCCAGGTGAATATTAATTATGCACCCAGTTGAACAAGAACTAATGTAGACTGGAAGTGGCTTTTTTATATGCAGGCACTATCACCATTTCTGCAGCACTTCCTTCAATCTTTCTTGATGTACAATGAGGGTTTAAGGATGTCTTGCCAGTACAAGAAGGTAATCTAAGTACTGATATATTATTTTACTCTTGGCTCAACCTTGCTATGGTCACCACCAATGTCTTTGATTGACCAAATAATAGTCATCTGTACTAAAGTGTTGATTTGCATGAGAAAATGTTGATGCTCTTGAATGATGTGGAAATAAATGCACTTGTATCTTCAGAAATAAACCGGTAATTTAATTGATTCCATTTTCAGTTGCAGATGCGTCATACATGTGTTCTGCCTAGAATAGTCCATATGTTATTGTAGGGGAGACTCATCCTGGTGATCTAGTGGTGCACCGTGGACGCCCACCACGCAGCTCCTCCTTGCCGGTCTCTTCTAAGTGTGCACGTGGTGTGCACTTCTGATTTATATAGGCGCATGCGCGCTGACGTGATGACATCAAAAATTCAAACATATTTAAATGGACATTTTGTACTATATCATTGCCTGTGATAGGTTTATTCCTGGTGCCTTGTACCTTGTGCTGTGAAGCTTCTAGTTTGTCCTGATTCCTGTGTTTAACCCTGCCTGGCTATTTGACTACTCTGACCTCTAAAACCTGACCCTTGTCTGAAACCAACTTCGATTCTGCTTAACCCTCCTGATTGACTTTCTGGTTTGACTCCTGCCTGTTATTTGACTCCGATTCAGCCTCACCCCATCTGATTGATTACCCGGTTTGACCCTTTGCCTGCCTGACGATCCTAGCTATCTGCCTGCCTCGATCCAGCCTGTCTGACTATGAATCTGCCTACTCCTCCTTGTACTGTGACCTTTGGCCTTATAAACTCTATCTACAGTTGTGCCCCTCTGCCTATCCAGAACCCTTATCTTGCACCTCTCGTTTAAGTACAGACGGCATCCAAGTAAGCCGAGGGCTCCTCCCGAGACCCAAAGGCGGTCACACTACTAGTGAAGCACGAGCTGAGACCAGAGTGCTTAGTGTTTATTCTGGTGTTGGGTGCCGACCGTGACAATTATCTGATGCATTGTGAACTGGATGAGGTACATAGAAACTTCAAAACTCTTAACTTGATTGGATAGACCTTTTGAGACATTTTGACAATATAGTTTATTTGTCATTTACATCAAATTGAAATACTTTTTGAAAAAAAATCAGTAGTTCCTTGATTTGCAAACAACAGTTATTATTTACAAGATTGGGGAATGCAGGAGTTGTCCACAGTTTGGTACAGGTGCTTCTGAATTCATTTTATTATTTTTATTATGGGTAGTGGGAAGTGATCTGTAACACAATAGGGAGTTTTAATGCAATTATTTTTCCTAGGAGATTTATCAGTGAAATGTCATAACTGCAATAAGGGCTATATGGGTGGCTAGGTAATGTGTGGTGAAAGTAGTAAGAATGGAACAGACAAGCTAGAAACCACTTTGAACATCAATGTGTTGGCCCTAGCTCCAGTTATTATTAACAGTATAACCTGTACTTAAACTATTATGGTACAGTCTATGGCTACTGTAAATGGGGACTCTCATAGCCTTGGAACTTTATAAGAAAGTTATGAAAAGGGCATGAAAACTGGGTCCCCTGTGAGATACTGTACTTTTTATTTTTGTGTACAAAATAACTTGAATATTGATAGTTGTGAGTGATAACATATGTCTAATCCTTATTACAAGTATGGGACCATAACCCAGAATGCTCAGCACCTGGAGTTTTCCAGATTTGGGATCTTTCTGTAATTTTGAATTCCCTACCTTGTGAATACTAAAGAAATCACTTAATCACATTAAATTGCCCAAATAGGATTGTTTTGCCTCCATTTTTAAATATTTATATCTTAGTTAGGATCAAGTACAAGGAACTATTTTATTATTATAGAAAAAAGGAAGCCATTTTAAATTCTTTGAATGAACTCTATGGGGCAGATTCACTAAAGTGCGAAGCGTCTAACGCTAGCGCTAATTCGCCAGCGTGACGTCATTTCGCAACTTTGCAAATTCACTAACACGGACTCTGGCAAATTTTCGTTAGCGAAGTATATAGCTGGCGAAGTTGCGCACTGACGAAGGATCGTAACTTCGCAAATTCACTAAGATTAACATTTTCCCAAACGTTAGCACTTACGCTAGACGTTACTTCGCCTGGTCAGACCAGGCGAAGTTCAATACAATAGATAGGAGGTTGAAAAAAAAAAAGTCAAATGTTTTCTAAGTCCCAAAAATATAGTCTGAAAAAGATCGATAATTTTTTTCGGGGGGTTACCCTTCTTCCCCCCTACATTTCCTAACATATGGCAACTCAACTATACAGGGGGCACATGTAGGGCAATAGGACAACTTTATATAATTTATTAAAGGTTACCTGGGCTTGTGTAGTGGAATGTAGAGGCTGTAACATATACTTCTATTATAAGTTAAAGTTCCCGCCGTATGCAAATTAGGCTTCGCTAGCTTAACAGCACTCTGCCTAGCGATGTAATACTAGCACAACTACGCTACCATTTGCCGACCTGAGCGTAAATTCGCACTTTAGTGGATTTGCGTAGCGCTGGCGAAAATTTGCCTGGCGAAGTGCGGCGACCGCTAGTGAAGCGTACGCTGGCGAATTTTCGGATCTTAGTGAATCTGCCCCTATGGGAGATGGCCTTCCCCTTTTTGGGAGCTTACTGGACAGTGGGTTTCCGGATAATGGAACCAATACCTATATTTATAGCAAAACTACAATTCCTTCAAAAATCACATACCACAAAAAGAGGTACTTACATGAACATTTCCCTATTTTATACCTAAAACATGTCAGTATAAATATAATTCTGCAATGCATACTTTTTGGCTTGTGCATAATCAGTATTGATTGTATTTGAATATTTTCATATTAGAATCATAAAGGAATTTAAGAATTACAGCCTTGCAAGGCAAAGATAATGTAATATAACAACTACATGCCAAATTAGATTTTTCTATTAGCATTTCAAAATTATTTCTTGTTAACATTTTTGCTGCATCTGTACAAGGGCAATAATCCACAGCTTAATATGCAAGAAAGACATTACAAGCCAAGATGGAAAGTTTTAAAATAAGAAAATGCATAGGTTCTCCATTTTTATGTACTAAATTCTTTAATGGGCATGGCACAGGAGCGACTTTTCCATGAACCCAGAGCAGGCAAAATGAATATGAAAATGGGGGTATTTCATAAAAAAAGATATGTAGGTGTCAGTAAGTGCCATTTTATTTCTCAGTGAGAGGATAAAGTGTTTTTTCCTACATAATTTCTGATATACAGTGTAGCAGCTAAATTGGGCTCAAGAAGAGGGACAATGCAACTTTACACATCATTAGTATTCAAGCTACATAACCCAACCAACAGCAGTTATGTATTTTTGCAAGTATGCATATAATTTATTGTGGAGAACACAATTTACATGGGTAGTCGATGCCTGTTTTATAGCCTCACAAATAGATGTATGAACTCAAGCATATAATGGCTCAACCAGCAGGCGCAAATACGTTCTAAATCTTCTAAATGTGCTTCACAAAAATGTAACTGAGGAATATAAAACAGATCAATTCTTGCATGTTATATATTGGTTTTTGATTTACAAATCTAATCTGCAAAATTTCTATAGAAAATGAGTGGATTTTTTCAGAAAATCCCCTTTTGTGACTTTTCTTATCTAGATGACAATGCTTAATAAATCAACAGCTACACCAGATATTTGTACTTAGGTTATGAAATGTCCATTTATTTTTTGTAATTATCTTTGCACATTACATATTATAAAATACACAAAAGAAATTAACTCAAATATTGGTAAAATGTAGATGGATTGATAGATAGAGGATAGATAGATAGATAGATAGAATAACAATAGAGAAAGGCGATAGATTAAAATACCTATATATATGTTATGGGTTCCTTTCCAGAAAATCTTTATCCAGAAAGTTCTGAATTACAGGAAGGCCAATTGACATAGACTCCATGTTAATCAACTAATGTATTATTTCATAATATTAAAAATCTTTTCTTTTTCACTGTAGTAATAAAACAGTACCTTATATCGACTAATCCTTATTGGAGGCAAAACTTTTTAGTAGATTTTAGGTCTGACAATCTAAATTACGGAAAGACCCCTTATCTGTAAAACCCCAAGTCCCAAACATTCTGGATATTAGGTCCCGTACCTGTACTTATATATAAATATTTTAGCAAACAAACTAGATAATAGATATAAAATAAGGACTCTAAACTAAAGAATAGTTTTATCCAAATTAACCCTTTAACCGCCAAGCACGTACATAGTACGTGCTGGAGGTTCAGGGCTCAGACTGCCAAGCACGTACCTGCTACGTTCTCAGCAGCTGAGTGGCTTTTGCCACCTCTGCAGGGAGTCAGAAGGAATGACAGCCCCCTGGGCAATGTGGCTGGGGGGCTGTCAAGTCGGGTCTGTGATGCGATTGTCACAGACTCGACTTCAAAGTAGCAGATGTGCTTACAGTACATTTATACACTTATGTAACGCTAATCTGGGCTATCCAGACCACAGATAAAATGTTAAAAATTTCCAGCTATTGGTATGAGTATGGGTTACATTGGACTCTCTCTGTAGGATCCCGGGCCTTCGCTAAGTGGAAGCATTCCCTCTACGTTGTAGTGCAACTACAACACCCAGACACTGTGCATGCAACTTACAAAAATGATGGGCGCCAGGAGGTTCTTGTGGGAACCTGTGGGAAGCTACTTCCTTCTATCAATCCTTGGCAGAGTTACAACTGCTCATGCTGCTGCAACTTTCTGTCTCACTCTTCCTAGAGAGTCTATCACCAAACTAGCCTAGGCTAGCTATACCTCATTCACGGGGTTGCCTGGTCCCCGACTTCTTTTCAGAGCAAAGGCCTTTCTGTACCCAGGTCCCCCCTGGGCACACCCTGCTGGATCAACATCCAGAGGCCAAAGAGGAAGCTGCCACTCCCTTCCCAGCACTAAACAGTGTAAGGCAGGAAATCGTCATTACACTCTGGGCTGTAACTGGTTAGAAGCATGCACTTGCAACATAACCTTCTGCCTAGTAACAGGGATCAGGGACTTAACTCCATAGGTGCCAAACAGAAACCTATGGGTCCCTACATTTACAAACACATTTTAGTAAAGACTGGTATTTTTTTTATTTGAGCACAATTTGTCCCTTTTGTACACTTATTTACACGTATTTGCACACTCAGACAACTTCTATTAGTGCACAAACATGTACAGTATACACAAAAACTCACAAACAGCAGTTTTTTTTTCTTATTCGTTGTACTGTTATCTTTGCCTTGAACTTGTTATTTCAACAGCGTGGCAATTAGATAATTGATTTGGGCCACTAATTACGCTGTCGGTCACTTTTTTTGTTATTTCATTGATTTACGCTATTTTTGTGGTTTTGTTGCAATTTTATCCCTGCATTATTGTTCCTTATGTATATTTAGTATAGTTTTGCAGTTTGGTGCTTTGGTATAGAAATTTATATTTTTCTTGGTTTGATCCGTCAGAATATATGCTTTCCAAACATGTATGGTTATCGGAGGCTTTTTTTTAACAGTTTGGGGGTCTTATGGCACATAACACACAGTCGGGGTACTGTTTTCAGCATGTGAGGTGGTTAGCTTGAAAATTCATATGTATGTTTTTCATTTGGGGTCCGTACATACCACATACTTTGGTAATTCTATGCATATTGGGCATCAAACTATTCAGTAGACCTCAGACATCCATATTTAGGGTGATTTTTATTTGTACATAAAATGTGTGAGAAAATTGCGGAAAACTGCAACATTTTTAGGCGATTTTCAGAAATGTTGTAAAAACCTCTATGTTTAGAAAAACTTTGCAGTTTGGTGTAGAATGACATCTTTATCTGTATTAAATTCGGGGGAATGTGTACTTTCCAAAAATACATGGCTCTGGGGGGTCTTTGTGCTGTTAGGAGGGTCTTTTGGCAGGCAATGCTCAGTCTCACACAAAAGGCGAATTGGCAGCGGAGAAAATTCATATGCATTTGGTATATCTATGCATACTGGACATCAAACTGTTCCATAGACCCTGGCGTAAATATTTACCCTGCCTTTAGCGTAGCTTTGCAGTATAATAGTTTGGATGGGCGAATTTATTCGCCAGGGCCGAATTCGCGTCAAATTCCCGCGATTCGCCGCTGGCGAATAAATTTGCGAAACGCCAACGAAAATTCGCCAAAAAAGACGAGTTGCGTGTCATTTTTGACGCAATGAAAACGATGTGACGAGCGTCAAAAACAACGCAATGGAAACGACGTGACGCGGCAAAAACGTGCCGCGACTCGTTCCGCAAATTTTTTTCGCCAATTCGCGAATTTCGCTGGGCAGATTCGCCCATCACTAGTTTGGAGTAGAAAGACATAATTACCTATTTTTGATTCTTCAGAGTGTGTACTTTCCAAAGATATATGGCTCTGGGGGGTCTTTGTGCTGTTAGGTGGGTCTTTTGGCAGACAATGCTCAGTCACAGGTCTTTGTTCACAGAAGGCAAATCGGCAGCATAGAAAAGTCATATGCACTATTTTTATTTCGGATCCACACATGCCAGCTGCTTTCGTATATCTGTGTATACTGGACATCAAACTGTTCCATAGTCCCTTGGCATCAATAGTTAGGGTCTTTTACAATTGTATGTAAGAAATTAGGTGAGATAAATGTGGCCAATTGCAATATTTTTAGGCGATTCTCAGAAATGTAAAAACAGCTGCCTTTATCATCAAATTTAGGAAAGGTTTAAGGCTTGGTGCTTTGGAGTAGAAACCCAATTTGGATTCGGGGGAATCTGGGTTTTTGGGGGTGAACTTTTTTCTAACTTTGCCCTCCTCAAAATTATGTAAATCTGTTGCTTTTGCAGTACCTGAAATGACAGACCATATGGGGGTCTTCGTTTTGGGGCTTTTATATGCCATGTGCTTGGGTTCACCTAAACATAGTAGGCAAACTGTTCAGAGGACCCCAGGCTTTCATATTTGGGGTGATTTATCTTGATACCTAAAAGTATGTGTGGAAATATGATGTTGCAGAGTGGAAATTTTGAGGTGATTTTTGGAAATGTCACCAAATTGCCAAATTTAGGAAAGGTTTGAGGCTTGGTGCTTTGGAGTAGAAAGACATGCATACACATTTTGGATTCAGGGAATGTGTACTTTCCAAAAATGTATGGTTTTTGGGGGTGAATTTCCTTTTTTCTAACTTTGTCCCCCTCAAAATGAGGTAAATTTGATGATTTTGCAGTACCTGAAAATACATAACTGATAGCTCACATGGGGTGTCTACATTTTGGGACCGCTATATGCCACATACTTAGGTACACCAATGCATATTGAGCATCAAAATGTTCAGTGGACTCCTGCCAATCATATTTAGTGTGTTATACATTGGTACCTAAGGATGTATGAGAGATACAATGCTGTAGATTGGAAGCTCTGAGGTAATTTTTCAAAACATTCACCAATTTCTATAAAAAATTATAAATTTAGGATAGAATTGCAACTTGGTAGTTTGGCGTACAGAGATATATTTACCCATTTTGTATTCTGCATGATCTGTTCTCCCTAATAATGGGTAGTTTTCTAGGGTAAACCTACTGTTCGTTGAATGTTTGACCATGAAATCAGAAGTATGCCATTTTGTGGAGCAGTACTTTGGAAATTTGGTAGTGTACTGCTTAGAGATTTTAATCTATAAAAGTGAGAAATCTCAGTAAAACAATATATATTTGGTATTGGCGTGCTCGGGACATAATGAACTTTCTAAATCTGCTGTGTTCTCATTCTTAAAATAAATTATGTTTCTGATAGATGCGTTTGTATCATGCAAAACTTTTATTTTGTTTTTTTTTATACACATAGAAGCCCATATCTTTTACAGGAGTGGAATTACCCTAAAAGAGAGTCCTGCAGTGGGTCGGGTACCCACGGGTTACTCACAAAATCTTGCAGTACCCTGCGGTTTGTATGTACAAGTTCCAGGTGCAGGTATAGAAGCGGGTCGGTGGTTCTGTGGGTTTGTGAGTTGAGGGTCGGGCTGCAGATCTTATCCATATCGATTGCTACTCCTTTTTTCTGAGCACATCTACTACTGATGATGTCACTTCTGGTTTATAATGACAGCACTTCCTGGTTTATACCTTTTTTCTGATCATGGCTACTTCTGATGATGTCACTTCCGGTTTATGACAGCACTTTCTGATTCTTGATGGTCAGGGTTGCGGATAAGGTATTTGCGGGTCGGGTCGTGTGTCCAAGCTGGTGAGAATGCGGGTCGCGGGTCCGGGTTGTGGTTTGCAGGTTGCGGGTACGGGTCGGTTGCGGGGCCCAAAAAATTGACCCGTGCAGAACTCTACCCCAAAATTCTAGCATATTTTGAAAGCTCAGGTTGTCCCGAAAAAAAATATATATTGTTTTCCTGGGTAAACTAGACCCCCCCCCAGGAAAGGCCCTTAAAGCGAAAGAGTATAAAATGTCTAAAAACTGCTTGGCAGTTAATATATACTTGTTTCACTACATACTGTACTACAGATGCAGCCACTTGGATTTGTGTGTTGAATGCGTCTTGACTCAGGGTTAATTGAAGAAACTGTTATCTAAAGTCATCTTAACTCATTTAATGCATTTAACCTTTTCATTGGCATACCAAAGCACCATTGTTTTCAATGGTGAACTCTTTAATTGGATGGGATGCTGTGACACAATATTCTGTGATAAGTGAGTTAAATGGGATATCTGAGTTAAGTTATTCTGTGTCAAATGCACAATCCAAAGTGGCTTCATCTGTATACTCTATTCTTCCATTATTATGCCTTGTTGTTCCCATAAATAGGGAATGACCATGAAATATGCAATTTTTAGAAGCAAGAGGCCCACTGACACCTGGGCCCACCGGGAGTTTTCCTGGTATCCTGGTAGGCCAGTCCGACACTGATTGGAGTAGTTGTCTGCAGTAGGTAAAAAATATATAGGTTAAGGAAACACAATAATAAAGTCTGTAACTTCAATTGTGACACACAAAAAAAAATACTTTTTAATACATGAATATACATTAAAATGTGCCTATAGATCAGTGATCCCCAACCAGTAGCTCATGAGCAACATGTTGCTCTCCAACCCCTTGGATGTTGCTCCCAGTGGCCTCAAAGCAGGTGCTTCTTTTTGAATTCCAGGCTTGGTTTGGCTGTATAAAAGCCAGGTGTACTGCCAAACAGAGCCTCAATGTAGGCTGACAATCCGCATAGGGTCTGCCAAATGGCCAACTACAGTGCTTATTAGGCACCCCAAGAACATTTTTCATGTTTGTGTTGCTCCCCAACTCCTTTTACTTCTGAATGTTGCTCACAGGTTCAAAAGGTTGGGGATCCCTGCTATCTATAGCAGTGGTGATCTTTTTTCACTGATAATTCTGCTTCTGTCTGTAGTTGATTCTTGAAGTTCCTAAACATGATAGGTTTACCCAGATAGGTAATGTAAATTCATCTGGCAAATATTTATGGCAAAATTAACAGCATGAAAATACAGTGTTATAATCTATCTTTCAGTTATGCAGTTCGTCTAAACTAAATGGATAAGCAAAGGTTTAAAAACATTAATGTAAAATTGCTCATGGTGCTTTTTTAAGCACTTCTAAGCATGTCTATCTGCCAAAAAGTGTAATGTTTCAGGGGCAGTCCCCCAAAAAATGAAATAATTTTCTTTTGTAACCACAGTGCCACCTGTTGGTTAGTATAGACAAAGAGATTTACCTTCAGAAGGAAAACAGAGAAAATTTATGTTTGCATGCTCAGGAAGAAGATAGGACAGTGCATCTGATATTTTTCCTAAGCAGAGCAACATCAGAACAGTTCTCCATCTTTCTTCTAAATGTATACACTTTGGGGCAAATGTATTATGTTGTGTACAAATGGCGGATTATACACAATGCCAGGCTTCGCCCTGTAAACAATGGTGTAAACATTGTATGCAATGTAAAATAATGGTGGCAAATCTGATGTTTGCATGGTGTAAAATTACATACATTATGTGATATTTTACACCTTTTTAAACCGTTTTTTCTGCAAATTTCGCTTTACACAGTACAATATATATGCCCGTTTGTGCAGTTACAGGACAAGCAGGTGGTGCTGTTGTTACAACATCTATTATATTTGCAGTTAATAGTGATGGGCGAATTTATTCGCCAGGGGCGAATTTGCGGCGAATTCCCGCGATTCGCCGCTGGCTAATAAATTCGCGAAACTGGCAAAAAAATTTGCAAAAAAAAATTTGCCGCGCAAAAACGAGTCGCGCGTCGTTGTTGACGCGTCACGCCGAAAACGGCGCGACGCGCGCCGAAAATGACGCGCGACTCGTTTCGCGAATCGCCGAAAAATTTGCGAATTTCTCTGGAAATTCGCGGATTTTTCGGCGAAGCAAAACGCGGCCGTTTCGCCCATCACTAGCAGTTAATACAAACTTAAATAGCCTTGAAATGAATAGAATAATTACTGTAAAGTGCAAAGATCTTTAGAAAAACACCCTGAGCAATTTTACATTAAATAAGGTTTGTTTGCATAAAGGTGTTGTAACGTACCGTTACCCTGGTGGTCTAGCGGTTTTCCCCCAAGCACGCGGGAGCGCCCGCCGCGCCTTTGGCGAGGACGCTCACCGCGTGCATCCTGCCTCCTTCTGTGCCGGCTGTCTCCTAGGCGCGCGCCGCGCGCTTCCGGGTTCCTTTAAAGGCGCGCTGACGTGATGACGTCATCGCGCATTGGCGCGAAATTCAAATGTATTTAAAGGGATCTTTTTGTGCAAAACACTGCCCGTTGTTAGGTTCTATTTGTCTAGTTCCTGGGTGTTTTCCTATATGTATCCTGACTGATCTACTGTGTTTGACCCTTGCTTGCCTGACTATTCCTGCTATTCTCCAATCCTGACCTTTGGCTTGTCTGATTATTTCTGTCCTCTGGTATCCTGACCTTTTGCCTGTACCCTGACTACTCTACACTCTCTAATCCTGATCCTGGCCTGTCTGACTTTTCTACGCAGCTTGTGCTGTTCCAGCCTGCCTACTTCGCTTGGTGGTATTCTTCAACCCAATTCCTTGGTGAGACGATCGTGCCCCTGTGCTAGCCAGAACCTTTGCTTTACACCTCTCGTTAAGTCCAGGTGGCATCTGAGTAAGCCGAGGGCTCCTCCCGAGGCCAAAGGCGGTCACTTAACTGGTGAAGCCGAGCTGAGACAAAGGTGTTTGGCAATTGTTCTGGTATTGGGTGCCGTTCGTGACAGGTGTACCAGCAGAGTCATGTGCCCAATAGCATCTCTGACAGAAACAAAGGCACTTTGTTAAATGAGTATAGCCCTACTAAATAAGTAAAGATAACAAGGTTAACATAGTCACTGGCAGGAGGGAATAGTTATAAAACCAGAAAATATGCAATAATATCAACAAGGATTATCGTTTTAACTCTGATTCAATTGAAATGTGCTTTCTGCTACATCCATAGTTTTCCTAGGTGAATTTATATTTACTGTGACATTCTGCAATGAGTATATTTAAGGGAGTTCAGTTGAAAATAAAACAAAAACTGGAAATAAGTGATGACTGAACATTGCAAATATGTAAAGCATTTTACCGTGAGTGTTAAATTATAACTTAAAGCATAAATTAAAAAAGGCATTTTCCCCTTTAAATGTTACATTATTTAGGTAAATGCTGAAAAACACCAGGGCGGATTTGTTTGCATGCAATGTTTACAGTGAACTCCTTAAATTTAAATCTAGCAAACTATATTACTCCATTGTGTCACTTAATTTGGCAATTTCACCCCTTTTTTGTTCTTCACCCTGTGCATGTTATTTTACAAATAAAAGTGGACCAAAGGAGAAAACAATGCAATGTATTGTGCTTCTGTATTGTCTGCATTAACCTTTCCCATGGCTACTTGTTCTTTGTAATGTTACACTTGTCTTCCTGCAACACATGAATACCCGAGCCAATTTTGTCATGCAAATTAATTCAGTTCAATTGTAAAACGTGTGAAGAAGTACTACTTTATCAAGAATCTGTCTCCATG
>CM044433.1:60497690-60508154 GCA_024363595.1 Xenopus borealis
TAAGATATAATTAATCCTTATTGGCAGCAAAACCAGCCTATTGGGTTTACTTCATGTTTACATGATTTTCTAGTACACTTAGGGGCACATTTACCAAGGGTTGAAGTGAATTGTCGAATAAAATTTTAATTTTTAAAATTAGAATTTCAAATATCGAATAGCCCAAAATTCTAAAATTTGAATTTTGAAGTACTGTCCCTTTAAAAATTTTTGAATTCGACCATTCGCAACCTTAAACTTGTCGAATTGCCATTATATCCTCTGGGGGACCTCCCATAGTATTTACAGGCAATTTGACAAAGTTTTGCAAATTCGACATTTTTTTAAAGGAATATCGATTCAAATTAATCAAATTCGATCGAAAATTAAAATGACCCCCCCAAAAAAATTTGATGGTCGAATGTCAAAGTTTTTACACTTTGTCCATTCGACCATTAGTAAATGTGCCCCTTAAGGTATGAAGATCCAAATGGAAAGATCCATTATCCAGAAAACCCCAGGCCCTGAGCATTCTGTGTAACAGGTCCCATAAAGTACCTGTACTCAAATGATATAAGCACAAGAGTCATGAAATACAATTTTACTGTGTTAATGACAAGATTTAATCAGTGCAACATTCAGGGGCAGATTTACTAAATTCACCCAAAAAATATTTGTTTTTCCTCGATATTCGATTAGCATTCGATTTTCGAATGCTAATCGAATAGTTTAAGGCTACCCTTTTCTACGATATTCTATCATTCGATGATCAAATAACGATCGTTCCATCATTCGAATGAATTATTCGATCATTCGAATAATTCGTACGATTCAAACGATCGAAGACTTCGATCGTACGAATCCTATTCGATCAGGACTTAAGGTGGCCATACATGGGCCGATAAAAGCTGCCGACAGACTATGTCGGCAGCTTATCGGGCCGTGTGGGGGGCCCTCCGACGGACTTCCCCGATCGATATCTGGCCGAAAGTCGGCCAGATGTCAATTGGGCAGGATTAAAAATCCAATTGGATCGTGGCCGCATCTGTTCGTTGATGTGGTCCTGCGATCCGACCGCCCGTATCTGTGCCATTCTGATCCGATCGTTGGGCCCTAGGGCCCACGATCGGATCAGCCCGATATCGCCCACCTCAAGGTGGGCATATCGGGGAGAGATCCGCTCGTTTGGCGATGTTGCCATCTCTATATGTATGGCCACCTTAAGCCTCAGAAGCCTATGGGAGGTTTCCCATAGGCTTCTATTACAATTCGGTAGGTTCAATCTGGCGAAGTAGGCAGTCGAATAATTTTAAAATTTAAAATCCTTCGATGATCGAATAATCGAATATTCGATCATTCGAATCAATTCGATCATTTGATCGTTCGCAATTGTTCATAATTTTTCTTTATTTGCGGTTTGAGTTATTTAGCTTTTTACTCAGTAGCTCTCCAGTTTGCAGTTTTAACAGTCTGGTTGCTAGCATCCAAATTACCCTAGCAACCAGGCACTGATTTGAATAATAGACTGGAATATGAATTGCAGAGAGCCTGATTTAAAAAAAGAAGTAACAACAACAATAAACAATAGCCTTTCATGACATTTGTCGTTTAGATCAGTGACCCACATTATACTATAAGCAGTGATTGGCATGGGTAATATATGTTGCAGCAATTCCCTTTATAATATTAAGGTTAGAATACAAATTACAATAAATACGTAGAATATTAAGGTTAAACTTAAAAATGGGTAATAAAGACAAGGAAACAGTTAACAGTGCCACTGTGGGAGAAATGAAGGAGAAAAAAGCCAAATTTCTGAAAGAAATAATTGCAAAAAACTGTTATACCCTGCTCATCCTGCACGGACCTGCACGGCTACCAAAACACAACAAATGGCAACAGGATGTCTACCAAACCCTAGTAAGCCTACCATATCTTTTACTGCTTGGATTTGTATGTTTGATAATTACAGATGCAATCACTTTGGATTGTGTGTTTAATGCGTCGTGACTTAACTCATTTATCTCATTTATCCCACTTATCACAGAATATTGTGTCACAGCATCCCATCCAATTAAAGAGTTCACCATTGAAAACAATGGTGCTTTGGTATGCTAATGAAAAGGTTAAATGCATTAAATGAGTTAAGATAACTTTAGATAACACAGTTTCTTCAATTAGCCCTGAGTCACGTCGCATTTATCTTACAAATCCAAGTGACTGCATCTGTACATTATTGCTGCTGACCAAGGTGAGATTTCTGCAGCTAGAAAGCGTGCTTTACTTATTCACTGCCTGGGAGCAGAGGGACAGCGTATATTCTATACATCACCATTACCGGATGAGACCTATGAAACTACTCTTACTGCTATAAATAACTTTTTTCGTGCCAAGAGTAAATATGGTTGCTGAGTAAGTCTTCTGAATCTATTCTTACAGGCATTCTCTCTGTCTGTATTGACAGTCTTGGAGGGTTGGGGGGGACTGCAGCTAGCCGCGAGGAAACGTTATCTGTCTGCACATGCTGGAACAAAGCATTTCCCTCACCTTCAGCATGAGGGCCCAATATGGTGCGGGAAATTTAAACTCCTATCCTCTGCATAGCCATTCCCATCCTGCCCAGGCATGGGTGTCTGCATAAAGATTTCCAGTGGGGGTGGGCAAGGAAGAAAGCATATTACACAAATTACCCTTGTTTTGGTTTTCGAACAAACCTAATAGCAGGTTTTCTATAAATATATAAAGTAGTAAGTGTTGCACATGTATAGCATTGCCATTCTATTAGTGATACAATCTCCTTGTTTGCCAGGACAGCACTTGGTCTTTCTGAGTGCAATTACTATCCAATAGTTTGTAGAATGTTATTCCCTCTAGAGTTCTAGTTACAACTGGATACATACAGTGGGGGACATATGCAAGATTTCATTTACATGCACACCTTAAAGGAGAAAATTTTTTTTTACTAAAATCCCCTACCCTACCTAGACCCCCTCCCTGCTCCCCCCCCCCCCAGCCTGGCTGTTACCCCTGGTAAATGCCCCCAACTCATTACTTACCCCCATTGCAGATTCTGCGCATCAGTTCACGGGCGACATGTTCTTCTCTTCAAAAATCTTCGGGTCTTCTTCTGGCGCTTCTGCAATTTCTGTCACTTTCTACACATCCGCAGTTGTTAAAGACCGGAAGATCGATCCATCTGTGCATGCACGGATACCCAGCTCTCTTTCCGAAGATTACCGAAGAGAAGAAGATGGCACCTGTAAACTCAGATGCACTGAATCTGCAACAAGGGGCAAGTAAAAGGTTAGGGAAATTTACCCAGGGTAACACCTGGGCTGGGGGAGGGGGGTCTATGTAGGGTAGAGGAGTAGGGAATTTAATATAAAGGGTTTGGTTCTCTTTTAAAGTAGTACGTGATTGGTGCATTACTGCATAATGGGGACAAAATTTTTAAATAAATCTGGGCAAACATTATTTAAGTCTCATTTGTCACTTATGTGCCCAGATTGCCAATATGCCAATATGTTTGTCAATATGCTGTTTCTAGGATGCCACATCCTGGATGGAATAAATTGGGCTGGATAGTTTTGCATCCGCATTAAACGAGCAAGGGCTTGCCCTGCTAGCAGTATCCTTGTTGTGCCAGTGTATTTTACTTTGGAACATTGTGGGGGGTCGCCAACCCCTGTAGCACCGAGCACCAGGGTGTCGCATCACGTGGACGGCCAGGGTGTGTGAGGGTAATTCTTCTTTTTTTCAACTGGATAGTTTTGTGTCATCTACAAACACTGATACATTACTTACAATACCCTCCCCTAAGTCATTAATGAACAAGTTAAATAAAAGTGGATCCAATACAGAGCTTTGAGGGACATGTGGTGTTTATACTAATGGCCTGTGGGTGCCACTGTGCACATTACTTGTACTATGCAGATACACAGTACTTTCTGTACAGCTTGAGAGTGACAGAGTTAAAATTACTGCTGTTGTGTAATGGCTGCATGAACCTGCTAATAAAGCACTGTTATACCTTGCTCATCCTCATCTAACAAAACACAACAGATTGGCAACAGGATGTCTCTTTTACCTCTACAGCAGCCTGCACCTTTTCTTCCAAACTCTGGTAAGCCTACCATACCTTTTACTGCTTGGATCAGTATGTTTGATAATTACATTATTGCTGCTGACCAAGGTTAGATTTTCTACAGCTAGAAAGCGTGCTTTACTTATTCACTTCCTGGGAGCAGTGGGACAGCGTATATTCTATACTGTACATTACCATTACCTGATGAGACCTATGAAACTACTTACAGCATTAAAGAACTTTTTCGTGCCAAGAGTAAATATGGTTGCTGAAATATATAAATTCCGTCAACATGAACAACATAATGGCAAATCCACAGAACAATTTGTAGCAGCTTTGAGAGAGCTGGTTGCTACCTGTGAGTTTGGGAATCTAACAGATGAAATGCTAGGAGACCAAATAGTGTAAAAAACAAACTCAACGCATTAGGGAGAGAATGCTCCAAGAGCAGGATTTAACCCTTGCAAAGGCTATTACAGTTGCTAGCCAAATTGAAACAGCAGTGGCAGAGACAAAAACTCTCAGTCAGGGAACTGCTGCAAATGTACAGACTGTGACTTCAGCACTGTGGCTTAGTTATGCACAGTCACAGGCAAAATACTGTACATTGCTAAGGAAAGGGATTCACTGCAAAACCGTGCAGCAAATACAAAGAAAAAATACTGCTTTCTCTGTGGTTCAACACAATACATTGCAAATTATGCTACTTGTCCTGTAAAAGCTGTACAGTGCCGCAAATGCAACAACGTAGGTCATTTGGCTAAAACCTGCCGTAGTTCTGCTAAACATGTTCATGAAGTCACTACTACAAATTTTACTATATTCAGTGTGGATAAAGCTGGTACATTTATTCCAGACAAGTTTATATTCACTGTCAATGTCAATACAGCTTCTGCTGACAAGGGACACTCCATTAACCTGATGCTTGATACAGGTTCAGCTGTTTCTATACTACCAAAGGATATTTTCTTGAAATGCTTTGCAAAGATACTCTTGTTGCACCTGCCCTGAGACAGGTTAGTTACTTAAAGGATCCAATCCCTGTGCTTGGTTGCTTGCCAGTGACTGTACTATTTGAATCAAATACTGCAAAATTTTACATTGTGATTAAGGGTACTGCTATACTTGGAAGGGATCCATATGCTGCATTAAAGTGGACCCGTCACCCCATAAAAATATTCAAAATCCTATTTTATCACATTAATTAAGCAAAATGAACATTAATTACACTATATAAATTATTTTAATCTTGTTTTCTTCAGTCTGGGAATTCATAATTATAGCAAGCAGGCAGGAGCCATTTTGTGGACACTGCTGTTAAGACAAGCCTTGCATCATCTTAGAATCTTGTTTGTGCACCAGAATGGGGACCCGATGTCTATCCCAATGTCCTGGCTACACAATTAAATGGTTAAGAGAACTGGGGGAATGTGTGGGGAGCAGTGACATCTAGGAAGTGCTGAATGGAAAGTGAAAGTAATTATCTGCCCCGCCTCTATGCCTAAGGCATAGAGGAATGGCAGACAATATTTGATTGACAGCTAAGATTTTTAAATTAGCTTAATCCAGCTATGAATGCTTTAATAAAAAATTGAAATTGGATTTCATGTTTAATTTGAAAAGGACTTTTATTATACAGATTTTTGAGACCAGATGTAAAACCAGTACAACAGAAATTGAGGCGATTGCCCTACTCTATAAGGGAGATTGTCAAACAGGAACTAAAGAAACTGGTAGGGCAAGATGTGATTGAAAAATCAGAATCCTGGGGCGTGGCCTGGAAGTTGAGAGAGATGGCTGCCTAAATACACAGTACTGTCCAAAAAGCCCACTTAAGCCTACATAAGCGACCTGTGTCCTGTGACACACTACCCACAATAACACCCGGAGCAGTCCTGGAACTGGCAAGTCTCCCAACACCCGATATCGGCGTACAGGAGCATAGGGGAGCAGCTCGACGGACACGCAGAGAAGCCGGCACACAAATAACTCTGTAAGGCCATAACCTACGGCTGCACTTTGTGAGACGCTCCGATCTATCTCAGCCTAATGGAGCAAACATAAATTTAGCACACAGCGTGAGAAAATACTCCATCAAACCCAAGCGAAATTAAAGAAGCATTACCCTATCTTCAAGAACCTCCCAAGGACCCCTCAGAAATAGAAATACAAGGCTCCAATGATCAGAACGATATGTCTCAGCTGAGGCTTAATCTCACTAAATATGGGGACGAAGAGATGGACTATACACTCGTCCCAACTATACAAGTGCAGAATGGTGAAAACCGGAATATGGAAGACTAGACTTGAGATTGAGTCCTTTCTAATCTGTCCCATATCACATGGACATTTCCAGAACATAAAAATAGTAGACTACATCTACCCTCATCTGAAATGCTTGAAGGTTAATTTTTGATAGATTGGTCAGATCGATAAGGAGAAATTGAAAATCCTTTAAATAAGGCTTTCAGGAGCTTCAATACCCCAGTGCCAGATCTCAGATCGCATACAGGCAAGAACCCATGGACAAGACCCTTAATTCAATCTCAACTTAGAAGAGCAAATACAGATCCAGGGGGAACCCCGAGATCAACACTGGAATATAAAAAAACGGGGACACATTGACCTTCATGTGGACTTATATGAGTTAAAAGATACTAGTTCTAATTGTTTACCAGTTAATTTGAAATCGATAATAGTAGAATATAGAATCTAGGGTGTTCCAATCCATGACCCCCCCAACTGAGGGAATCCCAAAAGGAGTGCAAAAAATTTGCTCTCCCCTTATTTATTGGGAACATCCACAAAACTCCCACTTTGGGAGATAAGTTAATTTGTTCAACATTTAGGTTGCTGTTTTATAACTGTTTACCCTCCCCCTCTCCTTTCCTAATCTCAGACTTCCAATCTCTTTTCATTCTGACTTTCTACCCTTTCTCTCCTTAATAGTAACTGATATTGCCTATATTTTCAGCTACAATTCACTACAAAACCACCTCAGAGCACTCCAGGAGAACTCAAGATGGATCCCGGGGCTCCCTCTGGCTCCTCCTCCTTCAACCTAAAGGTAGGCTCAAATAATGTCAATGGTCTAAACACGCCACAAAAATGCGCTATGGCCTTTTCAGACTATCGCAAACAAAGGATAGATATCTTTCTGCTGCAGGAAACACACTTCAGCAAAACATCATCAAATTTCTCTCAAAACAATACACCAAAATATATCTGGCCAACTCACCTACTAAAACGAAAGGGGTGGTTATTCTGATGGCAAAACAGATTAAGTTCCAACTTAAACAGAAATTAGCTGACCCAGAGGACCAATATATTATAATCACAGGTTTTCTCCAGAATCAACTAACAACAATAGCATCGGTTTATGCACCAAACACACCTAAACAGACGTTCTTCAAAAGCTTCTTTGACAAATAGTGATGGGCGAATCTCCCGCGATTCGCTTCGCCGAGAAATTCGCGAATCGGCGAAAAATTCGCGGGACGCGTTTGACGCGCGTCGCTTCAATTTAGGCACGTCGCGTCGTTTTCGTCGTGCGTCGCGTCGTTTTCGACGCGTCGCGTCAAAAACTACGCGCGACTCGTTTTTTGGCGAATTTTCGCCAGGCGAAATTTCACAGGTGATTCGCAAATTTATTTAATTAAATAAATTCGCGAATTTATTTTAAATTCGCCCATCACTATTGACAAACTCTCAGAGATCTCGGAGGGCAGAGTCATAGTAGGGGGGAGACTTTAATACCACTTTAAATAACAATATGGACAGATCACAAGCCATTTTAGACCCCCAGACTCCCAACATGATAGAGATTCCAAAAACTTAGCTAAGCATATAACAGCTGAGGCATTAGTAGACACTTGGAGATACTATTCTAATGTACATGATACTTACTCTCGCATTGACTTTATCTTCACTAAGGCGACACATATACAATACGTCCACTCGGCCAAAATTCACGATATCACCTGGTCAGATCACGGTATGGTAGAGATTATATTCACCAAATGGGACCAACTGAGAGGGACAGGAAGTTGGAGATTAGACGAATCCTTACTTTTGGACGCAGAAGTCACTAATATGATCACAGAATATTTTACACTAAATAGCCCATCAGAGACAAACTCAGCAATTCAACGGGATGCTCATAAAGCTGTGATCAGAGGAATACTGATCAAACACGCCTCACACAAATAGCACACAAACGCAAACGCAATCACAACCCGACTTTGGATAGTCTTGAGAAAATAAAGGATACAAGAGCACAATTACTCCAAATACTTTCGGCAGCATATGTAATGCAGAAAACTAAACATCTATATTATGAGTATGCTAACAAGCCACACACCATGTTAGCCGGTAAACTTAAAGCCCTACAAACCTCACAAACTATCCATGCTATAAGAACTTCGAATGGGACAATAACTAGAGATACTCAACAAATTGTTAAGACATTCCATGCTTTTTATTCTGAGTTATACACAGCAGATAAAGCCCCAGACGCAATAAGGGCAAGACACTCAGATTTTTTGACCAATTGGACTCCTCCTCCTCTGTCAGAGGAAGACCAGAAAATGCTGGCTGAACCTATAGCTTCTGAGGAGATAGAACAAGTGATCAAATAATCCAAATTGAACAAAGCCCCCGGCCCTGATGGCTTCCCTGCCAAATACTATAAAAAAAATTCCAAACATTTAACTCCACATCTAAAAGAGCTATTTCAAGCCTTTTTAGAAGGCACACCTACAGTAAAACACACCACATGTAAACGGCGAACATTATTATGATATTAAAACGAGGAAAAGACCCCCAAAACTGTGACAGTTAACAACGCATCTTCTTTATTAATGCTGATGTCAAAATATTCGCAAAAATACTTATCCATCAAGATCAAGTAGGATTTGTACCAGGTCGCCAAGTACTGTAGCTGATAGTATAAGGAAAGCAATAAATTTAATAAGCCTAGCCACAAGGACACATACCTCCTCCCTCCTCCTGTCTCTAGATGCACGTTTGTCAGATTAGACTGGAGATACATGTTTGAGGTTTTGGAGAAATTGAAAATACCAAACACATTTCTTATGGGATTTAAACAGCTGTATATAGCACCTTCAGCTCAGGTGGTGAACATGGGCCTCCAGTCTGACCGAATTGAGATCCAGGGAGGGACACAACAAGGTTGTCCTCTATCGCCTTTAATATTAGCTTTATCCCTAGAACCCTTATCCCACGCTATCAGAAATAATCACAATATCAAAGGCTTTCAAGTAGGAGACAATATGCATAAGAAAAACCTGTTTGCAGACGATATCCTTCTCACGATTGCATCCCTGCAAGCTATATTGCCGAATCTGATTCAGATTCTGGAACAGTTCCAACGTATTTTGGGCTATAAAATTAACCTCACAAAATACGCACTCCCACTAAAAATGCCAAAATCAGAACTGAAGTTATTACATCTCAACTTTGATTACAAATGGGAGACAGAATCCATAGGATATCTGGGGATCCAGCTGACCTCATCATATGACTCCCTATATAAAGCCAATTATCCTAAACTGCTGGACAAACTCAAAAGGGATTTGCTCACTTGGCACACATATCATCTCTCTTGGTTTGGCAGAATAGCAGCAGTCAAAATGACTTTATTACTAAAAATACTATATCTATTTAGGACATTACCACTACATTTCCCTGAAAAAATAGCACACACTCTACAAAAGGATATATCAGACTTTATCTGGGGAGGTAAAAAACCTAGAATCAAAGCAGAGATCATGACCAAGCCTAAAGCTTTGGGCGGATTGGGGGTCCCCAACATACATCGATACTATATCGCCAGCAGATTAGAGTCTACGATACACATACATGCCCCAACCAGTGAACCCTGGAAGGAAATTGAAAATCACTTCATACACTTCAAACATCCGACAGCTAGCCCATCTATTCTGGATCCCAAAGGCTTCCAGAATTACTACATTGGAAATCATACCCACGGCAAAACAATCACTGGATTTAGGGGATACTATATCCCTAAAAATGCACCTAAGTACTCCTAACTCCAGAATTAGGACTATTTTTTTTTACAAAATCATGCCGGGTTGCACTCCAACGGGCTTTATCCCTTGGATAGAAGCAAACTTGATTACCCAAAATGCCTTTCTGGTAGACCAGTCAATGATATCATTCCAAACTCACAATACCTACAGATAAGACATTATGTGGTAACTGCACGTAAAACTAAAACGAATACCACATTAATGTATTTTAAATCCATCTGTTTAAATAGGCTATACCCAAAACATTTGATCTCTAGTGATGGCGCGAATCGCCGAAAAAAAGTTCGCGAACATGTTCGCGAACTTCCGGAAAATTGCGAACGGTTCGCG
>CM044433.1:60516137-60528362 GCA_024363595.1 Xenopus borealis
GCGCGAACACCTGATGTTCGCGCGAACTAGTTCGCCAGCGAACAGTTCGCGCCATCCCTATTGATCTCCAGTCTATATAGCAATGTAGCAGCAGACACTACAAAACTGCACTAACCTTACATGATGAAGTGGGAGGAAGATTTAGGATTTCCAATCTCAGATTAAACCTTGTCATGCATATGGGACATGGCTAGAAAGACATCCATTTGCGCAGTCTCTAATGAAAAGGCTCATAAGATCATATACAGATGGTATTACACCCCAACACGCAAGTAAACTTAGCGGCAACCCGGATCATGCAAAATATTTCAGGGGATGCAGGGAACAGGGATCATTCCTACATACCTGGTGGACATGCAGAGTAGCCCAGGAATTTTGGAGGAAAGTAGCCATTCTGCTCTCCGAAGTCCTCCACAGCAATATACTAGCCTCCCTCCACACTTTCTTTTAGGCATGAGAATATGAGCAATACACTCTAAAAGTTCACACAAGCTGGCCACACACATTCTAACAGCAGCAAGATTGTTACTAGCAGCTAACTGGAAAAAAACACAGATTCCAGGACTGCAGATGCTTATTACCAAAGTGAATTGGATCAGAACAATGGAATTCATAAGAGCCAGACTTTTGGACAGAAGCTATGAGGAGGAGCTGGAGTGGTATCCCTCGGCCCAACACCTGGAAAGACTCGAGAGGAGGTTAAATGCTGCAGCGTAAAGCAAAACACACAAACTGTGTAAGGGCCCTTACACACGGGCGTTTTTACCTGCGCTCCCCTGCGTTGCGTTTGGCAGGTCTAGACACACCTCATTCTTTTCAATGAGGTTGTACCCACGAGACGCGTGTAAGCGCCAAACGCAGGTTCAGACGCAACACATTTTTCCTTCGTTCGGCGCCTACATGCGTTCGTGTGAGTACAGCCCCTTTGAAAATAATTGAGTGCGTCTATACCTGCGCCCCCCTGCGGCTGAACGCAGCAAAACGCAACGCAGAGGAGCGCAGGTAAAAACGCCCGTGTGTAAGGGCCCTAAGAACGATACCTCACAATTAAAGTAGATAAACAGGTGTATGCATTTTCAACATTTCTGGCACCTTTCCCATTCTCCATTCACAATCCTATTCCCATATTCTCTACTTCTTTCCCTTCTCCCCTTTTGTCAAATAATGATACAGTCGCATTAGAACTTTTTATGAAAATAGCCCATACAGGAAGACCGATTTTCATTTTACTGTTGCACTGGATAGAGACAGTCCATAGAGTTGCATGTATCAACATCTTTTTGATAGAACATTGCATTTGTACTGTACTGCAATAATTCAACAAAAACTTAAATAGAAAAATCAGAATCCTCACAATGGGTTTCGTCAATTGTTGTAACAAAGAAGAAAACTGGAGGTATTCGATTGAGTGTTGATCTCTGTGAACCTAATCATCCCTTGCCACACAGAGAAAATATTTTCAGAACTCTGAGGAGAAAATTTCTTTTCAACTCTGGATCTTCAGAGTGCTTATCATCAAGTATTACTGCAGCTGAGAGAGCCGAGACCTCACTGCATTTATCACCCATGATGGTTTGTTTCGGTTCAGGCGTGTACCTTATGGACTGGCTTCAGCACCGAGTTGTTTTCAAAGACTGATGTCTTCTATACTCCATGGCATACCTGGTGTACAATGCTACTTGGATGATATAATTGACTATGCTCCGACTATGAATCTACATGACAAGTACCTAGAAAAGGTTCTGAAATGCATTGATTCAGCAGGACTGAAACTGAACCTTTCCAAATACCACTTCAGACAAACCCAGCTGTCATTTCTGGGTCATATAATTTCACAAGAGGGATTACTGCCTGACCCTGACCAGGTCAATGCTGTAACACAAGCACCTACGCCATCTGATTTTCAGACCTTACAAGCTTTCTTAGGTCTTACTTCATAGTATTCTAAGTTTATTCCAAACTATGCTTCAGTTGTGGAACCCCTACTACGTGGAACTTCCCCTCCCACTCCCTCCTCCCCCCCCTACTCCCTCCCCCACTCCCTCCTCCTTACCAGCTGCGTAGGCCCCCCAAAAAAGAAGTCGGATTAATCTCACCAGATACACAGTTCTGTAATTTCAAGGGCACAACCGGCTTTAAACTCTCAGCAGCCTTAAGCCTGTTTCATCAATTTCTCTGTAGATGTCCTTTTCACAATGGTCCAAGATGGCACACAGTCTGTTTCAGTGCATGGGCACCACAGTAGAACGCAACCTCTGATTTCTTTTCACGATCTCCCACTGCTTCATAGTTTTATGAACTGGCAGATCACGAGGAACCAACAACATACTGTATAATTTTTCCCGATTTTTCTGTGATTTTGAATAGTTCTGTTCTGTGTTTTTAGCTGAAAACGTAATGCCCCAATCAATACTCTGAAGAGCAGCCCTCAAAGCACTAAAATGAGCTCTTCTAAAATTCTGGATTTTTGTAGATACTATATTTTTAGTATATATTTGTTTTTTTGCAGCAGACATTAAATGATCTGGCAGTACTGTTGCTCCAAGTAATTAAAATCCCCCATTATCATTACTTTACCCAAACTAGCAGCCTTTTCTATTTGCATCAGGCACTTAGCCTCCTCCTCCTCACTTACATTAGGGGGTCTGTAGCATACCCCTATAATTAATTTACTGGACTCTTTACAATTGGTGAAGAACTCCACCCATAAGACTTCTGCCCCCTCATTTTCTAACATAACTTCCTCCTTTAAATAAACTTTTAAATTCTGCCTAACAAACAGACATAACTCTCCTCCATGTCTATTGCCTCTGTCCCTCCGAAAGAAAGTATAGCCACTGATATTAACTGCCCGGTCATGCGACTCATTCGGCTAGGTTTTGGCCACACAAATTACATAATTTTTTCCCTCCAGCTCTCCCATTTTACCAGTCAGACTCCTTGCATTTGCAAACATACATTTAATACTGGTACCACATTGAACATATGACATGTGGTCCTCCCTATACTAAAAGGACAAGGAAAGTTAAACTAAAGAAGTAGCTACAAATGTTGTAGATTATGTTTTGGGCTCTGTACCAGCCCCAAGCAATCACAACCCTTTAGCAGTAAAGATATGTGTCTCCAAAGATACCCCAACAGCTACCCCTTCTGATTCACTGCTCATACTCTGTGCTGATACAGTACACATAAAATATAAAAGTCACATTATAAGGTTGATTGGTAATTAATATGGATACTTACTAGTGCAATTAGCATCAGAATTTAATAATCAGTCCTGTAGCATCCGCTTAAATTGCATGCCAACCTCTGGCCCAATCGCAACCCCTCAGGGCCTAATGGTAGCTTACGTACAGACTATTCTGCAGGAGTGGCCGCATAATCTTGTACGGAGGGGGGCGGGGGCCCGGCGGCACCTCCCGCACCAGGGCCCGCCCCCCTCCAGTTATGTTACTGTTGAGGTGCAGTCTATCCCTAGCAAAGAGCCTGTAGCCAACTGAGGAATCAGCCTGGTTCTCCAAAAAACCCCAAACCCTCCTCCCTACACCAATCTCTCATCCACAAATGAATCTTGATAAGCACCCGTTGTCTTCTTATCGTTGCTCGTGGAACAGGTAATATCTCTGAGAAAATTACCTTGGAACTCCTCCCCTTCAACTTTACACCTAGTTTTTTAAAAATCATTCTTGAGGACTTCACCAACTCCAATTTTGTCATTGGTACCAGGACTGGACTGAGAATTAAAATAGGCCCTGGCATTTCAGGTACACAGAGGCCCATCAGCCCACATAGAGGCCCAAACAGCCCCCACCAGCCCACTAAACACTAACTTTCTATGGGACCTTATAGCAGCCCCTCTGGCATTTGCCCTAACCCACAAATGGCCAGTCTGGGCCTGATTGGTACCTATATGTACCAAGATCACAGGGTCTTCCCCAGCCCCTCCCAATAATCTGTCCGCTCGTTCCACCAAATGCGAAGCCTAGCACCAGGCAAGCATGAAGGGGCCTCACTGCAGATTACCCTATCCACCTTTCTAATAATTGAATCCCATTATAACTAGAACCTGCCTTTCCTTCCTTGCACTCCCCCCCCCCACCTGTATTAGAACCACTGCCTCCCAGGGTGCTCTGAGAGTCAGTCTGCTCCATACATGCCAGTTCAGAGCTTTTCCCAGAATCTTCAGACAACACAGTGAATTTGCTGTTTTGGACAAGCTGTGGACCAGCCCCCCTACCCTTCTGTCCCTTAATTCAATAACTGATAGGCTAGTAATATGAATGATTTTGCAGCACACATAGCTGATCAGTTTTCAAATGTTTGTTGTTGTTTTGGACAAGCTGTGGACCAGCCCCCCTACCCTTCTGTCCCTTAATTCCCCTCCTAATTGTCAATAACTGATAGGCTAGTAATATGAACGATTTGGCAGCACACATAGCTGATCAGTTTTAACATACTTGATGTAAGAAGACCCGGGAGACCAGCGTGTGCACTTACTTCTAGCAGCGCCGGTTCCCGGCTTCCTTTGGGTGTGCATCTGGATAGTGACGTAAACACATGCGCAATGACGCTCGCATCGTATCCAGTTAGATGTGCTGTGCATCAGGACATCGGTGTACACGATGACGTCCTGACTTTTGGTGGCAACATTTTTTTTTAAAAAAGCGCTTTCTGTTTGGTTTTCATTGCCCAAGCTGGTTTTCAGTATTCTGATCCTGCTCAAGCTATTTTCCTGAATCTCTACTGTTTTTTACACTTTGCCTGTTTTTGGCTACTGCATCTTGCCGCTTTGCCTGGATATGACTCTGACCTTGCCTGACCTTTTGGTACCACACTTCCGACTACCTTGGACATGTGTAGGATCCCTGCCTGCTCTACAGCAAAACGTTATTGAAGACCGGGCTGGAAGGGCTCTCCTGCTACACCTAAGGGGCAGGTCACTGTTGTTACAGGCTTCTCTCACTACTAGCTGTAACACTTGGACTGATTCCATCACCTTAGCAGGAACATTATTAGCAGCCTCATACTATTAGACCATGTTCATTTGGGAGGCATTTTCTGGGTCAGGGTATTTTTTTATATTCACATGTCTTTAATTGATTAGATTATTTTCTACTTGTGAATTAAATATTAAAAGAACATTCAAGTTTTCTAATTAGTTATAATGGACAAAGAACTATATGCAGAATGCACTGAAAAATTATCAAAATACATAATTTATTTTTGTGCATGCTCTGCATTCTGCTTACTCACTGAGGCATAAATAATGTAATGGAATTCTCACTGCAGTAATACCCATCTTTAGAAGTCATGGCATTTTCCACCTGATAATTTAAAATCCTAGGCAGATGAATTGTTGGAGATGACATAAGTAGATGATTGTGGATAGCATTAGAATGTATATTATACTAGAATATTTGTATTGCAGTTTTCAATATGTACTGCACCATGTATATTTTAGTTTTTCAAGAACATTAAAGTCAAAACCTCAAGGACAAATTTGTAAAATAATCTCCAATTCTTGAATCGTATTGAGCATGAAATGCCAGGAAAGTTTTCTGTCATTGATGAAGGTTGCCATAAGAATGTAGAGAAAACATGTTGGAGTGAAATATTTTAAGGGAAACGGTCATGGGAAAACATCTTTTTTTTTAAATGCATCAGTTAATAGTGCTGCTCCAATAGACTTCTGCACTGAAATCCATTTCTCAAAAGAGCAAACAGATTCTTTTATATTCAGTTTTGAAATATGACATGGGGGTAGCCATTTTGTCTATTTCCCAGCTGCCCCAGTCATGTGACGTGCCAGCACTTCAGGAGGGAACTGCTTTCTGGCAGGCTGTTGTTTTTTCCTTTTCAATGTAACTGAATAGTACGCAGTGGGACATGGGTTTTACTATTGAGTGCTGTTCTTAGATCTACCAGGCAGCTGTTATCTTGTGTTAGGGAGCTATCTGTTTACCTTCCCATTGTTCTTTTGTTAGGCTGCTGGGTGGGGGAAAGGGAGGGGGTAATTTCACTCCAACTTGCAGTACAGCAGTAAATACTGATTGAAGTTTATCAGAGAACAAGTCACATGACTTGAGGCAGCTGGGAAATTGACAATATGTCTAGCCCCATGTTAGATTTCCAAATGAAATATAAAAAAATATGTTTGTTCTATTGAGAAATGGATTTCAATGCAGAATTCTATTAACTGATACATTTTGGAAAAAAAAAATTTCCCATGACAGGATCCCTTTAAATTCAAACACAGATGTGCCCATTGGTTTCACCTGAATTGAGCTCCTGAATTCTTTATGGAAAAACACTAGGGAGAAGATGTAAGAAATATTTAAAAAATCTAAAATGTCTCCTAAACAGATTTTTCATTAAGATGGAACTAATTTGTTTGTCTTGAATATTCATAAACCAACCATCTAACTTATACATTTTTCCAAGATTCAAAGTTTTATTGTCATACTGTATGTACAGCGTACACAGTAAAATGAAATTCTTACTTGAATGCCTTCTTCACAGACTAGAAAATTGACACACAGTGCAACATTACAATAACTAGATAGATAGATAGATAGATAGATAGATAGATAGATAGATAGATAGATAGATAGATATGGGACTTGTAATCCAGAATGTTTAGGACCTGGGGTTTTATGGATGAGAAATTTGGATCTTCATACTTTAAGGGGGTTATTTATCAAAGGTTGAATTTTAGAGCTTTTCATACCTTGAATTATCTCACAACTTGAATGGTTTCTAATTTAAGATAAAACTCAAATCAGCGAACAAAACTTTCAGAAACAAATTTGAACACCATGAAGGTTATTAACATCTTCAAACAGCTGTAACCTTAGCTTGGCTACTGTCCCTTTAAATAGAATCTTCCTAGGCAATTCAGGGGCCCTGAGTCCTTTTTGCAATATGAAAAGTACTGGGAACTGGGAATTACAGTGCAGTGCCTCCACCTAGGGAGCACTGAGGAACTTACCTCTGGGGAATCCCCTAGGAAAATAAAACACACAGTTTGCTGATGAACAAAATTTAACTTTATATAAACAATAGCATAATAGCTAATACACAAGTCACACCTGTATGGGAGTATATGAGGCACTACCTAAATCCCTAGTAGGTTCTAACTTTTAGTTCAGCACAGTCCTTAGGATTTCACAGTCCTACTTCTCTGGAAGGGTTAAACAGCACACAGTCCAAAATGCAATGTGCCTTTCCCCAGAGCTCTTATTCCCTGGTAGCACTACCTTTCCCCAGAGTACCTTTCCTTTGGAAAGTAGCATACATCCCACGGAGCAGGCAAAAATTACTTAAAGGAACAGTTCAGGGTAAAATTAAAAACTGCCTAAATAGATAGGCTGTGCAAAATAAAAAATGTTTCCAATATAGTTAATCTGGGTAAAACGCAAACTATAAAGGCTGGAATGACTGGATGTGTAATATAATAGCCAGAATCCAACATCCTGCTTTTCAGCTCTCTAAATCTGAGTAAGTCAGCGACTTGAAGGGGGGCCACATGGGACATAACTGTTCAGTGAGTTTGCAATTGATCCTCAGCATTCAGCTCAGATTCAAAAGCAACAGTTATGATCCATGTGGCCCTCCCTCAAGTCACTGATTGGATACTGTCTGGTAACCAGGGAAACCAGTCAGTGTAAACCAAGAGAGCTGAAAAGCAAGAACTAGTGTTCTGTTCTGTTAGGTCTCACTCTAGCATTTATACATTACATTTTTGCCTAACTAACTATATTGAAAATATTTTTTATTTTGCACAGCCTATCTATTTATCCAGTTTTTACTTTTATACTGAACAATTCCTTTAAGGCCTGTCTTGCTGTTAGGCTCAACACTGTATCTGTGCTCACCGATTTCTCTCAGAGGCAGATCCCACTAGAATCACAAGTAACCATGCTGCAAAATCACTCCCCACCAATGGCACTTTTCTCCTCTGAAACTTTAGCAGCGTGGGAACAGGAACCCTCTTTCTGCGCTCCTGCAGATCTCACAACTTGAACAGGTTTACAGGTCTTGGCTGCGGCTAAATATTTCACTCCACAGGCTGGGATCAACTCTGTCACACGGCCTGCACAAACAGATCCAGGGCCTACACTCTCAGCTCCACAGTCTGGCACACCCTCTCTTCCCAGGATGCACTGCAGTGTCCCCCAATCAGGTCACTCTCCAGCCTGTAACTAGGCGGAATGATGTCACACAAAGAGAAACAGGGGGAGGCTTTCTCTTCTCCCCTACACAGTGTAAGGAACATCTGCCATTAACTCCTACATGACCTTGACAGGTTTTAGATGGTGTATTTTCAGATTCAATCTATTTCCGGGGTTAAGGTGTACTAAATCTCGATCAATTCGAGTTTTTGTTTTAACCCAAACGTGATTTTTGACAAAAAATAAATAAACTTGAAAACTCTAATTTTCATGGAAAACACAATTCAAGCCTTAATAAATAACACCTTAAGTCTACTAAAAAATTATTTAAACATTAAATAAACCTAATGGTATCAGGATATGGGACATATATACAGGAATGGGATCCATTATCCAGAAACCCATTATACAGAAAGGCAGTCTCCCATAGACTCCATTTTATCCAAATAGTCCACAATTTCCTTTTACTCTGAAAAATAAATCAGTACCTTGTACTTGGTCGAAACTGAGATTTAATTAATTAAGATTTTCTAGTATATGTAAGGCATGCAGAACCAAATTACTGAAAGGTCCGTTATCCAGAAAAGCCCGGGTCCCGAGCATTCTGCATAACAGGTCCCACATCTTTATATGTAATGTATGTGTATGTATAGCAGTAAATTAACAAATGTTAAAATATAGAATGCATCCAAAACAGACATTAGGAAAGATAAGAGGAATAGTCGAACACGGGTAACTGAAAGAACACTTTTTCTACTACATGTGAGCAAATCAGTTCAACATCTTTCAAGAGCACTCATTCCTTGCAGATTTACCACTGTGTAATACACAAGAGCCATAAATATCCTACAAATACTATCTGCATAGTGATGTCATCAATTATAGTAGTGATGTCATTTCTGTCACGACTGATTGAAGTTTGTTTACTATATTAGAAGTCACCTTGGAGTTTAATGCACTTTGGCCTTGTGCCTTTCTAGGATCCTGGCATTATTCACTATATATATATAGTATATCTCAATTTTAAGTTTTTCCTCATTTTAGTAGTGTTTTTCCCCCTGACTTCCCTGATTTAACATTTTCCTGAATTTTCCATCATTTCTTTCTTGTCCCTCTGAAAAACTAAAAATGGTGGTTCTACTATATATTGATACATATCCTACAGTGACTCCTTCCTTTGATTAATTCCTGCCTTAGAACCCTACATGACATTTAGGGGCACGTTTACTAAAGGTTGAAGTGAATTTTTGAATAAAATTCTAATTTTTTAAATTTTATTTTCGAAGTAATTTTGGGCTACTTTGACTATTGAATAGCCCAAAATTCGATTTGAAAAGATTTGAAAATTCGAATTTTGAAGTACTGTCCCTTTAAAAAAAACTTTGAATTCAACCTCAATTCTCCGCCTTATACCTGCCAAATTGCTATGTTAGCCTATGGGGCCTCCTAGAACCCATAGGCAAACATTTTGCTAAGTTTTAAGAATTCTTAAATTCTTTATTTTAAAATAGTTTGATCGACTGAATGATTTTACTTTGATCGAAAATGGCCAAATTTTTTTTTAAAAAGCCTTCGATGGTCGAATTTCAAAGTTTTAGCACTTTGAAATTCGACCCATAGGGGCAGATTTACTAAGCACCGAATTTTAGAAGTAAAAAAACTTGACCCTTGAAGTATTTTTAAAGGGCTCTTTTGATTGAAAGTGGACCTAGTTAGATCGAGATCTATTTTTGATCGAAAAAAAAATCGATCGACCGTTTAGAATGATTATCTGCAAAATCCTTTGAATTCTTCAAACTTAGAAAATTTTCAGGACAGGTTCTATGAGGTCCCCCATAGGCTAAAATGGCCATTCGTCAGCTTTCAGCTGGCGAATAGTCGAAGTCGAAGGCAAGTACTTCGAAATTGAATTATCAAAAAATTCTAATATTATTTGAATTTTCACTTCAACCTTTAGTAACTGTGCCCCTTAGTAAATCTGCCCCTTAGCATTATTCACTATAGATTCAAGTGTAAAACCCTTTAACTAAAAATTAAGTTGATGGTGCTTTTCTGAGAATTTTTGCAATTTACATAAATTTTCTATTTGTGGTTTTTGGAGATTATTTTAAAACAACTAATACTAATAGGCTTAAATTTTTAGTGTATTTTCGGATTCAAGCTATTTCCAGGGTTGGGCTATAATAAATATAGAAAAATTAAAACATTTTGTGGAAAATACCAATTGAACCTTAACAAATCTTCCCCATGATTTTAAATACTTTGAAACACTTATTTTTTTGTGTGGCTGTTCCTTTCAACCATATAAACCAAGTTTATATCAGTGACAGTTCTTTAAAAAAACATTGTTCAACAAAAGAGGCCACAAATACTTAATTGGTCAAGGCGGTAATATTAGGGAAAACATGACATTGGCCAGTAAATACAAGAGGAAATTAATTAGAGAGGGAAATACTAATAAATAATTTATACTTGTGAAATATAGTATATATTTTCTCTTAAGTCTTATATTAAAGTTAGTGTAGCAGTGTGGTTCAGAGAGCACATGCATAGCGCTGATACATAGATTCTCATATCACATGGGCATACGCTATATACTTTTCACACATAAATTGACATATGGAAGATCGGGTATTATTAAATAGTGTAGGTACAAAGAAGGTGAGCTAATACAGGTTTCATGGTCAAATAGTGCTCTTCATTTTAAAAAAATGGACCCACCCCTTGTCCTTATACACCCTTATGAAGAACTATTGTTTATTTTCCATACTAGCAATTAAAAAATTAAATTTGCTCATTCATAAGAGAAATTACCTTTTGTTCAGGATTTCAAATATAAATGGTTTCACTGTTTCTTGGATTCGGTGCATCCTTAATATATTGAATGACATGAGTTGGTCCCTAAGCTCAGGCAAATGACAGTAGCACAGACCATGTGCAATGAATCAGCAGAAAAGAAGATATGGAGCTACTGGAGCATCTTTGAAGGCACATTTTCCCACTGCTTCATGGTTGTGGTTACCTTTAGCTGGCACAGAAGCTCAAAACATACATGTTCTAAGTCTTTAGTTTTCCTTTTCAATTGTTTAATGTACCACTTCCCTCCTAACAAATCTAGTTTTAGCAGCTCTTTATTTCCTCAAACATAAAAGTTGAGCAAATCAAATAGTGAAGAATGGTCACAATATCTTCTAATTTGTTTAGTGATACTCCCTATTTCATTTGCATTTATTTCAATCTTCTTTACTCAAAAGTTTATTATGGATGGAAGTTGTGTTGGCAAATATATGGCAATGGTTACCTTGCATTCTTTATATTATCCATTTTCACTTTTGGCACCCTCTCACATATTAGTAGCATAATTGTTCTAGAGCCTAAAAATTATATTTTATCTATAGTTATTTTTATTAGTATAGAGGTTTTTATATGCAGGTATGGGATTTGTTGTCCAGAATGCTTGGGACCTGAGGTTTTCCAGATTAATCTGAATTTCTGTAATTTTGATTAAGAAATCTCAAATCTGCCAAAAATCTTTTAAACATGAATTAAACCCAATAGGATTGTTTTGTCAACAATAAGACATCATTATATCTTAGTCCTGTTTAAGTACAAGGTACTGTTTTCTCATTATAGAGAAAAGGAAGGTTTTTTTTTTTAATTATAATGATTTGCTTAAAATGGAGTTTATGGTAGATGTCCTTCTTGTAATTCAGATTTTTCTGCATAATAGGTTTCCAGATAATGAATAACATACTTGTACAATACTTGCTTTAGTTAACCCACGCAGATACTTCTCTAACACTTTACCAGCTTTACAGGGGTACCTTAATTCTAAAGGTTTTATAAACAAAAGATAAGTGTTATTTTGTGAATACAAAACTACATTATCTAAAGTACTGCACAATGCTTACAACCTTTTCTCTATTAGCTATATGCTACTACAAGCCTTGGGACTGGTGCAATCAATACGCAGTCAACACTGGTCACTTCAGTGTAAGCTTCTTTTTATATTTATTGTCAGCATTCTGAGTAAATAGGTCTTAAGCTTGTGGCA
>CM044433.1:60530423-60549142 GCA_024363595.1 Xenopus borealis
ATTCGCGGCGAATTCCCGCGATTTGCCGCTGGCGAATAAATTCGTGAAACGCCAGCGAAATTTCACCTGGCAAAAATTTGACGAAAAAACCGAGTCCCGCGCCGGTTTTTAAGCGACGCGACGAAAACGACTCGACGTGCGCCGAAAACGAAATGCATAAAAAGCGTGTCGCGACTCGTTTCGTGAATTTTTCGCAAATTCGGAAATTTCTCTGGAAATTCGAAAATTTTTCGGCGAAGCGAAACTAGGGAGATTCGCCCATCACTAAAAATAAACAATGATAAAACCATTGTTTCTCAGTCTTCTCCCAGTTAATTCAATAATAGTCTGTCAGTAACCAAGGGCAGAAATGTCCAACAGGGGCCTTACTTCAGGATTAACTGTTCTTTTGATTATTTTTTCAGAGTAAACTTAGAAAGAAGCTGTTTTTGATATAGTTACAATTATATACAATAAAATAAAATACTATGGGACCTGTTATCAGGAATGCTCAGGAGCTGGGGTTTTCTGGATAATCGATTCTTAAGTCTACTCTTTTGATGCAACGGCGCATCTTGCTGGTGATGAGGTTTGCACAAATATATGCTATGTATGTGCAATATATAATATTTTTTGGAAATGGAAAGGGCAGTGGCTAATCTATGGACTTCTGAATAAGCCTCTATAGAAAATATCTTATTTTTAACATATTAAAAAAAAACTAAACTTAGAGTCAAATTTATCATTATTCACGAATTCGAGGGATTCGAACAGCGATCGTTCGATTTCACTAAAAAATCTTTAAATTTCCTTCGATCACTTGAAAAATTCGTACGATTTGAATGATCGAGGCGTTCGATTATACGAATGCTATTTGAGCAGGTAATAGAAAAAAAAGCCTATGGGGGATTCCCATAGGCTTCTATTGCTATTCGGTAGGTTCAATCTGGCGAAGTAGGCAATCGAATAAAATTTTAAAGTTGAAGTACTTCGATCATCAAAAAAATTTTCGAAACTCGACCATCGAATTTTTTTAGGGGTCATTTTCGATGGAAAACGGGCATTTTTGATCAAATTTTTAGAATTTTGAAAATTAAAATTTTATTCGAAAATTTACTACGACCCTTGGTAAATGTGGTAGATGTAAATTTTGAATTTTAATAAATTCGACTATTGAATATATTAAGGGCTTTTTCAAAAATGGATCAAATTTTTTTACATCGACAGTACTTAGAAATCCAATTTTTTCCAATTTCAATTTTTTTCAATTCAAATCTATTTGATAGTCGAAGTAGCCAAAAATTAATTCACATTTTTCTAATTCAAATTTTCACTTAGAGTCTTAGACCCTTAAATGTGCCCCTTGATAAATCTGCCTCTTAGGGGCAGATTTACTGAGGGTGAATTTCTAATTGAATTTTTTTAAAGAATAAAAATCATTCAAAACGATTGAATGTATTATTTGAATGATTTGAGCTATTTTGGAAAACATCCTTTGCCTTTCCAAAAAAAATGTGTACCGTTTTTATAAGAAACCTGACTGTATGCAGTGAAATTCTCCCTTCGTTTAGTGTTGTGGATAGGAATTGTCAGACAGTCCCTGACTTATGGCAGGAAAACAATCATACTTATGAACAGCAGGGGGAGCCCCTGCCTTACTTACCAGCCATGCAGAACTCAAACAGACTCAAACAGACCACACTGAGCATGTGCAGGGCCAGTGTCAGGCAAAGATGTTTAACATAGTTACAAGATGACAGCCCCCTGTGGCCAACTTTGAAAGCATAAATAATTTGTTTGATTAGGCTTGTGGTGCAGTAAGTTCATGTTTATGTTTAGTATACAAAATACAGCATTTCTAGCCTTATTCTATTTTACACTTTCCTTGCCCTTTAAAGATGCCGAATTGCTATTTTAGCCTATGAGGGACCTGCTGGAACCTTTAAGTAGTGTTTCTGAACATTTTAGAATTTTGAAGGATTTTTTCCAAAATCGTTCGAATAGAACAATACATTTCAATGATTAGTGATGGGCGAATTTGCGGCAAATTCCCGAGATTCGCCACTGGCGAATAAATTCGTGATACGCCAGCAAAAATTAGTTTTTGACGCGATGAAAACAAAGCTACGCATGTTGAAAACGACGTGCCGCGCGTCAACAACATGCCGCAATTCGTTTCGCTAATTTTTTCGCCAATTCCCGAATTTTGCTGGAAATTTGCGAATTTTTCGGCGAAGCAAAACTGGGTAGATTCGCCCATCACTAGCAATGATTTTTATTCGATCGCAAACGGACCTATTCAATCCATTTTCAGTTGAAAATGCCCTGAAAAAAATTTAATTTCAAATTTTTTTCCATTCGAAATTCGACCATTAGTAAATATGCTAGTGTTGATAACTGTTAGATTGCACAAGTGGGGTTTAAGTTATACAGTGTTCTTATACACTCCATGGGGCAAAGATAAACAAAGCCTTGATGGAGAAGGACCTAGAGCTATTTGCTCTAATTTGTCAAGATAAACTGGTAAGAAGCAGGAATGTCAGAAAGGTATAGTCCAGTATTAAAAAGTTCTCATTTATGAAGGAAGGTCGGCAAAAGTTGGACTTGTTTTTCAGAGGATGCTTGTATTTCCCTTGAGATTAGAAAAAGAGGGTTGCCTTCCTCTTGAACTAGAATGTAAGCAGGTTTTACATAACATATTGGGAAATCCAAGCTTAAAGGGGTGGATCACCTTCAAGTTAACTTTTAGTATATTGTAGAAGGGCCAATTCTAAGAAAGTTTTCAATTGGTCTTCATTATTTATTTTTCATAGTTTTTTAATGAATTGCAAAACAAGTTTGCTTTTTCACAACTATCAATATCTATGAATGTAAGGCCTCAGTCGTAAGTACTACCCGCATAATGCTTTCCGCAGTCACATGTACAGTTCCAGATTTGTGGAAAGGCCACCAATGCCCAGGCCTAGGGTGACAGGATTTTAGTGGGTGGCATACTGCCCAGACACAGTTTAAGTGTTCTGAGTAGCACACACTTAGCTCACGTTCCTGTGTAGACCGGGTGCACCTCCCACAGTGTCCTCCAGCACTGGGCAATATTCACAAGGCAAAAAATGGGCAGCACTCCGGAAATCCTTAAAATTGCCTTTATTTTTCACATGCAGGGCAGCATTTTAGCAACGTTTCGAGCCCAACCGGCTCTTTATCAAGCTTGATAAAGAGCCGGTTGGGCTCGAAACGTTGCTAAAATGCTGCCCTGCATGTGAAAAATAAAGGCAATTTTAAGGATTTCCGGAGTGCTGCCCATTTTTTGCCTTGTGAATACTGCCCAGACACACCCACATTGGTTCAGAAACACTGGGGATACGCAGGAGATACTATAGTTTTTTAAATTTCCCATGTACCAATCCCCATTGCTCTGGTCCTGATGATAAAAATTTGTGAATAAAGGGAAGAGTATGGGGGCAAAAAACAGCAGTGGGCCTAGTAAGTAAATCTGCCTGCATATGTAGCTAGATATATAATGCATTTAGATTCGCAGTTAAAGGAACGCGTATTCATTATAAAAATAGGTCAGGCAGTGAAATGCAGCTTTATGAGCATATGGAACATAAGGAGTGACAAGTCCAGAATGATCAAATTATTTTTCCTGCATCAGGAAGTGATTAGTCTAACTGCTCTGGGGAAGAATGTTTTAAATAGTCTTTTGCTTCTAGTTTTTATGCTTTTACACCTTCTGTACTTGAGAGAATAATTGGGCTTGTGCCAGATGAATAATCAATTTCCTAGGTGGCTAAAGGCACTATCTATGGCTTTATTTCTTACCTCTGACATTGTCAAGCTCACATAATGATCGGTTTAGTGGTAATGGTTAATTCAGCAATACTGGCCAATCTTTGAAGAGTATGTTTTTCCTGTTTTGCTGTGATGTCAGTCTATCTTAGATAATCTGAGATGTATAGACCAAGGAATTTTATGGTGTTCACCTTGACATAGATACTTCCTGAAGACTATAATTTAAATTCCTAGAATAATAAAATAATGCCTGAGACTAGTTGTCTGTACAGGTATGGGATCCATTATCCAGAAACCCATGATCCAGAAAGCTCTGAAAGGCTGTCTCCCATAGACTCCATTATAAATGATTACCTTTTTTCTTTGCAATAAGACTACGAAATAATGTATCTTTACTGAAAGCAGAACCAGACCATTGGATTTATTTAATGTTTACATGACTTTCCAGTAGACTTAAGGTATGAAGATCCAAATTATGGAAAGGTCCATTATCTAGAAAGCCCCAGGTCCCAAGCGTTCTGAATAACAGGTCCCATACTGGTATTTCATTCCAGTTGTGACATAATTGAGACCAAGAACTGTTGCATCATCTTCATACTTGTAGACTTTGTTATTGTCTACAGGAAAAGGTTGCAGAAGTGCTTAAGCAGAGTCATTTTGGGGCATAGTTTTTTTATCAGTATGTATGAAGTAGTCAAGAATAGTGATGGGCAAATCTCCCGCGATTCGCTTCGCCTAAAGATTCGCGAATTTCTAGAGAAATTAGCGAATCGGCGAAAAATTTGCGAAACGAGTCGTGGGACGCTTTTGACGTGCGTCGCGTCAACTTTGACGCGCGTCGCGTCATTTTCGGCGCGTCACGTCGTTTCCGACGCAGGTCGCGTCAAAAACGACGCGCGACTCGTTTCTTTGGCGAAATTTCGCTGGTGATTCGCGAATTTATTCGCCAGCGGCGAATCGCGGGAATTCGCCGCAAATTCGGCCCTGGCGAATAAATTCGCCCATCACTAGTCAAGAAACAACATTCAAATGTGGGTGCTGGGTCTTTCAAGGTGTATCGGTGTAGAATGTAGTGCTAAGGCAACTGCATTTTCTGTGTATCTGCTAAAATATGTGAATTAAAGCATGTCCAGTAAGTTTGGAATAATGGAGTTGATGCAGTTGATGTTAAGTTTGTCAAGGTGCTTCATAGCTGGTGTTAGACCAATGGGTCTGTAATCAATAAATACATTTAAGGTTATTGGGGATGTATTTAATCATGGAGGTCATAAACAGCTTGCTTTAAGGAGGCAGGAGGAAATCTACAATTACTTGATCTGCACAAATATGAAGGACTGGGTGAATCTGTCCTGTTTTACTTTACAAAACTCCAAAAAAAATTTGCGAAACAGTGAAAAAGTAGCAAATGCATTGAAGTCAAAATTCTTTTCAGCAGCATAAATTTTTGACGTTTGACAATTTTTATGTGCACGTAAATTTTTACACATGCGACTTTTTTGTCCGTATGCATCAACGTCAATGGGTGTCAAAACTGTTTTGACACGTGTCAATTTTTACACAAGCATAGAAAGATTTCAGTGGCACACAAGCAACTTTTTTGTTGCAGAAAATATTTTGCAGCAGTTTTTCAAAAAAATTGACAGAAGGTGAAATTCACAGCGAATCCATGCCTGACAGATAAATTCGCCCATCAAATTGAATACATCTTTTTCTCTGAGTTCTCTATCCAATGACACATATTAGAAAAAATATTTTTAATTAAATGTTTTTATTTCTATAAAATAATGTTTGGGGTGCCCCCTATTACCCCTTTTATTATATTAGAGATTGAACCCCTTGCAGCAATGGTAAGGCAGGAATCCAGCATAACAGGGATCACAATAGGGTAGCGAGTTCACAAACAAATTCTATTTGCTGACAATATGCTAGCGATTGTAACCAAACCATTATCCTCTTTACCACATTTATTTAAAATCCTAAATAATTTGGAGCACTCTCAGGGATTAAAGTAAATCCATTAAAAACTGAAGCCTTACCTTTGGGAATCGTGCAAGCAAAAAAGACCGCTCAGAGCTCACTCCTCTTATCTGCTCCACAACTCCCTGTCGGGTGCTCAGTCCGCAGCGTCCCCCTGCTATGATGCACTAGAACTCCAAAGAAGGACGGCACTCCGATAAGGGAAACAGGTTTTATTTCTGTTTAGGGATGCTACACCCTACGCATTTCAGGAATCAATCCCTTGATCATAGGCCATGATTAAGGGATTGATTCCCGAAATGCGTAGGGCGTAGCATCCCTAAACAGAAATAAAACCTTTTTCCCTTATTGGAGTGCCGTCCTTCTTTGGAGTTCTAGTTTACCTTTGGGAATAACTTGTATACATAGAAAGTTAATTTACCTTAAATTTGATTTACTGTGGAAAGAAAAATATTTACACTATCTATTCTGTCTCCAATTGCTGTGTGTCTCCAATTGCTGTGATAATGGCTGATTTCCCCGTGAGACCTCCCTGCTGGGCCTGTATGGAGCTGTAACAACCACTGAGTAGTGATGGGCGAATTTATTCGCCGGGGGCGAATTCGGGCCGAATTACCGCAGAAATGACGCGACGCGCCGCGCATCAGAAACGACTCGTTTCCCGAATTTTTTCGCCAATCCGCGAATTTCGTTGGAAATTCGCAAATGTTTTGGCGAAGCGAAACAGGTGAGATTCGCCCATCACTACCACTGAGGGCAATCTTTGACAGATAGCTGAACTCACCAGACACTTGTAATCCACAGAGGTGCTTTATTTGAGTTGAATAGACACACGTAGCAGTGGATGAATAAGTGCTGCAGGTCAAAAAGAATATTTCTTTCCTAAGCCTTAGAGTAGCTCCTCACTCATGGAAAGCAGGAAACACAAGAGGATGATGGGAGGAACTGACATCACACATAGGGAAGAAATAGGAGGAGGGTTTACAAACAAGGAAATTATAGAGCTTGCAATACAGCCTTGGTCAGTAGGTGGCAGCATAACAATGGGTATGCATAAAACCAATAAACACATACATTTACATAATTAACTTTTAACTGCTGGGACAGCACACTCCCCGTCTGGTATCTTTAGATACCACTATATTATAATATACATAAGGGCAGTTATAAAAATGTAAACTAAGCATTTGTGCAATTTTGCTTGAAGATCTTTTCATGTGACCTGAAAGACAGAATGAAAAACAGCATGCAATGCAATAAACATAGCATTGTAATAAAATTCAATGCCCATAGTAGGTTCTTTGTGGAAATCAGTGGGAGACTCTTGCTTTAAGTGCTGATGAAACGAATCAGAGTTCAATCCTCAAAGGGTAAGATCAGTACAAGTTCAGTGATGAGCCGATTGAAAGTCTTTGTGGCACCATCTTTAACAATTTTGACTTCCACCTTACCATCCTCACTAGGAAGGCACTTTGTGATGAGTCCCACTGGCCAATCAATCTGTTGGGCTTGTTGGTCTTTCAGTAGGATGAGGTCTCCTACCTGTGGTTTAGGAGTCTGTCTTTGCCACTTTCTGCATTTTTGCGAAAGAATGAGGTAGTCCTTCTTCCATCTATTCCGGAAATAGTTTTCCAGGTGCTGCACATCCTTCCACTGACCTTGGTAAAGGTTCCCAGCTGCAAAGTCATCAGGTGGAACAAGGGCATTCCCAATTTTCTTGAAGTAGGCCACAACCGCTATGGTCTCAGTAGATGCATCTGAGAAAACATGGAACTCTCTGCTGGTTAGCAGCAAGAGAATTTGAAGTATAGCATCTAGGTATGTGAAGTTTTTCCAGGGCCTTTAAAGAATGCTTCCACAACTCCCATTTTGCTTGCTTATCAATCGGTAAGAGAGTGCCCCAGTCCTTAACAGTCTCTGATAGCTGTCTTAGCAAGGATTTACCTTTTATGGTGATGGGTGCAACAAACCCTAGTGGATCATACAGGCTGTTCACTATTGATAAGACACCACGTCTAGTGATGGGCGAATCTCCCGAGATTCGCTTCGCCGAATTTTTCGCGAATTTCTAGAGAAATTCACGAAACGGCGAAAAATTAGCGAAACGAGTCACGGGACGATTTTGTCGCGCGTCGCGTCAATTTTGTCGCGCGTCTGTCACGCGGCGCGTCGTTTTCGGCGCGTCACGTCAAAAACGACGCGCGTCTGACGCGCGACTCGTTTTCAGCAAATTTTCGCCAAGCGAAATTTCGCTGGTGATTCGCGAATTTATTCGCCAGCGGCGAATCGCGGGAATTCGCCGCGAATTCGACCTAGGCGAATAAATTCGCCCATCACTAACCACATCTGGTAAATGGCTTGTTTGCCGTGGTAACCTGGAAGCCGAATGTGTCGTGCAATAAATCCCATCTCAAGCCAAGGCTTCTCTGAATGGGAGGCTCATCTGTTCCTAAGTTTAAGTCCTTAAATCCTGCGGCATGGTCATCAGGCTGGAAGGCTTTCATTACAGCTGTACTGTTTGAAGCAATTTTGTGGAGTCTGAGATTAGCCTCAGAAAGCATGCCCTGTGTCCTTCTGAGCAAGTCGATAGCCTCTTCATCTGTTGGTAAAGATTTAAGGCCATCATCCACATAGAAATCTCTCTCTACAAAGTGTTGAGCATCTGCACCATACTCACATTTACCTTCATAAGCAGTCCTTCTTAGACCATATGTAGCAACAGTGGTGATGGACTGTTACCAAAGACATGCACTTTCATGCGGTATTCCATTACTTCGCTGTTGATGCCATTGTTGCGGTGCCAGAGGAATCTGAGAAAGTTTCGGTGGTCCTCTCGTACAATAAAACAATGAAACAGCTGCTGGATGTCGGCTGTGATTGCAACTGGCTCCCTTCTGAACCTCATAAGTATTCCTACAAGGTTGTTAGGTTAGGACCAGTGAGAAGAATATCATTGAGAGAAGTACCTTGATAATTGGCACTTGAGTCAAATACCACCCTGATTTGTTTTGGTTTGCGTGGGTGATACACGCCAAAGGAAGGTAGGTACCAGCATTCTTCTTGTTCTTGTAGTGGTGGGGCTGGTTCAGCGTGATCATTGTCAAATATTTTCTGCATAAAGGCAATAAAATGTTCTTTCATTTCGGGCTTGCTTTTAAGAGTTCTCTGCAGTGAGGCAAATTTGGACATGGCTTGCTCAAAATTGTTTGGAAGTTTGGTTCTTATAGAACGGAATGGCAAGGGTGCAACCCAACTATTAGAGTTGTTTTTAAAGAATTCAGTGTCCATAATTTTGATGAACTCTTTGTCCTCGATGGAAGGTGCAATTTTGTTGTCATCACTTGTAGTATGAAACACTGTATCCCCGAAGTTGTCATCACAAGAGATAGGAGTGACAGTGGATGCTGGGATCATACACTTAGGATTCTCCCTTACCTCAAAATGATGTGAGCATGGTCTGAAATGAGTTGTTTGACCACTACTCAATACATGAGTTTTAAAGGAGTCCACTTCAGATGGTCAGTGGGCGATGTTTGTCTAGACAAAATGCACAATTACCCAGCCTAGGTCAAGTCTTTGTGCATAGGGAGCATCATGAGGACCATTGCACTGTTGCCGTACCTTATGAACAATAAGAATGTCTCGCCCCAACAAGAGCAAGATCTCGGCATCCTTTTCAATGGCAGGAATCGGACTGGCTAGGTGCCTTAAGTGGGGTTGGTGGTATGCAGCTTCTGGCATGGGAATCTCTTCCCTGTTATTAGGTATCTCATCACATTCAATTAGCGTAGGTAAAGGCAGATGGATGTTACCTTTAATTGAGGAGACAATGTACCCATTAGCTGTTCTGCCAAAAGTCTCTATACGACCAGCACAGGTATTGAGGGTATATGGTTCCGCATCGCTTTTGACGTTGAAAATCTCAAAGAACTGTGGCCTTGCTAGAGATCTGTTGCTTTGAGAAGCTCTTTGCGCTCCTGTAAAGACTTTGCTCTGAACCCACAACATTTCTTAAGTGGATGTGGTTTCTTGTGAATTGGACACTGACGGTTGGGATCTTCAGTTTTCCCACCTGAAGAAGTTTTGTCAGCTGAAGAGGTTGTAGCAGGAGGGATGTCTGTCTTTCTAACAGACACAGTGCCACACATGTCTCTGTGTTTAGTAGCTATGTTGTCATGCCTTGCAGAGGATGAAAGAGAAAGGTTTGGCTCACCAAAGTTGAAGCTTGGATCATTCTTGATCCAGGCATGGTCACTGATAAATTTGCAAAAGTATGAGAATGGAGGGAAGGATACATTATATTGTTTCTTGTACCTTGAACCCGCTGTGGCCCACTTCTCTTGCAGCCCATATGGTAGCTTCAATACTACTGGGTTCACCCCATGAGCAGTATCTAAGTAGCTGAGTCCTGAGAGACGAGGGTCTGCCTTAGCTAACTCCAGCTCCATAAGAAGGTCACTGAGTTCCTGCAGCTTGAAATTGTCTTTGTTGGTTATTTTTGGGAAGGATTGTAGTCTCTTAAATAAGGCACTTTCTATGGCTTCAGAGCTACCATAGGTTTGTTCAAGTCTTTCCCAAGCAGCAGCAAGACCTGCATCTGGGTAGTCGACATGCACAGCTCTTAGTCTCTTAACACGATCTGCAGACTCTGGACCTAGCCATTTAACAAGCAAATCAAGTTCCTCCTTGGCTGTGAGATTGAGGTCGGCAATTGCAGCTTTAAAGGTAGATCTCCAGGCTCTGTAATTCTCAGGACAGTCATCAAACCTTGAGAGACTAACATTAATGAGCTCACGACATATCATGTACCTAGCGAAGTCAGACAGGTCTGGTCTCTCACTCTTTGGTGTCTGGGTAACTTCTGGAACCTGGGGGTTGTAGAAGCTTCCCGGTGTATAAAGGTGAGATGAACCAGGTTGGAATGACATGGCGTTAGCGTTTAGCAGTGGTTTGGTCTCTAAGGTCTTTGCTGGTTCTCGTTTAAACTGAGGTTTATCACGTGAATTCACCTGAGGGATGGTAGGAGGTATCATCTCGTGCCGAGTGACTATGTCTGTGTGGTTGGTCTGATGCTGTGTTAGTGGTGGCTGCTCCATGGTTTTGGTACTGAAAGGTACAGCAGTGTTAGTAGTAACAGGTAAAAGAGACTGACCTGTATTGTGAGTGGCAGGAGTCATCTTCTGATTTTGTAAGATTGGTTGGTTGTCATTAGACTGGTTGAGTATATATTTACTTGTACGTTCAATAGGATCTTCAGACTCTGCTGGGATAGGGCAGTCTGGTTCATGCACTTCTCCCATTGCTTGCTCAAGAAACCTTTAACCTTGCAATAGCTACTGCCTTTTTTCCTTTTCTATTTGAAGAATTTCTAATTCAGCTTCCACTTCTGCCCTTCTTCGTGCTGCCTCTGATTGCTGGTGTGCAGCCTCTGCTGCTGCCTGAGATTGCTGACATGCAGCCCCGGCTTTAAGGTTTACCTCTCTTTTAGCATAGGAAAGTTGCACCGTAGCTGCTTCCGCATTAGCACGGGCCTCTATAAGCTTGTCACTTAATGTGGATTTCCTAGAACAAGAAGTCTTGGAAGATCGTGATGTGAGCCGTGATGATGTGGATCTGTGAGACCTACTCTCTTGCAGATGTGTAATCATAAACTCTGCCTTATCCTTAGCGCTTTGCACCAAAAGGTCTCTTTCTTGGTCTTAGGCTTCAGATCTGGTTAGCTCTGCTGAGGATTCCTCAATATTAGTGTCCCTTAAGAAAACATTATATTTAGTAGACAGCCTCTGATAACGTTCATAGTTAGAAGATAAACAATTTATACAGTCTCTTAAATTGGCTGCGTCATTGTTAGTGTGTGAAAGAACAGACATGCAGTGCACAGTTCTATCCCATAATTCTGATAAATTGCTTGAAAACTCATCCCTTGTAATCTCAACTTTCTCTGGACTTTTGAGATGGTACGTTTGGGCCTGACGCTTTGCTCTGCAGTATGCATGGGGTTTTCTCCCTGGATGTCTGTGAGCTCTGGTACATGGTGCACTTGCTTAGATTCAGTTGAAAATTAATGCACAGAGCCTTGCTGAGACATTTTGCACTTTTGCTGAAAATGGTTACTGTCTCTTTAAGAAAGTTACAGCGGTGGCAAGGTTGCGGGCAAACTGCAGCAGTTTTATAGCAGGACCCCGGGAGCAGATTATATGGCAGCTTAAACAGCACAATAGCAAAATCAGGTTGCATAAAACAGTTCTGGACATTCACAGGTTAATGTATGTGCCTGTGTAACCATGTGCTTGCAGGGAGTTGGTAGGCTGCATTAAGCTTGGTAGCAGATTGCATTTAAATGACTTGCCAGTCAGAGGATACTTCATGGAACATGGGCTGTGGCAGCAGGTTATAGGATTTTATTCTTTTTGACTATTCTGTCTCCAATTGCTGTGATAATGGCTGATTTCCCCGTGAGACCTCCCTTCTGGGCCTGTATGGAATTGTAACAACCACTGAGGGCAATCTTTGACAGATAGCTGAACTCACCAGACACTTGTAATCCACAGAGGTGCTTTATTTGAGGCGAATAGACACACGTAGCAGTGGATGAATAAGTGCTGCAGGTCAAAAAGAATATTTCTTTCTTAAGCCTTAGAGTAGCTCCTCACTCATGGAAAGCAGGAAACACAAGAGGATGATGGGAGGAACTGACATCACCCATAGGGAAGAAATAGAAGGAGGGTTTACAAACAAGGAAATTATAGAGCTTGCAATACAGCCTTGGTCAGTAGGTGGCAGAATAACAATGGTTATGCATAAAAGCAATAAACACATACATTTACATAATTAACTTTTAACTGTTGGGACAGCACACTATCTAAGGGCAAACATAACTCAAACATTGGAAGGCTTATATCAAGCCAACTATCCCTAACTTTGGAAGGAATTAAATAAAGCACTTACAAAATGGTCCAAGCTACAGATATCCAGGTTTGGTAACATAAATGCGGTAAAGATGGAGCTCCTCCCAAAATTAGTATATCTTTTTAGAGTTCTACCAATAGAGATCTCAAATAAATCGTTAATTGCTGTACAGAGGAAACTTTCAAAATGTATATGGGGCAAAAAAGGGCTTGACTATTGCAAAAAAAACGCTTTAAAATGTGAGAAGTAATGGTGGTTTAAATGTACCTAATATTTTACATTATTACTATCAAGCAGCCCTTAATCCATTTTTACCATCCAAACCCTCCATTGGGGGGTATAGTTTGAAGCAGAAAGGATCAAACTAATGACCCTGTATTTTCCTGGCTCTCCAAACAGGAATGTCCAGTGACAACTATCCCAATAGCAAAAATAGCATTAGCCATTTGGGACCAAGTTACAAAAAAAATGGTTTTAGGCTCTCTCCATTGCACGGCAATGCTGTGGAAATCCCAATTTTATGCCAGGACTACAAGAATGTGATTTTCAATGGTGGTAGGATCATAATATGATATATATGAATAATTTCTTGGGATTCCAGGGTATTAAGAAATGGGACTCAATTGTTACACAGTATAATTCCCCCCAAAAATGAATATTTTCGGTATATGCAAACACATTATGTTAAGGGAGTACTAAAAGTAATAAATAAAATGAAAACACTAACTCCTTGGGAATCTATATGCCTTAAGTTTTCACATTAAATTCCCCCCCAACCTACACTGATCGTAAAAATAGATGAAGCAACATGACAACAGATATGGGAAAATACAGCTAAGAGCTTAATTAACATTTTATAGCAGGAAACTCTATACAAGGATGTGAGTGGATGGTATATGGTTCCTACTAAATTGAATAAATATCCAAACTGTAGCCCATTTTGTTTCAGAAATTGTGGGGAAAAAGGTACAATGTTGCATATCTGATGGTAAAATAGCGAAGCTATAAGATTTTGGTCCAGAATATTCACATTAATAGACACGGTTACAGGAATTAGGATCCAAAAGGACCCAATCCAGGTACTCATTAAATATGTTCCGGTACCAAACGAAAGTTTATCTAATTTATCTTTATAGCAGCAAAACAGACTATAGCTACTTCCTGGAAAAAATGTACACTCCCTATAACTGAGTTTTATAATAAGATGAACTGGATAATGGTAAATGAGAGATTGTTAAGTATTACCTCAGAGATATACTGCGTTTGTACTAAAGTTTGGTCCCCCTGGATAATGTATACAGTAATGTATAACAGTAATAGCCGGTAACAGAGTAAACTAGCTGAGAGCTGCTAATACTGTAGGTCAACAAAAATTGTTGTAAGGTGAAGTTTCCTTCAAGGTAAAAACATAGAAAGGGTGAGAATCCCTAATCAAATCTACAATGGAATCCTTCATAACTTGATTAAGTAGAGAACAAATAATAAAGATAAAATAAATAACGGAGATAAATGCAAAAGGTGTGCTTAAAAATGTTTATTGTTAAATAATCATAACTGATAAATATTATATCTTGACAAAAATATGATAATACAGTTATGGTCTTTAACACAAGAGCAGGACAGCATTTGAATGCTGAAAGAAAAGGTCAAAATAACATGTTTAATGCAAATACTGTATGGATGATGAAAATAAAAAAAAGTTTTGAAAGGAAATAGGAAAATTAAATATTACCCATAGGCAAAGAAAATAATGTTTGAATGTTTTGTTCCTCAAAGCCATTGAAAATACATATAGCTTTAAAGATGTGTATATATATATATATATATATATATATATATATATATATATATATATATATATATATATATATATATATACTATATATAATTTAGTGAGCACATTTTTCTGCCAGCCATGGATTTGTGGCAAAATTCCACATTTTGCCATCTGCATATCTTTTCACAAAACTGTGGCAAAAGTTTGCCACGGAATACTTTGCAGTGACAAAAAGTTGCCAAGACAAAAATGTTGCAGAGACAAAAAAGTTGTCATAAGAAAAAAGCATTCATTGACCTTAATGCATTTGGACAAAAAAGTTGCCATAACAAAAATGTCCATTGACTTTATGCATTTGGACAAAAAAGTTACAGAAACAAAAAATTTTTCCACATGAACAAAAATGCCCATTGAGCATTTGGAACGAGAAAAATTGTTGTGCACATAAAAAAATTGTTGTGCGTAATAAAAATTGACCCCATTGACCCCTTTTCACAGTTTTTTCCACTATTTTCTGATTTATTTCAGCAAAGCGAAATGAGACAGATTCGCTCATTAATATTATCATTGTTCTACAGCAAATATTTGTTGCATGAGCATGTCACTCTAAAAACTAGCTAAATAAAACCTAGCTAATAATGTCTTAGGATTGTTACTTTGTACCAATATGTCTGGTACCTTGGCTTGCCCTGATAGTTATCTAGATACGTTGCCTAAGATTAGGTGGCAGTTGAGTAGTTGTGTGCTTATCCAAAATTTGTCATAACAGAAGAACATAGCAATACTGAGTAGGGGAGTCAAAGTATCAAGCAGGATCAGATAAAAAATAAAACTAATGAAAGACAGGGGAAAAAAACAAAATGAAACTGAAACACACAGTCTACGGCAATATTTAGGTCAATCATAATTCTATACAATGTTGACAATTCCTATATTATCAAATGCATAAATTGGTATGAATATGACACTCCACTGTTGCACTACAGTTGTGGGAGACAAAAAAAATTGATACCACATGCAATAGATCTATCACCATAATTCCATTTCAAAATAGAATTTTTTTTGGACAAGAAGGCAAAGACATACAGTAAAAAGGGGCACCATGACAAAGGTCAAAAAGCATAGTAAATACTGGAGCATTTCGATATTACATTGTACAAATTATAAGACAGATGCTACAATAGGACCCATAATTTTAACAACAAACCTGATATGACTGTAAATTGCTTTCATAATAAGGTATACACCAAATATTGATGAAGATTATAATTGTACTATTTATGTATTGCTAGACTGATATATCCGAGTGCATTTTAGATTGATATGTATTTTGAAATATCAGTGTGGTGGCTTGTCAATTTATCATCATAAATATGGAACTAAAACTATTGTGTTGAAATATATGCAGTTGAAGAGAGTATAATTATTGACAGTACTTCTGACCAGAGAAAAGGTATTGATCATTTGCTTTTGTGCTTGCAGCAATTTTTGACCAAATCAATAACACTTCCTTAAAGCCTGATTCGGCCTAGATTCATTAAAAAATGGTTATGTTTTTTGCAGGCAGTAATATAACAACTCACAATTCACTTACATGTGTTAATACCACTTGATGGGGCAATAATGTCAAGAATACCAAGAATAAGTACCATCAAAGTGATAATAATGCTACAAAATAATGGAAGGTCAGATCTATAGTTGTAAGTGGAAAAATTTAAGTGAATGCACACACATGCATATATTTGTATTAATTTTGTTTTTTTGCAATTTAAAATGACCATTAATACCCCCTTTTTCTTAATTGAATGCTAGCATTGAGTAACTACAATGCATTAAATAACTATCTCTTCACATATGTCAGCATTATTACTGAAGTGATGCAATGGTAGGTTTGGGGGATTTGCATATTAGAAGGATTGGGAGATTTTCCATAGTAGAAGGATTTTTTAAATGTTTAGTTCTATTATTATTATTAGTAGTAATAGTAAAAACAATGGAGGCTCTGATAGTAACAAGAATGGTAATTTTTAAATACAATTCACTTAGGTAACAAATTAAATTATATAATAATCATGCACTTTCACATAGATGCATAAACTGAGCTCATTAATAAATCATGAATAGTGATGGGCGAATGTCCCCAGTTTCGATTCGCTGAATTGGCGAAAAATTTGTGAAACGAGTCGCGGCATGCTTTTAACGCGCGTTGCATCAACTTTGACGCATCACATTGTTTTCGATGAGCATTGCGTCAACTTCGACACGCTGTTTTCGTTGCGTCCAAAACGACGCGCAACTGGTTTTTTTCGGCGAAATTTCGCCAGCCGAAATTTCGCTGGTGTTTCTTGAATCGCGCAAATTCGCCCCTGGCGAATAAATTCGCCCATCACTAATCATGAATATAAATGCTATTTTTATTACCTGCCACCAATATGGGTTCATGCAGCTTAGTTACCATCAAGTACAAGTTAGTGGGGTTCCTTTATAAAGTTTGTGCAACATATAATTATTTTGCAAATGGTTGTTTTGAACGCTAAAATATTACACTGTTGTGCCTGTCTTAGCAGTTTTTTAAATTCGCATTTTGAAAAAATCTTCACAAACAAATCTGTGCATGAGTACAGGCACTTTGCGAGGTTGTTGTGTGAGAATATAGCTTTAACAGTAACTTAAATTCGCAATTTTAGAAACTGTTTTGCGAATATTTTCTCCGCCACCTAAGGGTAGTGACAGACAGGGAGATTGGGGGAGATTTTGTCGCCTGGCGTTTTTAGCAAGCGACAATCTCCCCGAATTTCCTTCTCCCTGTCTGTCGATCGTTCCTGGTACAAAGCGCCAGCGCCTGTGCAGACGCGGCACGGCGATTTCCGGAATCGCCCGAAGTTTCCTCAAGAGGTATCTTCGGGCTATTCCGGAAATCGCCGCGCCGCGTCTGCACAGGCGCTGGCGCTTTGTACCAGGAACGATCGGCAGACAGGGAGAAGGAAATTCGGGGAGATTGTCGCCTGCTAAAAACGCCAGGCGACAAAATCTCCCCGAATCTCCCTGTCTGTCTCTACCCTAAGTTGTGTTGTAATTCAAATGAAGAGTGCGTGCATAAATATTTGCAATTTGCGATTTTTGCCTTATTTAAAAAGCTATTATAGACATTGGCAGTATGAAAAAGAAATTCACAAATCTGTTTGAACACTCTAATAGTGTGTGCCATTGGGTCATCCTAAATAGAAAATAGCCATTTTAAAAAATAAGGACAACCTTCTGGGATCGCATGAAAATGTAACAGCACAAAACTTGTTTGCTGAGCTTTGGTTTATCATATTAGGTACATAGACTCGTTACCTGAAAAAAACTTTATATTTAAAGAATACATACAAACAAAACCTCAGAGTTTTCTTTCTGCCCAGGACAGTGCAGCCTGATCTTTTTTATTCTGTACAAAAGACATACAGAGTCAGATTTACATGGTAGACACCCCTAGAACCTGTCACCTGCCTTTTAGTCTTGCAAATTTTCATAATCCGACTGGAGCAATGGGTATTGGTGAACAGGAAATTTAAAAAGACTATTTTTGTCTCCTGCGCATCACCAATGTTTCTGAACCAATGTGGATGCAGTTTGGCAGCATGTCGCCCCCTAAAATCCTGGCACCTAGAAACATATCTAAACATTTTTACTCTTGATATTTTGAGATATGATAGGTAGATAAAAGATAGATACTAGTGATGGGCGAATCTCCCGTGATTCGCTTCGCCTAAAGATTCGCGAATTTCTAGAGAAATCACTAATAGATACTGTAGATAGAAAGATATTGTAGATAGATAAAAGAGAGATACTGTAGATGCTATAGATATATACTGTAGATAGAGAGATACTGTAGACAGATAAAAGAGAGATACTGTAGATGCTATAGATACTGTAGATAGATAAATAGAGAGATATTATAGATGCTATAGATAGATACTGTAGATAGAGAGATACTGTAGATAGATAAATAGAGAGATATTATAGATGCTATAGATAGATACTGTAGATAGAGAGATACTGTAGATAAATAGAGAGATACTATTGTGCTGTCACTACAGCCAGTTATTATATTGTATGTTTTTTGGTATATTCCTTACTCCCCTGCTGTTTAATGTTTGTTAGTTCAGCCCACTAGCTGTTCCTTCCTCTGCTGTTCCTTAGTTTCAGTTTCATTTTAGTCCGTTGGATAGGTTCTTACCTATTTTCGGACATTCTGAACCCCAGAATCTTTGTATTATACAATATCCCTGGATTAAAGAAC
>CM044433.1:60593713-60619608 GCA_024363595.1 Xenopus borealis
TAAATAAAATATGTTTTTTTAACTATAGAATTTTTGGCTTTGGAATATATCTGAGAAGTTCAAGAAGGAGACAAGCCAACAATCTGGCACACTTGTCCCCGTGTTCATAAAAGCGGTGTTTCATTCTTAGTATGAATTTTTCCGTAAAAAGCTTGTGATGATTTGCCAATTTTGTGCGAAGCTCGGCTAATTGTGAGAGAGTTGCTCTATCATGGGTATCCTTGTGGGCAATATCCAATTTTTGGATTTCAGAGAGCAATTTCTCATGTTTCACCTCTTGCGCCTTTTTCCGTCTAGAGCATAGTTGGATAAGGATACCCCTGATACAACATTTATGAGCCTCCTACACAGTGACAGGGTTAACCTCATCTGTTATATTTTCCTTGAAAAAATTTTTTAGGGAAGATTTAAGTTCCTCTAGAAATACCTTATCTTTCAGCACTGCCTCGTTCAATCTCCATGTGCCTTCTCTAGGAGAGTTAGCATTCAAGGAGATACTGTAGACAAGGATATTGGTGCATGGTCTGACCAGGATCGTGTATAGATTTCTGCATTGGCTTGTGCCCCTAGGTGGTTTTGGGATAAGAACAGATAATCAATTCTAGTGTATAGGTCATGTCTGGCAGAATAAAAGGAGTAGTCCTTCCCTGTGAGTTTGACTAGTCGCCATGAATCTACTACCTGTAATTGGTGTAGATCTTTGATTATATTTCGGGCGACATTGGCTGGTACACTAGACTTGCCTGTAGAGCAGTCACGGACCAGGTTGATAGGGATATTCAAGTCCCCGCCTAGGACCAAAAGATCCTCTGTGAATCCCAATAGACCTTCTGCGATGCTATGGAATGTTAAATCTTGGTGGACATTAGGCAGATAAACATTTGCAAACGTAATTTTCTGTGTGCCTAGGGTGCCTTTAACAAAGATGTATCTCCCATTAGGGTCTTTTTTTGTGGATAGGACTTTGAAATTAAAGTTCCTACCGAAAAGGATAGCTACTCCCTTAGTCTTATTGCTATGGGGGATACTGCTATATATCTCTGGGAAATATTTGTTTGACCACCTGGGGGCCAAGTTGAGTTTGAAGCGAGTTTCTTGCACAAAAGCTACTTGAGCTTTTAAGCATCTCAGTTCTGCACTGAGTAAAATGCGTTTGTTGGGGGAATTAAGACCATTTGCGTTTAGGCTGATTATATTCACCTGGGTATTACCCACTTTATTCATTAAAGGGGTTGTTCACCTTTGTGTTAACTTTTAGTATAATGTAGAGAGTGAGATTCTGATACAATTTGCAATTGGTTTTCATTTTTTATTGTTTGTGGTTTCATAATTATGTAGCTTTTTATTCAGCAGCTCTTTAGTTTGCAGTGTCAGTAATTTGGTTTCTAAGGTACAAATTACCATAGCAACCCTGCATTGATTTGAATAAGAGACTGGAATATGAATTGGAGAGGGACTGAATATAATGATAAGTAATAAAAAGTGGCAATAACAATACATTTGTAGCCTTACTGAGCATTTGTTTTTAGATGGTGTCAGTGACCCCCATTTGAAAGCTGCAAAGAAACAGAAGGAATTGCAATTCATTCAAAAACTATGAAAAATAAATAATAAAGACCAATTGAAAACTTTCTTAGAATTGGCCCTTCTACAATATACTAAAAAAGTTAACTTGAAGGTGAACCACCCCTTTAACTGCTGCTGAGACTGCATTCTATTATTTGCAGTGGGAGGTTATAGGTAGATTATTGGCAGAGAAGTGAAGGAAAAGGAGTGAGTCCGAGTTGAAGTTGGGTGTAGGAGAAAAAAAAAAAAATTAAGGGGGGGGGAAGAGAAAGGGAGAGGCGGAAAGGGGATAGAAAGTGGTAAATATAGAGGAGAAGGAGATAGAAGTGAGAGAGATAAAAGAGAGAGATAAATAGGTTAAGCAAGTGAAGATAAAGCAAAGATGGGATGAGGAGAGGCTTGTCTCCTCCCCAAAGGTTGTTGCTCTCTTACTAGCAGGGGCACTTCAAACTGTTACCCCTGGCTAGTGATGTGCACCTTGAGAGCGTGAGGGGGTATGTGTCCGAGAGCACACTGGTATGCGTGTTGCTCTGGCACTATGCTTCTCTATACATTTATACCTTGTTTAATACCAATAGTAGATGATTACATATATGCATTTGTACTTGTCACAAATACAATGTCTTGAGGGAAAAAGTGTACATATAGAAAAGCATACCTAGAAACTGCAATTGACTAAATAGTTTGCATGTACTGAAAAAGGAGTGTGGTACCCCTACGGCATAACAATATCTTGTAGGTAAGGAGAGACTTTGAGCCACATGGGCTTTGTCTGAAAACTTTTAACTTGTAATTATACAGTTCAGAACTTATGTCCACCAAAGGAGGTACCATGGATATAAGCGTTTGGTTCCCCTCCACGGGTGGGGACCCCTGCTGCTCCTGGCTGCATCTATGTGGTGCCAGCTAGTGACTGGCAGAAACAGCCGCAGCTGAGTCGGGAACGTAGGCATGTATTTAGACTGTGCCCCGCATTAAAAGATCTTCTAGTAGCACTATCTTGATGGCAACATAGGTTTTATCAGTGAAAAAGTTATAAGAGAGTCCCTTAAAGGGAGAGCATATCATAAACTCAATTAAATCCATATGTTGTAACTGAGGAAAGTCAGAGTGGGGGGAATCAACTATTAATTATCTAATAGCCCGAGGTTCCGCTGGATAACCGCCTGGGCAGGGAACAGATTTCTAGGGTTGATCAACTTGTGCCGTATAAACTAGATTAAACAGATAGGGGAAGTATATTACCAGTACTGGATTTTCTTATAGGATATCGCCAGTGTCCTGGATACACTCGCTGAAGAGCGAAGTGAATGATAGAAGCCGAGGTCAGGCCCTTTCCTTCAGCCATCCGCATCTGGGTCCTCCAGGCCATAGATATATTGGGACCAGGATGAGAGATCCGGTGTTGCAATTTTTAATGTTTTGCAAAAATTGCTGGCATCTGAGGGTTCGCGTAGGTATATCCAAGACCCATTATGGCGGGCTGCCAGGGCAAACGGGAAGGCCCATCTATAGATTACTTTTTGGGACTTAAGATCCTCCATAATTCTTTTTAGGAATGTGCGTTGCAGGATAGTGGAATGTGCTAGGTCCTGGAATAGGTCTCCCGCCTCCCTTGCTCCCTTTCCTCTTTCTGGGCAAAGCGGTGTAGCCAACACAGTAGGTCCCTCGGTTTCTCTTGTCTCCCGAACATTACTCTGTGGAACCTTTCTATGCATTTTTCCTCAGGCCCCATGCCTAAAAGTTGACGGAATATGCCTTCAATAGTCTGGCGGGCCTCAGATATATCAAACTTTTCTTTTAGCCCTCTGATCCTGATGTTGCAGCGTCTGTTGCGGTTTTCCAGATCTTCTGTCACCCTAACTGCGTAGATTCTAGAGCGGTCAGCTTTCCTGCCAATTTAGAGAGTTCTACCTGTAGGCCCGTTACTTCTTGCTTTATGAATGTCTTGATGTCTTTTAGTAGCTGGGCCAAATCGGCTTTGTTTGGCAAGTCTGCGAGTAGCGTTTGTAGTGCTGGATTGCTTGAAGCGTTGTTAGTTGTTTCGTTGGCATCATGCGACTCTTCGTCCTCCGCCATATTGGATTCCCCAGTTTTCTCCTCTTCTTTTGATTTTTTGAAAAAATGTTCAATATCCCGGCTCTTTGTAGCCGCTGAGGTCTTTGGAGTCTTGCTGACCGGTAAAGCTTTCTGATTCCTCCCCATTTTAGTGCGTTGCAAGGGGTAAATATAAGGTTTAGCTTTAATGAGTGCCGGAGCTCCACAAAGCACGTCTCTACCAGTGCATCATCAGGCCACGCCCCGACAACGCTAATTTACTAAGTAGCTAAGGTACGTCCTGAGCAACGAACACTGGTGAATTTTCACTAGCGTTATTTCGGCAGAGCGAACAAATCAAAGTGAAGATGTGCTAGTGTTCAGTTCTGGCCACCTACACCCCTTGGATGTCCTGCCCACACATCTGACTTGTTAACCCCCTTGTATTTCTTAAAGGGGTCTTAAATGGATGGCTCAGAACCTAAAGATGGGGGTACACATCTGCCATCCACAAAATATATATATATATATATATATATATATATATATATATAAATATTATTTGGCTAACTAACTATATTAGAAACATTTTTTATTTTGCACAGCCTACATTTGCACATCTATTAAGCCAGCTTTTATTTTTATACTGAACAGTTCCTTTAAGAACACTTGAGCATTTGGGCTTGAGCATTCATCTAGTAAAAACATATAAGCTCTCAAATGGTTTCCTTATATGGCTTCCTCCTGATCATTTTTTCCCCTAATCAGGTTATTAAAAAATATTAAAAGCTCAGTACCTAACACCTGACAAGATTTTTATTTTATTGTTTTGGGACTGGGGGGGGGGGGGGGGAGAAAGATCACCAGGAACCCATATTCAAATGAGGAAACCACTCAAGCGTTTAGGAACTCTTACACATGTTTACTAGCCAAAGGCTTGAGCGTTCTCGAATGGATCTCAAAAAGTGTATCAAACTGTGTTGTTTATTTGTGGCCATACCTTAAATGAATTGTTAAGTATAAAAATAAAAACTGGGTAAATAGTTAGGCTGTGCAAAATGAAAAAAAAATTTCAATATAGTTAGTTAGGAAAAAATGCAGCTTGGTTTCCATTGATTGGTTACCAGGCAGTAACCAATCAGTGACTTGAGGGTGTCAGGCTCTGCTGGGATTCAAGCAAGGGACCTTTGGGTTTCTGGCTCAATGCCTTATCCATTGGGCCAGGAGAGCAGCCTGTAGGGCTGCTCACTATATGTTTCCTGGCCTCTGCAGCCCCAGCCCAGCAGCAGCCTGATTGGTTGCAGTCAGTCAATCAGGGCTGACTCAGCCCTATTTAAGGCCAGCCCTCCGAGCACACCTTGCCGGAGCATTTATTTGGCTAGTACTGTGGCAGTGCCCCTAACTAGTTGCTTAGCTCTAGGCTCTAAGGCATCAGTGAGGAGGATTCTTCTTGCATCTTAAGCCTTTTGCTGCTTTTAGGAGTAGGACGCAAGCGTGCACATTCTTCTTTTGGAGCGGAGATTTGGAATATCGTTGGAGAAAAATGGAGGAAATCTTTGGAGAACCTTTTCTCTGGCTGGTGGTCTCTGAAAAAGGGAAAGGAAAAGTTGACAAAAAGTTTGTGGTGGAGACTCTGCGTAAAGTTTTGGAGGTGAGTCTGAAAGATATACTGTATTTTCAGGATTTTCCAAAAAGGGGAACTTTTGACATTACTTTTGCTGCCTCCTATGTTTGCAAAAATGCATTTGAGAAATACAAGGAGAAAAAACACTTTTTTGTTTCAAATGATGTGAAGCTTATTCCCTTGTTTCTAAATGAAGAAGTCCTTATTACAGTCCATATGTACAATCCCAAAGTGACTGATTTTGAGATCATGTCCTTTTTGTAAAATTACTGTGATAAAGTTGTGTCAAAAGGGCTGGTCAGAGATGAGTATGGCATGTGGGTAGAGAAGCGTAAATTTTTGGCTTCCCTTAAAAAGAATGACAACAGTTTTGGAGGTTTATCGAGACCACTGCCAGTGTTTTCCTTGGGAAAAAACAGAGGTTTCCTTTTTTCAGAGGAATGCCAGACTTCTGTAAGAAGTGTTCCAATTTTGGTCACAGACAGAAGTTTTGTGAAAAGGAGAAGGTTTGAAGTTTTGTAACAAAGCAGGTCATGAGGAAAAAAACTGTCAAGAAAAGTCTTGCAATTTGTGTGGTGGAAAGGATCATTCTAGAAGAAGACAAAAAATGTTCCAGATTCTTTTTTTTAAAAAAATCCGAAAAATAGGGATTTTATTGAGGTTTTAGAAGGAAAAAATAATATTGAAGGTATTTTAGATGAGGTTTTTACTTTTTACACTGCTCTTTTTAGTATTAAAAATACTGAAGTTTCAATGCAAGATTTCTTTTCAGATAAGATAAAATCTTATTTTAGTGAGGTTGAACAAGCTTTTGGTAAAAGATTTTAATGGTTTGTAAATTTTAGAAGTTATTAAATCTTTTTCAAAAGGGAAGTCCCCTGGAAGTGATGGTCTTCCTATAGAGTTTTATAGTGTTTTTTTGGGATTTAATAAAGAGTGAATTTTTAGAATTAATCTTTAAATTTGCTTAAGATTTTATGGTTCCTATCTCATGGAAGGAAGGTCTAGTCACCTTAATTTTTAAAAAGGGGGAAAAAATAAGGTTAAAAATCAGAGACCAATCACTTTGTTACATTTAGATCATAAAATATTTACAAAATTATTGTAAACAGATTAAAAAATGTTATCTCTAGCATTCTTAACCCTGAACAAGTATGTGGAGTTCCTAAGAGAAGCATAACACAAAATTTTGTCTTGTTGAGAGATATTATAAGTGATGCAATAAATAGAGACCAGAATTTAGCTTTGATGGCTTTGGATTTTGAAAAAAGCTTTTGACAGGGTGTCCAATCAATTTCTTTTTATAGTTTTAGATAAATTAAAAATTCCAGAAAAATTTAGAAAACAAGTTTGTTTATTGTATAAAAATTGTAAAGTTAAAATATTAGTTAATGGTTTTATGACAAAAGAAGTTAAGGTTTTATCAGGGGTAAAACAGGGGTGCCCGTTATCACCTATTTTATTTATATGTGCAATTAAATCTTTGCTATTAGAGTTATTAGAGGATAAAATAATAAAAGGAGTTATTAGAGGATAAAATAATAAAAGGAGTTTTTATTCCAGGGACAGGAGGAAAACCGGTGAAAGTTTTAGCTTACATGGATGATGTTACTGTTTTGTGCAAGGATGTTGTTTCCTTGAAAAGAGCTATAAGAGTGGTTAAATGGTTTTCAAGCACTAGTGATTTTAAAGTTTATTTGGATAAGACAGGCTGTATGTTTTTGGGGAAGTGGGATAGTACTCTAGATATTAAAAAATGTAAAATAGTGGATAAAATAAAAATTTTGGGCATTATTTTTGAAAAGGGTTTAAAAAATGTGTTTATTTGGCAAGCTACATTGTAGAGGGTAAAGAAAAAACAACATTTTTGGAAATTTAGAACTTTATCTTTAGAAGGGAAAATTTTAATCATAAAGCAAGTGATCTTGCCCATTATTCTGTATGTTGCCATGGTTTTTTCCAGCACATGTTTGGATGAAAAGAATCATAAGAGAATGCTTTGTGTCTTTCTTTGGGAAGAGAGAAAATGTATAAGTTAAAAGAAAATGGAGGAAAAGAGTCTCCTGATATTAAGATGTTTTTAAGTTTGAAGTTTTTCTCTTTCTATTTTAAAATGATGTTAAATGTAAATGAGGGAGTTTTAGAATCTTATGTTAAATATGCTGCTGGTTTTATTTTTAATAAGTTTAAATGGATGAGCTTAGTTTAAAACAAACCTTATGCTTTAAATCCACCTAGGCAGTACGTACTTCTGCATAAGATTATTAAAGAATATAAGTTAGAAAACTTTAGCCTAGATATTTTAATTGATCATAGAAAAAAATTTAAAGAATTCAAAAAAGTGGAAACTTACAGGAATTCAAATTTTTTATGGGCAAAAATATCACATAGATTATCTAATAAACAAAAAGATTTAGGATGGTGCATACTAAAAGAGTGTTTAGCTACTAGAAACTTTCAACACAAAAGAGGATTAGTAGCAAAACCTGTGTAAGAAATTCATGTGGGAGTGATGAATCAACAATACATGTTTTCTGGAGTTGAGCATTTGCTAGAATGGTATGGGGTAAAATTGGTCCTTTGTTAAAAATGGTAGGGGGAATTAAATTTCTAAATCATGAAAGTGTTATATGGGTTTTCTTACAATAATGAAGTGGATAAATTTGTTTCTTTGTGGTTAATGATACATTGTGTTAAAGAGTCTATTTGGGAAATGAGAAACATATTATGATTTAAGAAAGAAAATGTATCTGTGGCTAATTGTATAAGCTATGCTTTCAGTTTAATATATGTTTATTTTCTTTTGGATTTAAAAAAAATGGAATTAATAGAGCAAATCAGCTCTGGAAACCAGAATTACAGTTTAAATTTAAATAAATATATATGTTGGACCATGATGATGGATTTAAGCTCACTCAAAAAAATGATTAAGAAGGATTTTCTGATCATGAAAGAAAGAGAGTGATTTGGATCTGAATGGTTTAAAAAAAAAAAAAAAACTAGTTGCTTTGCTCTTGCCCTGTTCCTGTTATTCCTGCTTTGCCTTGTCCCTCTTGCCTTGCCTTGTTATTCCTGCCTTGCCTTGTCCTTCCTGCCTTGCCTTGTCCTTCCTGCCTTGCCTTGTTCTTCCTGCCTTGCCTTAACCTTGTACTGACCTTACTTGTTCCTTGATTCCTGGCCTGTTCTGTTCCCGTCCTGTTCTGTTCCTGTCTGACCACACCCTCATCTCCCTGTTCCTTACCTGTTCCCTAGGCACAATCTGCCCTTGCCTAAAGGACTCGTCCCTTCCTCTTCTGTCTCTACAGCGCCCCCTACCCAATCCCTGACAGAGGGGGGCACATGGGTCCTAACTGCTTGCTTTTGAATCTGACCTGCATGCTAAGGATCAATTGCAAAATCACTGAACAGTTATGTCCCATGTAGCCCCCCTTAAAGTCACTGACAAACAGGAAGTTGGGTTCTGTTCTCCAGCCTTTATACATTACATTTTGGTTAACTATATTAGAAACATTTTTTAATTTGCACAGCCTTCTATTTAACCAGTTTTAATTTTTACATCAAACTATTCCTATTAAGTTTGAAACCCAATACATTTGTTTTGTCATCAATACAGAAGGAATGGAAATAATTTCTCTGAATTATTTACTTAAAGTGGGCTCTATAGGTTATATCCTTCCTGTAATTCAGAGCTTTCTGGATAACGGGTTTCTGCATATGGTATCCCATACTTGTATTAACAGTAAAAAAATCGCCTTTTTACAGTATGTGCCAAAGATTTTTAGCAATAACGAATATGCTCACAAAACTTTCTTCAAGGTTTACTACATTTTTATTACTAGACTCAGTCTCAGAAAGAATCCTATGTGCAGTCAGATGACTTTCCAATATTTAAATAATATAAATATGTCCCGAATATGTAATTCATAAATGACTCTTTACCAGCTATGTCTGAAATCTTTTCAGAAGTAAAGACATCTTCACTGATACAAACTGAATGAATACAATCAGCAATAACTTTATGGAGAAATTATTGATCCAATAGTTGGTTTGTACAAATCATAAGGGCAACATTTAGAAAAGTAGATGGTTATAATAGCAATTCTATAACCTTAGCATAGACCAATGGCTCATAAACTGGAAACAAATGTACTACCCCAAAGTATTAAAAAATCATTTCTATCCTTATATATATATTTTCTCCCCCCCTCAGTAAGCTCTTACTTATGATTTTCTTTCTAGGTTTAAGGAAGAATAATTGACAGTTAATATTTCAGTTATCTACAATTAAAGGAAGAGACTTCATGGAATATTCTCCTGAAACTGTTCAAAATGCAACTAAGTGGAACAGTTTTGAACACAATTAAGACGTGTATTGATGCAATGACTGTGTCCTTTTTTGCATGACTGCACTGAACTTGTGTCCATCAATGAGCCTATATATATATATATATATAGTTTACATAAGCATTATAAATACATTTTTATGTATATATTTTTAAAAGTATTAGTGCACTTTCAAGAGATGAACAAAAGTAATTTTTAAACCTTTAAAGGGGTGGTTCACCTTCAAGTTAACTTTTAGTATATTTTAGAAGGGCCAATTCTAAGAAAGTTTTCAATTGGTCTTCATTATTTATTTTTCATAGTTTTTGAATGAATGGCAATTCCTTCTGTTTCTTTGCAGCTTTCAAATGGGGGTCACTGACACCATCTAAAAACAAAGGTATTTAGATGGCTACAAATGTATTGTTATTGCCACTTTTTACTACTTATCATTCTATTCAGTCCCTCTCCAAATCATATTCCAGTCTCTTATTCAAATCAATGCAGGGTTTCTATGGTAATTTGTACCATAGAAACCAAATTACTGACACTGCAAACTAAAGAGCTGCTGAATAAAAAGCTATATAAGTATGAAACCACAAACAATAAAAAATGAAAACCAATTGCAAATTGTATCAGAATCTCACTCTCTACATTATACTAAAAGTTAACACAAAGGTGAACAACCCCTTTAAACCAACTCTGTTTCTCACTGTCTCTTTTCATGAGGTTATAATATTGATTTCTTAAACTATTACTATTAATTTTCATCTAGTTGCTATAAAAAAGATATGGTATGAATCTGAAATACAGCTGAAATAAACCTAGAACATTTGCCTTAATTGTATTGAAATTGTAATTAAATGCAGCTAAGAATCTTTTAATTATGCAGGTTCATTTGGATTCTACAATCTTTTTTTTTCCAAGAAAGGATTATGTCTAAATAAAGAGTAATTTCCTTTCTCTGTTTTCAGTGCACATATGTGTTTATGGTTTGTTGCTCAGGAGTTATTGTCAGCCTTTATTCATCTATTTTCTATGCTTCCTATTGCCCTACTTCTGCTCTTTTATTTCCTCTGCCCAACATTTGCAAGCCTATGAAAAATCAGCAAATAAAAAGTTACATTAACCCCACCCTGACCTCTTCAACATAATACACTGCAGGCTGATGGGTTGTATTTGGAGCTTTGTTGAAAAGCTGTCACTCTTCAACATCTAAAGTGCAGCCTGGGGAGCATTTAGTGGATAATTAATATATTAAATGCATGAAAAACAGTTACACAGGGCCAACTCCCTACATTGTGATCTTTTCAAGGAAGGGAGGCATGGGAAAAGATAGATACAGCCTGTACACCATCAATATAGAAGCATCCCCTGAATAGCCATCATAAAAACTGTTCATAATTTTATAGCTTCATTCGTGTTAGAGTACCATAAAGACAGGCCATATTTTTTACACTCTGGATGTTGCCTCATAAAAAAGTTGGCAAAAGCATAAAGCACAGCAGCACACCTAAGGGTGAAGGATGTAGGGGGCATGAATTTGTCCTTGATGACCTGAGTAACTTTGAATCATGATGAGACCTTCAGGATAATTATTAATTGGCAAGCTTTATCACTTTTTATTTGCTGACTACATATTTGCCTTTTAAAAGCATGACAGAAGGATATCCAAGCACCCATGGCCTACTACTATGTCCTTCACCTTTAAAGGGGCAGTTTTCTTGCAAATGAAAAATAAATCATGAGCTGAAGCATGGCTTAACATGTACATTACAATTAAAATTATACTAATATACATTACTGCATTGTAAATTTGCTTTAAAAAAAAAAGATTTTTGTATTCATCAGAGAAAGAAATCAATTCTTAAAAAAGAATAATTTTATTTCTGCTGAATAAATACCACTTCATCTATTTACCAAATGCATTTTCTATTACAGTCTACAAATAATCTACTTAACAATTTACAGTTTTACACCGGAGTAATATAAAATATTACTAGAGGATCCGTTTGTAAACTCCCTCCTGGCCCTTAAATTTTTCCTTAACTGACAGTCAGACTTCTTGTGATTATTTGCTACCATAGCTATTAGAATTTTTATTAATAGATTATTTTTACTGCAATACTTTTGGATGGCAAGTATTCCAAGTATTCTAATTTTAAAGCTTTATATTGTTCAGAATTTATTTTGACTAATTTCCACCTTGATTTAAAAGTGTAATCTAAAATGTTAAGCTCTGATGCTTCTGTAGACTACCTAGCATACATTTTTATGCATAAGAGGCCAAGACTAAAATAACATTAAATATGCAAGGAAATTCATATTATTCTTTTCTTTATAATTTTAAAGGGCAAGTCAACCCCCCCAAAAAATGCCTAATTAAAGAAAACTTAATTATAAGCAATTTTACAATATACCTTCATTACGAATTTCCTATGGTTTTTAATGTTAATTGCATATGTATTGCTGTTGTTGCAGTGTTTATCTGTAACATTCTATTCTCTTCCCTTTTGTCTAAGACTGTTGATACAATGTAAGACAATCAGCTGATTAACAGACCAGTCTTTGCTGGGGGGCCAAGACTGTTGCAACAGTGTTTAAAAAGTAACTGGGAGTTAAGCCCAAGTAGCTTTCAATATTTTCCACTCCAGAAATTGAAGCCTTTGTAGATCCAATAACCCAAATGAAATTGACAACACATAAGGGCACATTTATTGATGCAGCATGATGTGCAAGGTGCAGTTTTGTGGCACAATTGACAGTTTTTTTTATACAAACAATTTGTGTCCCAATTTAGAAAGTTGCATCTGCCATGATTGTATGGTTTCACAATTGTGGCAAAATGTACACAACTGTTGGTATTAATTAACGTAAATGGAGATGGCTTCATTTTTGACACACCAATAGGCAAGGTGGCAAAAAATCATTAGCATCTACTCCAATATGGCAATCCAGCAGTGTCTTTTGACACAACACAATAGAAACATTGAATTACCTCATGACCAGGGTGGTGGTAATTTCAAGGTTTCTACCAATAGGCCTCTGGTGTAGATCAAAGTAGACAACGCGACTGAATTGTTGCTCAGTGCCACTTTGAGAAACTGTTAGAAGCTTGTTTGCACAAAAGTACCTTTAATGAATAGCATCAATTGATGCACTACTTTACACCATCTGTACTATTTATTTCTATTGTATCTATGTACAATACCTTTTCTTTAAGTTCTGTTTTTAGCCAGTGTGTTTGCAAACAGCTTGTTGTGTTTAGCCATCTTTTATGTTCTTTTTAATCAAAGCTGTACCTGAAGGATCATTTCATAACAAATGCTAAGTGTAAAACAAATGCATGTTTACAGTCATTAGAAAAATAGACCTGTCTATGGTTGCCTTGAACCCACCAGCATCTCTGCAAGTAGTGCCAGATTTTAAGTTCTAAGGATTCCTTTTGTTAAAGTGCGAAAAATTTGAATTTAAGTTTCTGCATGTTATCTCTGAGAATATTTTTATGCCAGAATATTCGCAGCGACTAAATTTACTAAAGAGCGATGCTCTCAGAAGTCATTGCAATCACTTGCGGTAACTACGTTAGCGAACCAGCTTACGTTAGCGGTAATTTTAGCGAGATGCAAATTTTCTGGCGACAAATTATGGTTGCAAATATTTATTCTAGAAAATAGTCTTGTTTTATGGCTTTAATAATGGCGTTAATTATGGCAATTTTTACTGTGACATTCATGACCAGAAATGCATCTTCAAAACTCATAAACTTTACTGACTGATGATTATACCATCCAACAACATTACCAGAGTGACACCAATCAAACATGTTTCCATCATATAAACTGATACTTCATCCATCCAGTCACCAACACTTCTGCCAATAGAATCATATGAACAAGAAATCATACCAGCCATCTCTTTGTATCATTTAAAAGCACAGTTTAATAAAAATTAAACTCCCACTGAGAATTTTCTGGCCAGAAAAATAAGTTAACGCCACTATATAGACGGCGGTAAAATGTTGTGAATATTCTGGCGTTAATTTTGTCTTTTACACATTTCGCTGTTTAGTAAACCAGGCGTTAATGTGTACGTAACGTTATTTTCAGCTAATGTGATAACTGGCGAAAAAATATTCTTGCGCAAGAATATTCGCAGATTTATACTTACTGCATGTTAATAAACTCGCGAAAACATATTCTGCGTTAAATTTGTCTATATTTTGTGCGAAAATTTTTACCGCACTTTAGTAAACAGACCCCTTAGTTGTTTCACTACTAATCAGTTTCACGATTTTTTCATCTAGAAATCAGATAACGAGCAAAATGATAGCCTAAAACAATTCGATAAGCATTTGATAGTCGAATACTTATCGAATTGCGAATTTGGTCGAGCTAATTATGGGGAATAATAGTACATTTGCCCCTAACTGTAGAGTTTAGTATCAAAATAGCCTTTGATATTATGTCTGTCCAAAAAATCATCCAAGCCCCTTTTGAAAGCATCAACAGAATCAGCTATCACAACATCACCCGGCAGTGCATTCCACAACCTCACTGTCCTCACTGTGAAGAACCACCTACACTGCTTCAAATGAAAGTCCTTTTCTTCTAGTCTGAAGGGGTGGCCTCTGTCACGGTGATCCTCTTTATGAGTAAAAAGGTCCCCTGATTTTTGTCTATAATGTGCAGTGAATCAGCAGAAAAGAATATGGGGAGCTACTGGGACATCTTTGGAGACACAGATCTTGCCTTGGGCTGGTACAGAAGCTCAAAACATAGCAGCAAATTTACGAAATTCACGTGAAATGATCGAAGTTTGATCAAATTCGATCAAATACCGATCGTCCAAATTTTTCACTAAATCGTATATTCAAATTTGGCCTCTTCAATCATCGAATATCGAATAGTTCGAATGATCGGATATTCGATCATTCGATGATCGAAGGAATAAAAATTTTTAAGGCGACCTACTTCGCCAGATTGAACCTACCGAATTGCAATAGAAGCCTATTGGAAGCTCCCCATAGGCTTCTGAGACTAAGGGGCAAATTTACTATTATTGCCCATAATTAGCTCGAAATTCGATAAGCATTCGACCATCGAATGCTTATCGAATTGTTTTAGGCTATCATTTTGCTCGATATCCGATTTCTCGATGAATTCGTATGATCGGTTACCGAATCGTGAAATTTCCTTTGAGCGTGCGAAAAATTCATATAATTCGAACGCTCCGATTGTACGAATGGTATTCGAGCAGGACTTAGCCTCAGAAGCCTATGGGGAGCTTCCCATAGGCTTCTATTACAATTTGGTAGGTTCAATCTGGCGAAGTAGGCAGTCGAATAATGTTAAAATTTTGATTCCTTCGATCATCAAATGATCGAATATTCGATCTATTCGATATTTGATGATCGAAGAGACCAAATTTGAATATACGATTTCACGAAAAATTTGTACGATCGGTATTTGATCGAATCCGATCATTTCATGTGAATTTCGTAAATTTGCCCCTTCATCCTGCTCGAATACCATTCGTACTATCGGAGCGTTCGATCATTCAAATCATACAAATTTTTCGGACACTCAAAGGAAATTTCACAATATTTTCGTGAAATCGAACGATCGGTATTCGATCATACCTATTCATCGATGGTCGAATGCTTATCGAATTTCGAATTTGGTCGGGCTAATTTCCGGGAATAGTAGTAAATTTGCCCCATAATGTACAACATTTCTGGCCTACTTCTTTAGCTTACCTTTCTTTGTACTTTAAGGTCTGGTGAATAGATCATCCAACCCTGTTTGACATAAATGATTGTAAAGTGCTGCGTAATTTGCTGCTGCTAAATAAACGGTTGATTATTAGGATTATACCACTTGTCTGCAAAAATAAGCCACTCTACAACATACGTTATTTAATTTTTTTTTATAGCTGATATTAGTATTGTATACTTCCTTGTTTTCACAATAACACCATTTTATTTTTCATTTAATTCACATGAAATATACAAAAAACATAGCTTTTTGCATCTATTCTTAGATTAGATTGGATTACATTACATTTAAATAAATATGTAAAGACTTTCTGCCTATTTTCTTACACATTGGGGGTCATTTATAAAGTTCACGCAGTGCATAATTGTTCGCAAATGGTAGTTTTGCCCATGCTTTTTCCTGAACGCTACAATATTGCACTACTGTGCCCTTGTTTCTGGTTTTTGCGAATTCGCATTGTGAATGAATTTTCGCAAACAACTCGCAAACAAGGCGGGTCTTTGCATGAGTACAAGCACTTTGTGAGGCTGTTTTGCGTGAAAATAGCTTTAAAAGTAACTTAAATTCGCAATTTGCGAAACAGTTTTGCGAATATTTTCTCCGCCACCAAAGTGGTGCAGAGTGTTCGCAATTTGAGATTTTTGCCATATTTAAAAAGCTCCTATAGACATTCGCAACACAAATTAGCAAATCTGTTTGCACACGCTTATTCAGCTTTATAAATATAACCAGGCACAGGGCAAATATATTCACTCTGCGAACCAATCTGCCCTGCGCAAAGTTTATAAATGACCCCCATTGTTTCATAATTACACTGCACTGCCTGATATTTTTTATGGAACATTAACTTGAAATCAGGTGACTGCATCTAGAAGACTACCCACAATACTCCCATGGACCCAGACATGATTAATAGCACAATTCATTAAGTATTACTCTTTTACAATGAAAAGCATAATGTTTTCCTGAAGACAGGAAGAGTGATAAGGAATAAGCCAAATTAATTTTCCAGAGCAAACGCCCCAATTCAGTAAATTACATTCTATACAGTTTTTTTTTTGTTTTTTTTTAAATATGACTTAAATGGCGATACAATTTGAAAACAAAATAGTGCAACGCGAGCTTGTAAAAAAGCAGTACAGCACAGATATATGATAAAATACGATGTAGAAACTAGAAATGAATGCATTTAAAAAGGGAACAATGCACAAAAAGAAACTATTTTATCAAATAATAAAAATACAGGTACATGTATAGGATCCAGAATGCTTGGGACCTGGGTTTTTCTGGTAAGGGTTTATCGTGGATTCATGCAGCGGAGTGTCCAATTCTGATTTAGGTATGCATGTCTACTCCAAGCTGCAATCCTTTCCTAAATTTAGAGATTTTGGTGACATTTCCAAAAATCGCCCTCAAAATATCCACATACAGCATCCTATTTCCCACATACTATTAGGTATCAAAATAAATCACCCCAAATATGAAAGCCTGGGGTCCTCTCAACAGTTTTATGTCCAATATGTATAGGTTTACCTAAGCATGTGGCGTAAAGGAGCCCCAAAATGAAGAAACCCCATATGGTCTCTTATTTCAGGTACTGCAAAATCAACACATTTACTTCATTTGGGGAGGGTATAAAAAAAGTGCGTTCATCCCAGAAAACCATATATTTTTGGAAAGTACACAATACCCAAAATACAAATTGGCAATGCATGTCTTTCTACTTCAAAGCGCCAAGCTGCAAACCTTTCCTAATTTTGGCAATTTTGGTGACATTTCCAAAATCACCTAAATACTTCAAAACCTGCTGCATCTTGTTTCCCACATACTATTTGGTATAAAGACAAATCACCCCAAATATGAAAGCCTGGTTTCCTCTGAACCATTTTATGTCCAATATGTATAGGTTTACCTAAGCACAGGCCATGTAATGGCCCCAAAATGAAGACCTCCATATGGTCTGTCATTCAGGTACTGAAAAATCTAAATATTTACTTCATTTTAGGGGGTGGTAGAAAAAAGTAAATTCACCCCAGAAAACCATATATTTTCAGAAAGAAAATAATCCCCTGAATCCAAATTGGGTATGCATGTCTTCCTGCACCATTTCCAAAAATCACCTCAAAACATTCCCCATGCAGCATCTTATTTCCCACAAACTATTAGGTCTAAAGAAAAATCAGCCCAAAAAATGAAACCCTGGGGTCCTCTGAACAGTTTTATGTCCAACATATATAGGATCTTAGTGGGGTTCCTCAGGGCTCAGTATTGGGTCCACTTTTATTTAACTTGTTCATTAATGACTTAGGGGAGGGTGTTGTAAGTAATGTATCAGTGTTTGCAGATGGCACAAAACTATCCAGCCCAATTAATTCCATCCAGGATGTGGCATCCTTGCAACAGGATCTTGACAGACTGGCGATCTGGGCAGCTAGGTGGCAAATGAGATTCAATATTGATAAATGTAAAGTCATGCACCTGGGATGTAAAAATATTCAAGCCACTTATACCCTTAATGGGACTGAACTAGGCAAATCCATTATGGAAAAGGACGATGATAAACTTGGCTGTAGCAAGCAATGCCAGTCAGCAGCATCAAGGGCCAATAAGGTCTTGAGCTGTATTAAAAGGGGCATAGAGTCACGGGAGGAGGGTGTCATTCTTCCACTTGTAAGGCCACATCTAGAATATGCTGTGCAGTTTTGGTCTCCCTCACTCAAACAGGACATTATTGTATTAGAGAGGGTACAGAGAAGCGCAACTAAGCTGGTAAAAGGTATGAAAAATCTTAGCTATGTGGAAAGACTGGCCAAATTGGGGATGTTCACGCTGGAGAAGAGGCGCTTAAGGGGTGATATGATAAATATGTATAAATATGTAAGGGGGTCATATAATAATCTCTCTAATGCTTTATTCACCAGTAGCTCTTTCCAGCTTACATGAGGTCACCCATTCCGTTTAGAAGAAAAGAGGTTCCGCCTAAATATTCAGAAGGGTTTTTTTTACAGTGAGTGCTGTGAAGATGTGGAATTCTTTCCCTGAAACTGTTGTACAGGCTGATACATTAGATAGCTTTAAGAAGGGGTTGGATGGCTTTTTAGCAAGTGAGGGAGTACAGGGTTATGGTAGATAGCTCATTATACAAGTTGATCCAGGGACTAGTCCGATTGCCTTTTTGGAGTCAGGAAGGAATTTTTTTCCCCCTCTGAGGCAAATTGGAGAGGCTTAGGATGGGGTTTTTTGCCTTCCTCTGGATCAACTAGCAGTTAGGCAGTTAAAATGAAAAAAGTTAAAAAGGTTGAACTTGATGGACGCGAGTCCTTTTTCAGCCTAACTTACTATGTTACTATTTTTACCTAAGCACAAGGCAAAATCACAAGGCAAATTACCCCAAGTATAAAAGCCTGGGGTCCTCTGAAAGGTTTAATGTCCAAAATCACCTAAATACTTCCACCCTGCAGCATCTTGTTTCCCAAATACTTTTAGGTATAAAGAAAATCACCTCAAATATGAAAGCCTGGGTCCCGCTTAACTGTTTTATGTCCAGTATGTATAGGTTTATCTAAGCACATGCCATATAGGGGCCCCAAAATGAAGACCTCCATATGGTCTATCATTTTGGGTACTGCAAAATCAACATATTTACTTCATTTTGGGGGGGAGGTAGAAAAAGTACATTCACCCCAGAAAACCATATATTTTTGGAAAGAACACATTCCCCACATCCAAACTGGGTATGCATGTCTTCCTACTCCAAAGTATCCTGCTGTAAACCATTCCTAAATTTGGAGATATTGGTCATATTTCCAAAGATTACCTCAAAACTTCCATCCTGCAGCATCTTATTTCCCACATACTATTAGGTATCAAGACAAATCACCCCAAATATAAAAGCCTGAGGTCCTCTGAACAGTTTTATGTCCAATATGTATAGGTTTACCTAAGCGCATGGCATAAAGGGGCCCCAAAATGAAGACCCCCCCATATGGTCTGTCATTTCAGGTACTGCAAAATGCATGCATTTACTTCATTTTGGGGGGACAAAGGCAGAAAAAAGCATATTCAACCCAGAAAATCGTATATTTTCAGAAAGCAAACATTCCCCCAAATCCAAATTGAGTATGCATGTCTTTCTACTCAAAAGGACCAAGCTGCAAACCTTTCCTAAATTTTTAGGTTTTGGTGACTTTTTCAAAGATTACCTCTTATTTCCCACATACTACCAGGTATCAAGACAAATCACATGAAAAATACAAGTAAATAGAATCAAAATTTAAAGCATAAAGGAGGTGCAATTAGTACTGTAAGTCCACAACCACTCCCATAAAGTGGTCCAAAATACTGTAATGTTTAATATTTTGGACTTGCACACTCCATAAATAATAAGAATATTCACTCTGTGGTATTTGTAAAAAGAATGTTTATATACACTATGTTATCAATGCATACAGAAAATAAATTCTCTACAAAAATATAACATCAAGCTAACCAAGCTTATTAATTACATACCACAACTTTGTGTCACGAGAATCAAGCACTATATGACAGCAGATACCCTTGTCAGAGAGATGAGAGTCACCCGGCGTTTCAACGTACAAGCCTTTATCAAGGGGAACACAAAGTTGTGGTAGCATATTCTTGACTCAGGGTTAATTTAAGAAACGGTGTTATCTAAAGTCATCTTAACTCATTTAATGCATTTAACCTTTTCATTAGCATACCAAAGCACCATTGTTTTCAATGGTGAACTCTTTAATTGGATGGGATGCTTTGACACAATATTCTGTGTTAAGTGGGGAAAAATGGGATATCTGAGTTAAGTTATTCTGTGTCAAACACACAATCCAAAGTGGCTTCATCTGTATTTAAGAGTCTCCTATATCCTTTAAAGGAAAACTAAACCCTAAAAATGAATATGGCAAAAAAATGCATCAGTGAGTAGGCAGTGAAAGGAGAGAAAGTGTAAAGGTCAATCAATTTAAATTTGGCACATCACATGCAACTGTGGCAGCCTGAGTATGTTTGCTTCCTGCTCAAAATGAACATTATACAAAAAATTGAATTACTGAACATGTATTTCAACCATCATGATTGTTTATCACCAGCCTAAGATGTTGGCAAATGTGGACTAAATCTGAACTAAACTTTGAATTATTTTACAGTTGTGAAAACTAAACTTTAAAAAAATATGTGCCTGTTACTGCAGCAATCTGGGAATTTTCTATAGGACCAAAAGCCAAGGGGTTTATTATATGCATGCTTCTCAAACAGGAGTGGGTTAATGAATAGACTGAGGGGCCCATGGGGCTTTTTTAAAATTTATTTTTATTTTGTTTGAAAAAAACTTTTTTTAACTGTGCTGCAGGGCCCTGTAGGGTGCTGTGCTGCCCCCCCCCCCCCTGCACAAGTGGTACCTTCTTTCTGGCTCGCTTAATGAGGATTAGACAAGGTATACGAGCACAGCTTTGGGGAATGGGAAAGCTCCAGTGACGTCTCTGCTGTACGTCGAAGAAGTGGTCTCTGCTGTACGTCGAAGAAGTGGCAGCATGTACAGCATGTGTCACGGTCGGCACCCAATACCAGAACAAGTGCCAAGCACCCTGGTCTCGGCTCGTGCTTCACCAGTAGTGTGGCCGCCTTTGGCTTCGGGAGGAGCCCTCAGCTACTCAGATGCCACCTGGACTTATACGAGAGGTGCAGAGCAGGAGTTCTGGCTGGCAATGGGGCACGACTGTAGATAAAGTCTTTAAGGCCGATGGTCACAGTACAGACAGGAGTACGCAAGTTCGTGGTCAAGCAGGCCGGTTCGAGGCAGGCAGATAGCGAGGAAACGTCAGACAGGCAATAGGTCAAACCAGGTAATCAATCAGGTAGGGTTAGGCAGAATCGGTGGTCAAACAGGCTCAGGTCAGGATACAGATAATCAGAGTAGTCAAAAAGGCCAGGCAGGGTCAAATACAGGAAACAGGAACAAACAGAAGCAAATCGCACAAGTACAAGGCACCAGGATAAAACCTATCACGGCAATGAGTTCTCATTTATTATTTGAAATATTTTGTAGCTTTATCACCTTGTTCTATGAGAACAGAATCAGAAGCAAAGAGTATAATCAAGATAACATTAATGAAGCACTGTCCGAAATATGCAGACTCCAAAATGTACTTTTCCTGAGCTACAGTCAGAAGAGACCTTAATACATTTAAGCAGAATTAAACATGAAATACATTTATTAAACTATAATCCAATTATGAGAGGACAGGACTCCTTTAAACTAGTAGTGCCCCACTCTTAGTTAGGACTGTAATTTAGAGGATAAGCATAAGTGTGAGCAGGCTCGGTGAAGCTCCCATCTATTTGGCTTTAATCCACTTCTGGCTGTTGTCCAGTATTGGTAACAATACAATGATGACTGGCTGTGGTCCCAGGCTGGCAGACATCCATCATACACTGGCAAAAACACAAAAACACAAAAAGCACTTCAGAAATAACTTGTGACTTAAGTTAAAATAGGCCTTGATATCTATTTCTACATGAAATCACTTTATCCATGACTCCCAATTTAGATTTTTTGTTTCAGCTGGCTACTTACAATACTGTTGTATGTGCCAGTTACTGACTCTTTTACTGCACACTCATTCACTTTTTTCCAACAAAAGTAGATGAGAGTGCAGAAAACGGAATTTTTTAAAGGAAATATACACTAAAAAAGAAAAAGATAGTTATCCAAACAGCTTGGAAAGTGAGGTAAGAAGTAAGGCAGTTGTATAACGGTTGTATGAATCTGTTACTAAAGCTACTGTACCAAAACATAACAGTAATGCAATTGTTTTTGTGCACACTTTTGGGCATTAGCTCACGCACACAAGCTAAACCATAATTCATTGCTTGCTCTAATCCAGCCACTATATCAACAAAGGGGCAGATATATCAAAGGGTGAGATTATAGCTCACCACAGAAAAACACTTTCTATTAATTTCTATGGAATTTTTTGAAGCATATTTATCAATGGGTGAAAGCAGGAGTTTGCAATTTAATAAACGTGCCACTAAAAATTCCATAGGAATTAATAGAAAGTGGGTGAGTTTTTCTGTGCTGAGCTCTAATCTCGCACTTTGATGAATCTGCCTCATAGTGTATTTTGTACAAGGCCTACAAGAAATTAGAGAAACTGTTATTGTTGGCTAGAAGGTATGTTCATAGTTGGCTATTTAGGCTTCACGTGTTTAAGAGGTTATGTAAGGAGATTTAACCTCATATAAACAAGCATATGGTGTTATAATACATTAAAAGTCAATTTTAAAAATGAACTTATATGGTGCACACTCTCCCACAGTTCCAGTATTTAACTGTTCCTTTCAGTTTGGAAATTTCTACCACCCTTTTCTATCAGGTATGTTCTTTTTTTCTTCTTTTCTTTGTGTGTTTTACTTACTCATAAAGGTTAAAATAAGTGGCTGTTGTACTACTTGAAAGGTACCTCATCCCATCGCAGTGCTGCAAGGTTTCTTTTTGCCTGTCTCTGTATCATGAGAATGCCTTGCAGAGCAAAAGGTAGAATGCCCAGGCATGACCTAAATGGTGAGCTGAATTTTTAGTTTTATAAAAGGCTATATATTTAGCTGCTGTATTTCTATCACTCATGTCTCCCTTCAAAATTGCAGTTTTAAAATCTCTCTTTGATAGAGTCAAATATTATTTATGAGGCTAGATTTGTAATGTACATTGTAACAAACAGTTAACCATTAATATAAGAAAAAATAAACCATGAAATAAACATGAAGGCACTGCATATTATCTTAATGTTAACATGAACTTCCCATTAAAAGAATAGATATGTATGTACTGGTATGGGACCTGTTATTCAGAATGCTCGGGACCTGTGTTTTTCCTTTCCTGTGCTGTACTCTGGCAAGGTCCTACTGCCACAATGAGCCCTACTGAAAATCCCATCATACCTTTTTGCTAATTTCTTAATAAATAATAACATAGTAAATTCATTAAAAAAACAAATAGCCATAAAACATACAAAAACAATTCTCTATATCAAACATACCATACCACAGGATGGAATAAAATTGGCCAATAGGCTTAACATATACATATTTGTAACACTCTCAAAACAAAAATAGATTCCTTTTTGAAATAATTAAAAAGTCTGCAACTGCCCATAAAGCCAGCCACCCTCCTCTGGATGTATATTGCTTGGGCAAGTTAAAGCCATGCAAACTTATGAGTAGATTGCCTATCGAGCAGATTGCCTGCCATACCAGAACCTCACAGTTCACTGCTAGAGTTCTGGAAAAGTATGAAAAGCCAAATCCACCAAAACATTAGATTGGCCAGTAGACTTGACCTAGTGTATTACAGCATTATCTCACTACAAATTACCATTTACTCAGCCCATGTGCTAGACTAGGATGCCTACATAGACATTCAAAGGAAATTTTATTTCATCCTGGGTATCAAACTCACTTTCTCTTATTAATAATGTAATGATGGTCCACCTATTCCATCTGCTCCGGAGGCCCTAAGCTGCATGTGCCCAGGTCAGAGGGTAAAGTCAGCAAACCACCTTGCTGTGTTGCTTCCCTAGAAGCCCCTCCACTCTGTAAAGGCCTCCCTCCAGCCACAAGTGTCCAGCTCACAGGTCCCAGCATAGAGGGTAAGAACACCCATCAAGTTTGTCTAAAGTCTTGATATTACGGTCACTGAAAACGTCAGTGTTTCTTCTGAATAATTTTCCTATATTTCTTTATAAGACCTGAGAGTGCGACTACTTCTTTGGAGGATATATATATATATATATATATAATAAGGTGAAATAAGGTCATTTTATTGTGGGCGCAACTGATGTTTTGGCTTTGCCTTTATCAAAGTACAATGGAAAATACAAACATCATCTTGAATACACAGTGTGGCAGGAACCCGACGTGATGTATTATAAGTATTGACGTAATACGTAAGCTAAACTACGTGAGTAAAAATGACATTTAAAAAACACTCTCTACAAATTGTAACAAATATGTTACCATCACCTTGTTACCAATTCAAAAAATTAAAAACCGGAGGTATGAAGTGAAATACAGAAGAGAGAAAAGTAGACTATTCACACGACTTTACGGTTATCCTGAACGGGAAGAAGTATTTTGGCAGTCCATGTGAGCTAGACTTGTTGTAGGACTTGTCCCAAATGTGTGGATACAGTTGAAGCTTTAATAATTAATATTAATAGGGTAAGAATACCCAAGCACTTGGGTGTTGTTAAGTGGTGTATATGTACTGTTGGCACTTATTATGACACTTCAGCATGGCTTTATGAAGGTCATGCCAGACAAATTTGATTGCTTTTTATGATGAGGTAAGTAAGATGCTGGACAGTGGGGAGCAGAAGATGTGATCTATTTGGATTTTGCCAAAGCGTTTGATACCGTGCCCCACAAACGACTGATTTCTAAACTAAGGTCTGTTGGGCTTAATTAAGTCGTTTGTGCATGAATACTGAACTGGCTACAGGATCGGGTACAGAGGGTGGTTGTTAATGGTACATTCTCTACTTGGAGTAAGGTTCTTAGTGGGGTCCCTTTGGGCTCGGTATTGGGTCCACATTTATTTAACTTGTTCATTAATGACTATGGGGAGGGTATTGCAAATAATGTATCAGTTTTTGCAGATGACACAAAACTATCCAGCCCAATTCCATTCAGGATGTGACATCCTTGCAGTAGAATCTTGACACACTGGCAATCTGGGCAGGGGCAAATGAGATTCAATGTTGATAAATGTAAAGTCTTGCACATGACATTTAAAAATATGCAAGCTACTTATACTATAAATGGGACTGCACTAGGCAAATCCATAATGGAAAAGGACATTGGAGTCTTTGCAGATAATAAACTTGGCTGTTGCAAGCAATGCCAGTCAGCAGCATCAAGCACAAACAAGGTATTGACCTGTATTAAAAGGGGCATAGATTTGCGTACAGAGCACTGATAAGATGTAGAGTATGCCATACAGATTTGATATCCAGTGCTGAGGACATTATTGAATTAGGGATGGTCCAGAGAAGGGAAACTAAGCTGGTAAAAGGCATGGAAAATCTTAGCTACAAGGAAACTGATTATGCATGCAGCAGGCAGAGGTTTCTTATATGTAACCTGCAGTCCATATTTAATGATATTTTGATCATTTCCCACCACATTGGGAAACAAACCTGTACCCCCTGTAGTACATCATACAGTTACTCAATGCATTACAGTCCCCAGTGTATCACTAGCACAATATACTACTGGTAAACACCTCAAAGCTCTCCAGTATCCTTACTAATCATCACATAGCACTTCACATTGGCAGATTAAGGTGAATCACTTCTTTCAGGTACCAACCTTAATTCTAGTTCATAAATGATTTCATGATTAAATGTAAAGCTGGTTATTAGGGATGACGCGAACTTGTTCGTGCGAACATCGGCTGTTCGCGCTCGCCGTAACTTCGCGAACGTCGCGCGACTTTCGCCATTTTGGGTTCGCGTTAGTTGGCGCATTTTTTTGCCCTCTCACCCCAGACCAGC